>PYXC01001217.1:555000-860000 GCA_015244755.2 Tenualosa ilisha | reverse complement strand
TTAAGAAAAAAAAGCTAGCACTTAGGTGAACCACACAGTGGAATAGGCTTTGTTGGACCGTGGAAGGGACTGCTCTGCATCCAGGTGAGCGACTAAAGCGAGACAAAAACCTGAGTTCCACTACGCAGCGGCAGCACGCACAACTCCTGTCAGGGCCGTTCGAGCCGCTATCGCACTCTTGGCACGCGGAAGCTCTTTGGCTTGCCATAAGTTGTGGGCCGAAGGAAAAATAATCAAATGGATATCATACGGGCACAGCGGGCAGCGATGGGCTCGTTATTATTCTGACGGCAGCCAAGTGGCTTCCCGTCAGCTGATCGGTTATTTATTGCGCCTCTCGCGCCAGGCCTGCCCCACAAACCCTCTGTCTCTTAACCGGGATAATTGGCGTCACGCGGCGATGGCGCACGAGCAGATGCGCGCGCTTTGTAAAGTGCACAGTAAAAGGTTTGTCCACAGACCTCACCTGCAACGTGCTTCTAATGTAGGAATTTGGACCTTTTTCATATAATATTGAAGAAGAATACAAAACAGTATAATCAGCATGCAGTAGTAGGTAGGTTAGATCAGCCTTTTGCGATAGTAAAATGTCCGATGCTTTGTCTATGTAAGGATTATACATATATTAATACTATTCGAAGAGGGTATGTGCACGTAACATGAGCTGACTACTCTAATGAAAGACGTGTGTTTTAGTACGATTTCACTGAATTATTACGAGTTGGCAAACAAAACGCAAGCTAAGTAAAAGACGACTAAGGTTCTGAAAACATTTTTTTCCCAGTTAGAAACGACAGCGCACAGATTCGTGTTTTACATTGGTCAGGCACAGAATTTTATGAACGATTACAGCTTTCTACCTGTCAAAACCCTAAAGACGAATGCCTGGTTCCTGCCTTTGTGAACTCGCTGCACCCCTAGGTCGTGTGTGGGTGAGAGGGAACGCAGCGCAAGAGCAGGTGGCACTGGGCACCATGCCCACAGCCAGCATGGCCTGCCGTCAGTGCCCTGTGCGAGGCGGACCTCTCTGAGGCTTGGCTGCGAGGAGCAGTGGGTGTGTGTGACCGACCTCCCAGCAGGCTTTCCCAGCTTTCTTTAGACGCGCGGTACTGCGTAGTGTAGGATCAGCGGCGAATAAATAAATATCGTTGCATTTTGACATATACTCTTTATTTGGATTTGTTTTAGCTCATTAACACATATTAAATCAAATACACACACAGAAGAATGCAAGTGATGCCATACAGTATCCCCATACAATACAAGTAAATCAGGCACTCGCTTCACAGTGGGCGTCATTCACCAACCGTTCTTACGAAGAAACTTGTTCTTAAATCCCATTTATGCAGTTTTCAAAAAGGCTGTGGCATTCACCGATGTTTTCTTACAGGGAACAAAATCTATGCACACTCAGGAGCACTCTTACAAACCTTTAGGCAGGAGTCGTTAATACAAAATCAAAGGTTATTTTCATCAATTCTAAAGTTGTAAAATATACATTTGAAATACAAATATAATTTTAATAATTCAAAATTTTTAATAAAAGGAAATCTATCATTATTTTTAACAGTCATTTTCATTACTTTACTAATTATTGTTGTGAAGAAAAATAAACATAACAAACAACATTTTTACATCTAATCCGCAAGTACTGCTTATTGTTCACTTAAAAAAAAAAAAGTCGTCATATACGGTAATGCAATTGTCATGCACATATACTGTATAATATATGGTACAAACACATGATGCCTCAGTAAAACAGTAAATGAAAAATTAAGCCTTATTTGCAATTATTAATGTATTATTTTACATTTATTTATATTTGGTTTCCACTACCCTGCCTTCATTACATTTTTATTTGGTTTGCTCAATTTCTCTCTCAGTTTGTTTGCACAGGGCCCTGCAGTATTGTACCCTTTTATGGGAATCGATGGGGGCTTACCTATGCTAATGAATGAAAACTGACCCACCCCCTAAACTGAAGAAGAAATGGGATTCAGCATAAGAATGAAGCTACGAAAAAAATCTGAGGTTTAAGAACACCTTTGTGAATCTTCCAAAGAATTTTCCTAAGAAAAAATATAAGAAAATTCTTAAGAAGACACTTGTGAATGAAGCCCAGGTTCTTGGAACTGTCTGCTTAATATAGTCTTTTTGGCGCAGTGTGTATTAGTTTTATACATATTTAATATATGTATATTAGTTTTATGAATGATGGAAGGAATGAAGGATTATTTTTCTTTCTCTTTCAAAAGCACTCACGACATTATAATTTATTTACTTACAACAAAATTATTTAAACACATCCCACATTTTTTTTTTTTTTTTTTACAGATTGAAGTTCTCAGATGTTTTGTTTCTGTTCTGCTCTAATTCTCTTCAAATACTGGATTGATTCCAGAATTCCACAGCGTCTCATCTAAACTGCTACTGGCTGTGAAAGAGAAAAAAGGACATGAACTACCACATTTACAGGAACAAATACAAAGGCTAATTGCTTTTTTTTTTACACAGAATGAGCTACACTGCTTCTCTTACCTTTCTTACTGAGACGTCGTGCAAGCAGTGCCACACCTATCAAGCCAAGCAGACCGAGGGCAGAAGCTGCCCCCACTGATGTGTACATAATCATAGCAGCACCCAATGACATCTCTCGCTCTGGAATGAAATGAAATACAAAGCCATTTGTGAACTCTCTGGTTCACTGACAGCAAGACTAGTCAGGTGATTTTATCACCCATGTTAACCTTGAAAAAATAGAGAAAAATTTATTGTGGATTCTGATCTGAATCTGAACTCATATAATTATGTAGAATGACCTAGACACTGACCCTCTACCTTTGAAGCCTATGGAATGGAAGGGATATGTGGAAATGTTGTTTTTGTGTGCGCGTGGGCCTTAAGCCAATGGGTTACTGATGTATTTGACCATGCATGATCAGGCTGAGATGAAAAGGCACTCATCTTCACAATATTCAAACGTTTACAACATTCTAATTTCTCAATGTTATTTGACCTCAAAACAAAAATGCAGCTGTATATCTTCTTTAAACTCCCCTTATGTCTGATAATCTATAAAATTGTTTCTTGTGAAGTAACATGCTGATACAGTTAGCTTTAGGCTGTGTGGATATAGCCTGAGGTCCGGTGTTGTTACAATACCTTTACAGGTCGGAGCCATGTTAGTCCATTGTCCTGTTTGGCTACATTCTAGCCTGCTAGCTCCTTGGAGCAGGAAACCTTCATCACACCTGAATTCACAGGTGGAGGTGAAGCTGTGGGGAGCAATCGGGTGGCTGCAGTTTACTCCTCCTCCAACAGGGGCATCAGACATTACTGGACACGTCACAACTGTATGAAAAATCCAAGTGAAAACATGACAACCCACAAGTGGTCATAACAGTGATTACAGTTTTTTTCAATCGCTAACAATCGCTAATAATCGGTTTTGTCCGATCTTCAGCCTTATTTTCGAAACTCTAAATACAATTTACACACCATCGGCCTGTTCTGGCCATACAGTATATGTAAACAGTATAGAAATGCATTCATTGACTGCATATAGTGTGAAAAGAACATGAAATGTGTCAACTTTATGGCCAGAACAGGCAGATGGTGTCCAGGCAGATGATGTTCTTACCCTGGCAAACTGGAAGGGTGTGACTCCACTGCCCTTTGGTGGAGCATTGGGTGGAGTTGTTTCCCTTGAGCATGAAGCCTCTGTCACACTCAGACCAGCAAGTGGAGTTGTAGCTGAACTTCTCCAAGGGGTCTTGACAGCGGAGCTTGCCATGAGATGGGGCTTTTAATTTGTTACACCCTACAACTGCAACATAAATGTGTGAACTTCCTGTAAACTGATATGGGAAAATAAAGTAAACATCTGCGACATCCATGGGCAACACTTTAAATAACTTAATAATTATTTAATTTCTTTTGTACACATCTGCATTACAAAGGAACACACATAATGAAACTGTATACTGCAAAAAAATAGTTTAAACCATTAGTCATGTGTTTTACAAAAGCATCTTACCCTGGCAAACTGGAAGGGTGTGGCTCCACTGTCCTTGGGCGGAGCAGTGGGTGGAGCTACTTCCCTTGAGGATGAAGCCACTGTCACACTCTGACCAGCAGGTGGAATTGTAGCTGAACTTCTCCAAGGGGTCCTGACACTGGAGCTTGCCATGAGCAGGGGCTTTTAATTTGTCACACCCTACAACTGCAACATAAGTGTCAGCACATCTCATAAGAATATTGGCAAAGACAGTAAATGTCTGCTATATCCATGGGCAATAGGCTACTTTCCAGTACCTAAAGTAACAGATATTGTCCAGGAGAGCAGATATGTTATATTACACTGTCTATTCTGTAAAAACATGTGGTGATGATTGTTTCACAAAAGTTTCTTACCCTGGCAAACTGGAAGGGCGTGACTCCACTGTCCTTGTGCAGAGCATTGGGTGGAGCTACTTCCCTTGAGGATGAAGCCACTGTCACACTCTGACCAGCAGGTGGAATTGTAGCTGAACTTCTCCAAGGGGTCTTGACACCAGAGCTTGCCATGAGCAGGGGCTTTTAATTTGTCACACCCTACAACTGCAACATAAGAGTCAGTATATTATGAAAACATGTCTAGCAAAGACAGTAAATGTCTATCACACACACTGACAACCACTGACAACAGTTTTCACAACTTGGTACCAAATATTTCACCCTATTACACACCTATACAAATACAGTATAAAATAAGAAAGCAGAAGCAGATTTGACTATTGCATTACCGTATATGATGACTTTTTAAAAAAGTGAACAATAAGCAGTACTTGCGGAAAATGTTATTTGTTATGTTTATTTTTCTTTAACACACAATAATTATTAGTAAAATAATGAAAATGACTGTTAAAAATAATTATAGATTTCCTTTTGATTAAAAAATGTGAATTATTGAAATTGTATTTGTATTTCAAATGCATATTTTGCAACTTCAGAATTGATGAAAATAACCATAACTGATTTTGACTCCTGCCTAAAGGTTTGTAAGAGTGCTCCTGAGTGTGTGTAGATTTTGTTCTTACCTTCTTACTCTTAGTCTTAGAACAAATCCTTATAAGAAAGTCCAAATATTGTTTAAAAAAACAAAAAAACAAAAACATATATTAGGCTTTGTCACAACTCATTATTGTTTCGCAGTGGTTTCTTACCCTGGCAAACTGGAGGGGCGTTGGTCCATTGGCCCTGAGCGGAGCAGTAGGTGGAGTTGCTACCCATGAGGGTGAAGCCACTGTCACACTCTGACCAGCAGGTGGAGCTGTAGCTGAACTTCTCCAAGGGGTCATGACACTGGAGCTTGCCATGAAGTGGGGCCTTTAATTCTCCGCATGGTATAACTGGAACACAAAGGTTAGTTTATCCTGTAAGCCCACATGGGAGAACAATTGATTCCAGCAGAATCTAGTACCTGTATTTTAAATATCTGTATAAGATTAATACATGTATGTATATACTGTACAACTGTGCATGTCCACGATGTGCATCTCTACATCACAGTGCACTGTAAACCAGGTGTGTCTATCTCCAGCTCAGTTTGTACTGTTTCTGTATTTCCCCATAGATCTCAAAGTGTCTCTACCTGTGCAGATAGGGGCTGAGTGTGTCCACTGGCCCGTGTGGCCACATTCTATTCTCTGTACTCCTTGAAGTAGGAAGCCCTCGTCACATCTGAATTCACAGGTGGAGGTGAAGCTGTAGGGGCCAATGGGATGTTTACAGGTCACACTTCCACCACTGGGGGCAGCGCTGGACACTGCTGGACACTCCACAGCTGAGGTATGGAGAGCAATGTGATGTGAACACATGAGAAGTCACAAGAAGTCATTACTGTTAATGGAGATCTATCTTTTGGTAGCTGAGGTGTAACTACGTTGTGCAGTGCTGACCAACTGTGTAGAACCGAGGTCACAGTTTTTTCTTGTGTGTAGGTTTCTTACCCTGGCAAACTGGAAGGGCATGGCTCCACTGTCCTTGCGCAGAGCAGTGGGTAGAGTTGCTTCCCTTGAGGATGAAGCCACTGTCACACTCTGACCAGCAGGTGGAGCTGTAGCTGAACTTCTCCAAGGGGTCTTTGCACTGGAGCTTTCCATGATGAAGAGCACTTAGCTGACCACACCGCACAACTGCAGTATATCAAAAGACAATGAATGCTTCAAAGTATGTATTTTAACAAAGGCATTGTCATTTATGCTGGTGAAATGATTTACCGTAGAGGGTTAATTGATGGGAACTGGCCATTGGGAATCTCATACACATGAAAACTATTTCATGACTTTAAACTGTGTGTGAAATCTCACATGTGTCTTTTTGTTTATTCCTGTAACTGATTCCTGTTATGTTTGTAGTCAAGTTCTATACTACACATCAGTGCTCATCTTGAATGTCTTTAATGTCCTACAGGTCTTACCAGAGAGGGTCAGTATTTAATGATCTTTGGTCTTACACTCGCCAGGCTCTCTAAGTTTTCCATAATACCCAGAGTCACCTGAGACTTGACATCTGTCTCACAAGCATCCTACTGACACGGAATCCCTCACCTTCACACACAGGTACTGCCGCTGACCAGGTTGCCGAGGCCAGACAGGTGAGGCTGGATGGACCCATCAGAGTGTGACCCTCTTTACAGGAGAAATGACAGGTGGAGTTGTAGGACGAGGTTCCCAGAGGGTTTTCACAGGTGAAATCAACTCCAGTGGGCACCCTTAGTGGTTCACAGGCTACCACTACAGTAAAGAAGAGCACGATCAGAGTAACATAATTCTTACACACACACACACACACATACACACACACACACACACACAGTATGAAGAGTATACATGACAGTGGACCAGTGCAAACTGGTTCTTGGGTTATTTTTGTTTGGCTTTGTAGAGGAGACCATTGCAGAACATGTTTAGGAAATACTGTTAGACACATTTGGGTGGGGTATGCCACAAGTGGAAAAAAAACTTGATGTGTGATTGCTCTTGCTGAGGCGTGTCTCTCTGTAACTGTAGGGCGCCAGAGTTCTATGAGAATTTGCAAGGATTGCATAACTGCTCTAAACTGGCAGGAAACACTTCCCTAAAACACACTGTTAAATCTCTCTGCAGATGTAACACATACAAAATAAAAGGTCAATGATATTTTAGGGCGTTCTGATTAAGCAAGAGAGCACTCTTTTATTCATCACACTCTTCTTTTCACTCTTTCGCACTGCAGGGAATCTGCGTCTTTTTAAAATACAAATTTAAAGATTTTTAAGACCTCTAAAAGGAAAAATAATGCCATTACTACAAGCTATGTCAACTTATTCTATGAAAATGCCAATGTACTTCCTTCAACATAGCCTAATTGTTAGAGAAAAAGTGTTGAATGTAGCCCTGAATGACTAAAAGCCTGGTCCTGAGGGCTTTGCCAAAGCAGAGATATGCATTGATAATTGAGGAATATATAATTTTTGTGGGATTGACAGTGGAAATAAATCATTTAACTACACTAAAGATTAAAAAAAGTTCAAATTCAAAGCCCACCATCTCACAGCTACTGACAGTTTAAGGCCTTAATATCAGGCCTAAAGTATATAAAGAAAAGTTGTCTGCACACTGAAAAAGGAGTTTTACAGCGAGTTTTTTTTTTAAATTTATATTTGCAACATTTTGGCAAAGGGCTGCTGTGATCCTGTACTCATCCAAGTGTGGTAAGGGGATGTGCACAGTTGTACACTTTTTAAAGACTTATTGTTGGGCCTAAAATATTTATTTAAATTTTAAGTTTTAAATTTTAGACATTTAAAAATATTTCAAGTTTCTGTTGCAACTGTGTTGTTTTCATGTGTAATTCTCTACCTTTGCAGGTGGGGGCTGAGTGGGTCCAAAGCCCAGTGGAATCACATTCTGTTCTCTGAGCTCCTTCAAGCCGGAAACCTTCATCACACCTAAATTCACATGTGGACTTGAAGCTGTGAGTGGCAATGGGGTGACTGCAGTTCATGCTTCCTCCTCTAGGGGCATCAGGGACGGCTGGACACTCCACAGCTGCAGGTCAGGCAAAGAAGTTAGTCAATTACTCCACATACCAATAATAGTATGAACTGTGGCCAGCATCGTGTAATGCCTGGAGACTATGAAGAAACTGACTTATTAGAAAGTAGTGAAGATCAGTTCTTCCTTGGCAAGGGTGTTTTTGGTGGGCAGATATTTGGTAACTAGTGTCTTGGTTGATATATATAATTTCATTAAGCATTACTGTAAAGGAAATCAACCCATATCCCTGTTAAGGAACAAGAGGAACAAGAAAATTTGACATGATAAGGACGGAAAAACTGATGAGGGCAAGGAAACTCAGTTTAAGTTTTCTGTTCCTCTTTCAGTGCCCCTTTCAGTTAGTGATGATTTGCAAATTTGGTCTGTTGGACCGAATGTTTGTATGTTGGACTGAATGTTCTCATTTCTGTTCCTCTGACAGCACTTGGTGAGCTCAAGAAACAGTCATATGGGTTGATTTAGGCCAGACATGTCCTTTTATTATAATTTGCATGTAAATTTATTATGGGCATGCCTAGCATATTAATAACATTCTGAAATCAAAAAATAAATCATTCTACAGTTGGCCAAGAATATCAGGTCAACCTTGGCATGAGGGAGTCTGCTTGTCCCACTGTCCAGTGGCCAGGCAGACTAGCTGCACTGCCCCCTGCAGCTGGAAGCCTGCATTGCATTGGATCTGGCAGCTGGAGTTGTAGCGGTTCTCCCCGAAGGCGTGAAGGCATATCATTGAACCCTGCTTTGGATCCTGGACTGGCCCACATGCCACAGCTAAGGGAGTGAACAGGTAAAGCAATACAGCATATAGGATGAATTTTAGTAAATGAGTTCTCTAATACTGATAACAACACCTGCATGAAGCCAATGGGTTTTTAATGACACTCACCGTCCTCACAGCGAGGTCCTTCAAAGCCAGGGTGACACTGACACCTATAGTCTCCAATGGTCTCCACACAGTCACCATATTTACTGCAGGATTCTTCAGAGCATGAAGCTATTTGGATGAAACAAAAAAAAGCCACAAGTGGTCAACTCCACTATCCGCTCACTCATCCTCTCACCCATCAACATCAATCAGTGCTCCTCTCCAAACCTCGATATAGGATGAAGAACTGTAAATTGGTTCAAATCTTAAATTTTAGTATATCACTGACACTTCTTTTTTAAATTGAATTGTCAATTTATAAAAAAATAATTTGAACGTTAGTCTTGTAGCTTGCATTTCAAAGTTTGTGTTATTTTAACTCACAAGAAACTTGCAGTTGATAGTTGCTCTAACCTGTGTAGCAGATAGCCCCTTTTGTTTTTTTGCAGTTCTCATCATTCCATTTTGCTGTGTCCTTCTGTCTCTTGATGTAGATCTCCACGCAGTCTTGTCCGGTGCCCAAGTTGTTGGGCTCACCCGTGGCCCAGTTTTCAGCCTCAGGAGACAGGGCTTTTTTGGTGCCCACCCAGGTCCACTTCCCCTCCTCCTTACGAATGCCGATCCAGTAGTAGCCACTATTGAAAGGCAAGAAGTCGTTGAGGTAGGCGATCTCGGCTTTGTTCTGGATGGCCACCATATCGGTGAAGTACTGCCGGCAGTAGTCACGAGCTGACTTCCAGTTCATGGATGGGTTTGTGGTGTAATTGTAAGTCCAGGCCTGAACGACCATTTGACTTTGAAGCAAATCTGAACACAGAGCAGGAATAATTAACTATAAATATAAGCCCGTTACTCTTCCTCAGTTTTACTTGAGATAAGTTCATTTAGGCTAAGAAACGAGGCAAGACTTTAAAGTAAGGGTACATGAATTATCATGAATTCATATATGAATTCATACATGATTCATGCATTACTCTGCATCTCATGAATCATCAGGAATTAACATGAATTCATTGTTTGTCATTAATGATCTCATGCATAAATAAGACATCATCTTAAGTATTGTGGGTACATCATTGAGTCATGATTAATTACACATTATGTTTTTTCATTAATATCCATGGGATTGTAAGATAAGATCATGAATTCATGCCTACTGAATGTTATGAATTGTTATGAATTCCTACTTATTGAATTGTTTAGAAAATATTCCATATTACTCTATGCATGCATGTAATTATCAACATAATTTTTTTCATGAGTTCATGTTTTGTGGCCCTTCAGCAGGTCCTTCTTTAACAATGTGTGGTTATATAACTGAACAGCTTGACTACCAATGAGTGGTGATGTTACATTAACTATATTACAATAAATTACATGAACTAAAGGTTAGTTGCTCATGAGTTCATCATGTTTGAAGACCCTCAACTAAAGTGTTGATATATGGTTAAAAATTTCACAAATTGGGTTTGGCCCACTGTTGTAACTTGTAGCTTGTAAGTTGCTGAGCATGGCTCTATGTGTTAGTTTTAGGGCAGTAGTAGTTAAAGTCTTTTGTGCACTTTGCCATTTGTCAACTTGGCACCTGTGTGTATGTGACTGGCTGCTCTGTTGTGATTCATCAAGACGTACCCACCGTACATAATGCTTAAGATGATGTGTTATTTATGCGTGAGGTCATTAATGACAAACAATGAATTAATGTTAATTCCTAATGATTCATGAGATATTCATAGATGAAGTAATGCATAAATCATGTATGTACCCTTACCGTAAAGTATTCCCAGAAAAGGTAACATACACTGGACAAATCACCTGAGATGGTTGTTTAAAACATACATCAAAGCTGCGTCTGGACAAATCTGATTTACACCAATTGACACACAGCAGTTTTGTTTTTTTTTTTCGGCTGTCATTTTTATATATTTTCAATATTTTGTCAAGTGCATTGACCTCTTAGACTTTTGTGTATGATATGCGGTAGTCCAAATGTCATTATGGATAGCTTACCATTACTTATTGCAATAAAAGCAACCCCTAATAGCAAAGTCACCATGGAGGGGTGTTGATGAAGTCTCCAAGAGCACATCTGCAAAGATGCAAACACAGGGCAATAAATAAATACGTAACAGCAGACTCTCTTAGTCACTCTTTTGTTGGTACCTCTCTACATGCACACACAGTAAGAAAGAAGAGGATGTTTCACAATCAAATATTACTCACTATAATATGAAAGTAGTCTTACCTTTTCACATACAGTCAGATGTTTTCATAGATTCAGCATTGAATGGCTTCTTTCACACACTAAAGCTGATCAAACTGTTGTCCTTGTGAAAAAAGGATGTTTGCCAATCTTTCTCTCTTGAAATGCAACATCCACAGGAAACTGTACACTAAAAAAAACAGCGGGGTGTGTAATTGTCGCGTTTCCCAGAAGAGCTACTCACAGACACATTGGCGGCTCCTTCACACATGCAAACAATCAAACAGAGATAGAGGTATGACAGACAGAGAGAGAGAGAGAGAGAGAGAGAGAGAGAGAGAGCGAGAGATACAGTGAACACAAAAAGTGTCTTTGATCAAATTATTTCTTACCTTGATTTTCTATTTTTCATTTATCATCTCAGTCTAACTAGTGCAATGTCAGTTTCCACAGACTTCTATTTGGTAAATATGTGTTCTAAGCTGTTGATTTCTGTCAAATCAGTACAGCCCTCATGAGATGCATGTGTCTGGTTTCGTCCCCTATTCTGGTGTGAAAAGTGAGTGCAGAGAACAGAGAAAATGGAGGGTGGAGTCCACTTCCTGTGAGTAGAGAACCATCGTGGCTTATCACCTTGAACACACCACCAAAACACACTTTCCACCACACAAATATCTGGCCATCAGCTCCTGTCTATGATCAAAGTCTGCAACCATCAGGCGCTTATACTTTAGTTTAAATTAAAGTCAATTGTAGCAGTGCATTGTAGAATCAAATACTCAATTTCACATTTCTATAAAAAGATGTACACAGGGCACATTAATAAACTATGTGGTGTGTGGAGTGGTGGGGTGGAGTGGTGCTACCTTGCACAGGAATTATTTGGTGACATGATCTCAACAGAACAGATTTTGGAAACTGTTCACATTAGCAGACAAACAAATAATGAACTCACTTGCAATTGCTCTGCATACTGCATTTTTGAAAAATTGCCAAAGACAACCCCCCCCCCCCCCACCAAAAACAAAAACTTTTTCAATTCTCAACATTTATTTCGCAAGTAGAATAGATAGCCTTCACAGAGCAAAAAAACAAACAAACAAAAAAAAACATGACATTAAAGAGAAAAGAGAAATAAGAAATGATTGAAGTCATACATGCAGAATCTACTTTTTTTGTAAAGAATTTTATAGCATTTCACATAGTTTAACAGGAACTAGCTAAATAGGTGAATATGCATCATTGTTTATTGGTCCTCATATTAGATTTATAGCCACATACATGTACTGTATATTTTGCTTAGCCATGAAGGTGTACTAATGCACATTGATCACAACTGTAAATATGATTTCACATTGAGGACACTACACCTCCATAAAAAACGATTTTCACCATTTCAGCCAGGCTACAGTTTGTTCATACTAATGTTGTGATTAAAGACCCTGTTTTGGTTAAAGTCTCTCTCTCTCACTCTCTCTCTCTCTCACACACACACATGCATATTTTCATAGGTTTGCATACGTTATCTGAAGTTTATAAATGTTGACCTCGAGGTTTTCCAGTAGTTAAGCAAACTTAACTACTGAGGAGACTACTGACTTCATTCACTGAGAGGCACACAAAATCTCAATTATGCAAATGAGGTATGGATTGAACTAAAAGTTAAAAATCAAAGTGTTATGATTATCCCGTGGACTATAGAACATTGCAGAATGTTCACAGGGGAGGCCAGATAATGCAGAAGTAGCATACAGGTAGATTGTGCTTGGGTCATAATGAAGAAGCGGGAGAGGAGGAAGGACGATTGGATTCTTAATTACTCTGCTGAAATCTTCTCTTTCAAGTGTTTTATGGTGAAAAAGGCTCCTCAAGTGATCCTGTTGCATTATACGCTGGATTCAGTCGGTCATGCTTGGACCTGCGGTGTTGAACATTTGAAAAATTTACCTGGGAAATGACTTGGGGTTAATAATAATAAATAAAGATGAATAATAATAATAATTAATAATAATAAAGAGGCTTAAAGGATAAATCTGGTGTGAGTCAGTTCATCAGTTCAAAGTCACTGAGTGCTGTTGTTTGGAAAAAGAACAAAAAATTTAATACAACATAGACCGAAAAATGCGAACCGGCAGCTGACTAACTCAGTGGGGCACAGAAACTTACTTTCAGGTTCATTTTGCCCCATTCAATTTATTTTTGCTGCATGTTTTCTCATTCTTTTTCCTACAGACAGCACTCAGTGACCTCAGCCAAGAGGGCTATGGATTGAATCATGCTGGATTTCTCCTTTAATATCTGATACAAAAGGAAAGTTAGTATTCACTCTCACCCATTCTCAGGACATTTCTTTCCTAAAAGAAATCAATTTCAGAGACTAAAGTGAGACATGGATGAAGTCTTAAATTAAGGTTTTAAACAGTGGTTCTTAACTGGTCTGGCCTTGGAACTCATGATTTCGTAACCCAAATTTTCAAACCAACTCAGTGACGCAACAATTTCTGCTGTAAAAATCTGCAAACAACAGATGACTTTTCATTGGTTAGGTTAAATTTGGATTTCCTTCTTCCCTTGCCCCTATATGCCTATCTGTCTCAAGCACACACACCAGAGGATGCAATAGAATATCTATCCTGTCATACATTTTGTCCATCATCTACATTGCCAAAGCCATTTCTCCACACAACAGGCTGGTATAACTTGTAACTTCATTCATAGGCTACTTCAAACCTAGTAACATAATCAGTTGTACAACCAACACTGCTCAACCTTTTTCCCAGAGATGACAATATGTAAGTCATGTACCATTCTTTTAAGTCGTAAGTAGAAATTGGAAAAGATTGGAAAAGCAGGTAAAAAGCTGGTTACAATAGTGACCATTGGTATAGCAATGGCAGATTCATTAGTATTTGTAGTAATATATTTTAAAAATATTTTGTTCCAGCTCAGTTCTATGTATTTACATAAAAATCTAAAAATCTAAGTTGACATACTGCAGTGGTACATATTAATACATACCTTAAAGATTATGTATGGTGATATGTTTATATAAACATAAAGTACTTTTCTCCTTCTATTGCTGGGATTAAACAGGTTTACTTAACCAGTTGAAGTTTAAGGTTTAACGGATGGTTTGTCAGGTCATTAAAAATCCTAGCCCAAGCATCACAGTAGGCTAGATAGCTACTTGAAGACTACGCTGTCACACTCAAATGATCAGTAACATCACACTTTGCCTACACAATTGTTTAATGTAGTCTAAAGGCCCAACATTTTTACTTTGAACTGTAAGCTCTGTGATCCACCCAGAACCGCTCCCAGACCAACCAGCTAAGAAACACTGAATTATGGTAAAAAAACATTCAAAATTTATAAAAATATTTAAACTTTAAAAACCACATAAATAGAAGGGTTTTGATTCAATTTGTAACCAGTCAATACTAGAACATATGTTTGAAAAAATAGCCTTACTTCTCTGGGTGTTACGACAGCAATGAACCAAGAAGCATCCTGCCAGTAACACATTCCAGCCTAAAACAGCCAGAAGCAAGTGAGAGTGACCTGTGAAGAAAGACCATTACATTACATTACATTTATTAATTTAACAGACAATTTTATCCAGAGCAACACAAAAGAAATGTAAGTTTCTAGTACTGTAGCCTGAGTGTTTTTTTTTTGGTCAGTCATCCACAAGGGGGCAGTAATGTGCTGTAGAAGCTGCTTACTTGCACACACTGGTTGGAAGCCCATCCACAGGCCATTTGCCCCACAGGTGACCTCTTTTGACCCCAGCAGTAGGAACCCTGGCTGGCACTGGAAGATGCAGGTGTTGGTTCCCCATGAACAGTTCATGAACCCCCCAGCAGGGTCTCTCAGAACTTCACAGGGCATTTCTGAAAAGCGTATGTGTGTGTGTGTGTTGTGTGTTGGGGGGGGTTGGGGATTAGTTGCAGATAATCGACTGACACCATTCAGCTGCAGATAATCGACTGAATCTATACAGAACAATAACTGTGTGTATCTGTGTATGTGTGGGTGTATGTCACCTAAGCATTCTGGCTCATGCTCACTCCATCCCCCTGTGACATTGCAGTTAATTTCAGCTGGACCCTCCCGCCTGAAGCCATCTTTGCAACCAAACTTGCATGTTGTCCCAAAGAAGTACGAGTCCCCACTAACACAGCATTCCATCCAGCCATTCTGTGGTGTGGTTGGCTTGGGACACTCTACAGCTTTAGAAAGATGGAGTCATTCATTAATGACCTTCTCTGACTCCCAGAGGTTGGTAAGCAAAATGACCCTGAAATGAAGGGCTTTAACAGGAGGACTGTTGAAGCTTGAATAGAGCATTACTGATATGCTACACTTAAAGGGATAGTCTGGAGTGAATCAACCCATAGCCCTGTTTCCGGGTTTACTGAATGCTGTCGGTAAGAAACAAGAACAAGAAAATTTGGCTTAACCCAGACTGAACTTGCAAACCAGCAGCTAAAGCTCTAACTGATGGGAGCACAGGAAAACTAAAATGAAACAAAGTTTTCTTGCCGTCGTCAGTTAGTGTGCTGCCTTTTTACTATTTGGCCTATGTTGTACCAAATTCTCTCATTGAACTATGTCTGTGTGTGTGTGTGTGTGTGTGTGTGTGTGTGTGTGTGTGTGCGGTTTGTGTTTGTGTTACCTAAGCATTCTGGCTCATGCTCACTCCATCCCCCTGTGACATTGCAGTTAATTTCAGCTGGACCCTCCCGCCTGAAGCCATCTTTGCAACCAAACTTGCATGTTGTCCCAAAGAAGTACGAGTCCCCACTACCATAGCATTCCATCCAGCCATTCTGTGGTGTGGTTGGCTTGGGACACTCTATAGCTTTAGAAAGATGGAGTCACTCATTAATGACCTTCTCTGACTCCCAGAGGTTGGTAAGCAAAATGACCCTGAAATGAAGGGCTTTAACAGGAGGACTGTTGAAGCTTGAATAGAGCATTACTGATATGCTACACTTAAAGGGATAGTCTGGAGTGAATCAACCCATAGCCCTGTTTCCGGGTTTACTGAATGCTGTCGGTAAGAAACAAGAACAAGAAAATTTGGCTTAACCCAGACTGAACTTGCAAACCAGCAGCTAAAGCTCTAACTGATGGGAGCACAGGAAAACTAAAATGAAACAAAGTTTTCTTGCCGTCGTCAGTTAGTGTGCTGCCTTTTTACTGTTTGGCCTATGTTGTACCAAATTCTCTCATTAAACTATGTCTGTGTGTGTGTGTGTGTGTGCGGTTTGTGTTTGTGTTACCTAAGCATTCTGGCTCATGCTCACTCCATCCCCTGTGACATTGCAGTTAATTTCAGCTGGACCCTCCCGCCTGAAGCCGTCATGGCAACCAAACTTGCATGTTGTCCCAAAGTAGTACGGGTCCCCACTACCAAAGCATTCCATCCAGCCATTTTGTGGTGTGGTTGGCTTAGGACACTCTACAGCTTTAGAAAGATGGAGTCACTCGTTAATGACCTTTTCCTACTCCTTGGTAGAGCAGGCTATGCAAAAGAACCATGAACTGAAGGGCTTGAACAGGAAGAATGTTCTTTTCAACCGTTTACAAGCTTTTGTCCGATCATCAGCCTCATTTTCAAAACTCTAAATACAATTAGCACACCTTCTGCTTGTTCTGGCCATACAGTTGACACATTTCTTACTCTTTTCACACTAAATGCAGTCAATGAATGCATTACATTTTCTTCATATACAGGGTCACCCCAGCACCAAAATGATGGATCTTATATGGCTTATTTGCAAATGCCTAAACACACCGGACCAGAAAATATAAATCTAATGTCTAAAACCTTAAATACAGTACAAAATCATTAGTTCGGCAATAACAGCAGCACAGCGGTTACACAGATGATAATTCCTGACTCTGATTGGGGGAAAAAAAATAGACAAGCCATCTCGAATTTTAGTTGCTGTTGGATAGGTTGACAGGTGCTGACAACAGACTGATGTTATGTTGTATTTAGAGGTTTTGAAAAAAGTGAGTACAGATTAACTAAAAGCATGTTAGCAGCTAGGAATAACTGTAGGCCTGTGCATCTGCAACAATTCTTGAAGAATTTCTGTGGAACATTCATTATGTAATGTAAACTGACGGACTCATTTTAGAAATTGCTCACATCATTGTAACTGTTGGTGGTTACTGTTAGTAAATGGAAGCAGGGTTTTGAAGTCAATGTAGTCCATGAAGTCATGGATTTGAAATACATGAAAATGAATGTGGTTTCAAAAATGCCATCACTTGAAAGTCAGTATACTCTGACTGACTACATGTTCACTGTGTTCATTTTGATAAGAAAACCAACTGTTTGGCTAATTATGTGATGTAGGTGTTTTGCTGTATTAGGAGTTTAGAAAAAGTATTTGATGTATGGGTTAATGCTTGTAAAGTATTTGATGTATGGGTTAATGCTTGTAAGCGATTGAAAAAAACTGTAACATGCTACTGATATTTGAAGGGATAGCCCTGTTATTTGGGATTGCTGTGCACTGTCAGTAGGAACAAGTACGAGAAAATTTGGCTTAACACAGAATTTTGCGAACCAGTTCTAAGGCCAACTGATGGGGGCCCAGGAAAACTAAAATGAAACAAAGTTTCCTTGCCGTCATTAGTTAGTGTCGGCTGCTGTTTCATGATTTGGTCTATGCCATACCAAATACTCTCATTACTCTCATACTCTCAGTCTCACACGTACCAACAGCACTCAACGATCTCAAACAGTATGGCTATGGGCTGATTAACTGCGGACTAATGTTCAATGTGCATATACACGATTCTCTCTCTGTCTCTCTGTCTCTCTCTCTCTCTCTTTCTCTATCTGTTTATCTATCACTGTCTCTTAGAGCAACACAGACAGTTGTGTTGAAGAAGAGATCGATTCAGTGAACTGACCTGTTTGGCAGTAGGAGCCACTAAAGCCAGGTCGACACTGGCACTGGAAGCTGTTTATCGTCTCCACACATTCTCCCTGATTATAGCATGCTTCACTGGTGCACTGGGCTGAAACAGACAGAACTGATAGTTTGTGTGTGTGTGTGTGTGTGTGTGTGTGTGGTGTGTGTGTGTGTGAAATTTGTGTGTATAAAAGCACATAAATATACTTGTATAAAAACTGCTTTAAACAACTTACCTTTATAGCAAATAGCATATTTCTTGTCAGAGCAACTGATATCATTCCATTTCCCCTTTTTAATGCCTTGATTTATGTATATCTCAACGCAGTCCTCGTTGGGCAATAGACTATTGGGTTCATTGGAAGCCCATGACTCATACCCATTCAACGTTTTGTTGGTCCCCATCCAGGTCCAGGTGTTATTTACCTTCCTAATGCCAATCCAGTAATGTGGAGACGAGCTTCTATGTGGAACAATGTCTGTGATATTCAGGAGATGCTCTGTCTCTTTCTCATTCTGGATGGCCACTAGATCAGTGTAGTTTGTCTTGCAGAAGATGTGCGCCTCTTCCCAATTCATGGTATGCTTTGAAGCATGGTATGTCCAGCAGACTACATGTCCAGGGGCAAAGAGGACTGAGGGGTGAGTAGGTATATGTTTGTGGGTGTGTCAAAGTGCGCATGGAGGAAACACATTGAGAAAAACATTAGACCTGAAAACTGAGACAAGCAAACTTAAAATTTCTTTCTTTGCATTTGATTATTGATTTCCAGCACATTGATTTATCCATGTAAACCAGATATGACTGTTCACATCTTAGTGTGACATTTCCATACTGTGTGGTCATTTCAAGTTGATGACTAGTGCACATGTAAACTTACTCAGTATATACAGTATACACAGTTTGTTTAGATACTCTATCAATGCATTTCCGTTTACATACTCGGTACCCCTACTGTAAAACTGTACTCACAAAAGGCAAGCATCAAGAGGAGATTGGTAATGATGATTCTGCTCTGCTTATTCATGGCCCAAGTCTGTAGAGAAGTTGGTGGAGAAGAAGAGGTGAACAAAAAACTGCTCATCATCATAAAACATTATTAATGGCTTACGTGTGGCATTTCAACTGGACGTTTAGGGACGTTTGCATTTTGTAAAACAACGATTTCAGTTATTTCAGCTGGAACTGTGTATTTCAGATGCGTACCTTAAGCAGGCTTATGTGATCTAGACAAGCGTTGCCTGGCATCTTTGCTCGCTAATGCATTTTGCTACGGTATTTGTCAGGGTTCTCTACAACAGGTTCAAAGTTCAAACAAAGTGTCCACCCACCATGTGGTAAACATATATCTATATACGCACAAAGTGAGGCAAAGTGAAAGATTCTGGTCCACCAGGCTAGACTTATGTACCGGACAGCTAAAATAAGAATCACAAGCCAATGCAGCCATCACACACACACACACTTACAGAATAAGTGCTAAGTGCAAGTTGGCATGGCAATGCTTTTTTATAGCCATTGAAAAAATGAAGAATATAGATTCAAATATGAGAAAATAAATTAAGAAAAAAAAACATCACCAATTTGAATAGAAGAAATTAAGAACATTTTAACCCAGTAGCTATCGTGGGTAAGTCTTCACATGAACTATTTTGACTTTTGATCATTTCTGACCAGCAGCGAGCCATCTGACTCTCCTTAGTGTGAATAGTAATACTACTATTTTATAACTGCTCTTCACAATCACAGAAATATATTTGAATCCTTTTGCCTGCCATTTCTCATTGCTGACCATTAATGCTGTAAGATTTGCATAAACAAAGCTGAAAAAGAATAAATCCATACCATGTTTGCCTTGATGATGTATTCAGTTTTGTTGGTGTGGCTGTTCTGCTTCTGTTGGTAGTTCTGTTGATGTTCCTGGTTTCCCTGACAGGATCAGAACCTGTGCTGCTGAGCTTTAGAATCTGTTCTCACCTCCATTGTGGTCTTTACAGTGATCCCAAGCTCCACAGCACAGAGGTCTCCTCTAGATTACAGGAACAAACACAAAATGACAGGATGTATTAAATAGATTTTCATTTCACTTTTTGTTTTTGTTAACCGTAAGTTTGATTCTGATCAAACGAATGGCAGAGTTCCAAGCGGGTAATTATGGGATATTTTACAGTAACTTTCCATGCATGCCAAAAAGTTGCTTGAATGTTTTTGTACAATTTCGCATGATGGACATGATTTCAAAGAGTGTGAATAAATGACATACTCCTTTTTTGTGTGGTTAGAAGGTCTCCACCCTTTGAGAGCTACTTTGACAAAATCAACATGGCCAGGAGCTATACTCAACTGCTATTTTACATTGGTATTGATGGTCCTGGAGATAAATGTTACCTTTACCATCTTACACTCTTACAGAGCAGTACAAATAGTCAACTAAGTGTAATCTAAATTTGCGGGGAAGAAAATATTATCCGACCCTCATTGCTGCCTTTATTTTGCATAGTTATAGCCAAGTCTGGTGTGCACCAACATCATCTTTCATCAGAGAGCATTAAAACTGGGATCATCATTATACCAAACTGGGCATGTTTAGATTTGATTTCATTGACATTTTAACAGGTTTAGCTTTTGTTTACCTTTTGTGACTATGTAGTTAGTCACAAAATTATTAAATTCATTTAAATTAAATTAATTTACATTTCCATTGACTCCTTGGACTCCTCAGCAGGTGGCAAGCTATGGTAGACAATGTACTTAAAACATAAAACTCTCTGAAGCACTATTTTACCAGTTCTACCAACAGTTAACAGAGAAACATTCTGTTTGTGGAAAGGACACTATGGGCCAGGCAGGGACATCAGGGATTTTTTCCACAAGAGATCATATAAATAATAAAACATATTTTCATCTCTACATACTCTAATAAAGCAGTGGAGCCATCAAATAAGTTTTCTGTTATCGTGTAACTTTTTGAGAACCATGCATACGTTTTAAAGGCAATCACACTATTTCACAGTATATCATTTATTTTGGAATTGGCAATGATGGGAAGGCACGCCACTGCTGTGAAATGGAAATAATGATAACTACCCTAAAATGCACCAATGCAGATCTAACGTGTCTGTTTGAAAATTTGGAAAGAGTGCAAAGTGCAGGATATTTTGATTGAAATGGAAGGAGTTAAAAGCTGAAGTTGACTAAAAACTATTAAAATAAAACACAGCTATAGTTCTAAAGTATTTTTGTTGTTAGCCACCTCTGTGAATTGATTTCAGGAAATGGTGTAACATATTTTGGCATGCCATGTATGTGGACAGAGTGGGGAAATTCTCAGTAACTGTGAAAGCGGGAAAAGCTTGATTTGAATAAAATAGCTGGCAAGCAGGTTATGTTTTTTTGACCTCCATGCTGAATCACAGATCCTGTGTTTTCCCCTGGCGCAGTGGGAAAGAGAGTTTGTTATCAGAGAGAGGGGCTTTTCTGGCATCCTTGAGTGATGATGGCGGGGTGAAGGTGGGGTTAGCAAGACTCAGCAGTGTTCGGGGGGGTGGTCCACTTGAGATCTCTTGCATAACGTTTCCAACAATGGCTGACCTCTAGTAGGATCAGATCACGCATAGTGTGTGAGAGTCATGGACTCAGGAAACGACTGCTTAGGTGCCTATGCTTAGGTGACCTCTGCACGCAAACTTAATTACACACATCTGTAAGTGTGATTGCACACACACACACACACACACACACACACACTCACACATGCACATACACTCACAAAAACAAACACACACACACACATACGCTGAGAGCTCACCAACCAGGACTGTATACCATGCCCATGCAGACAATGCTACTTGTAAGTATCTAAATGAGTAGAATGACATAGACTCACTGCACATACATTTGCACAGACTGCATGATAGCATCCATTTCCTATCTCATTGTGTTCAACACCCAGGACGATGAATAAATGAAAAAATCCTAATGAGTTTTAAAATAATCTCAACATTTTAAAGGGAATGAAGAATTAATATTATACGTGCTACGCCAATGCTCACAAACTTCCTGAAGCAGGGGTTATCAAAACATTGACACTTCCCTGTTCTCCCTGGTTTAGAATCACTTGAAAACCCAAACTCTAAATTCTGTAGGGAGAGTTTTTATGAGAACAAAAGACCTGACTAATGAAAAACACTTAGCCCTTTAAATGTAAGACTTTTATTCACCTCCTGAAATGGATAGTACAAACATATACTGTAACAATGTACAAAAAGAGCAATATATATATATATGTTTTATTCCAAAATATTAATATGATAAACAAATTATAAAGAAACAACAACAAAATAATTCAAATAAATCATAACAATCATAATAATTTTAAACATACTATTGGAATAAATTCAGTCATCTATAAAATTTTCACTGTATTGAACAATATGTCCACTTAAATAAAGACACTTTCTCAAGAAAGAAGAAATAATTCAGCTCATTAATGCTCTGGGGAGTTTGGCACTATTAGAGGAGTGAATGTGTGTGTGTGTGTGTGTGTGTGCGTTCATCCTGATTCACAGCTTTCAGAGAGAAAAGCACAGCCTGTGTCCATTTTCCCTCATAGACCTTTGTATATTCTTTGTATATTCACTTTAAACAGGATTCAGTTCTTATTCACACGTATTCACTTGTGAGGTTATTTTGTTCTGTCATTCCTTGTGCCATTTCTTCTGTTGTCTTCTTCTCCGCATAAAATCCGTTAGCCTATACTCTGCAGAATATCACAGTCCTGTAATGACAAAAGCCAGGAGTCAGCATCTTAATGCTACACTTGTTCTGTTTATTCATCAGCTTATCTGTTTATTCATCAGATGATATCTTACACTATCACCATTCTCACTGTCACTGTGCCAAAGGCTTAGGGTGGCTTCCTTACCTGTTGAACTTGTTGTGCCAACTCTAAATGAGACTATCGACGCTTTTGTAGATCTGAGGGGGGTTTTCATCGTCAAGGGAGCTGCAAATAGTCAGATGTACAGAGTACAGTTTTAGCATTGGTGCTAGGACACTATGGTAAAGATAATAGCTCATAGCTGTGATTAAAAGAAGAGAAAAAGGCTAACTTTGCACTCACCTGTTAAGATCAAACTTGTTTCCTGTAGGATGAAGAAGATCATTAGAGGCAATGTGGAAATGCTCTGAGATAACATACACTCAAAAGAAGATTAAACAAATTGTTCAACACATTCAATGAAACCACGCTGGAGGAATGTTTGTGAGAATATGTTTGCGTATATTCACCTTTCTGTTTCTGCATTTTCCTCAGGAGCCAGACGATGAGGGAGAGAGCTGACAGTGTGGTGGCGCCCCCTGTTGCCATCATGATGGTGCTGGGGTTGATGGGGGACTCAGGTGGAGCTGTAGAGGGCAGCAAAGATGAAGATATGAGAGGGAGAAGAAGAACAACATATGCTCAATTGCAAAACTGTGTTCATGTCAATATACTCTTTCCCTTTAATCTGTCTCCAATTACACTTTTTCTGTCTGTTGTTTGCTAATCTTGTCCACTTTCATGGCTTATTTGGTGTTCGTACCTTGGCATTCGGGCACATCTCCTGTCCAGTTGCCATGTTCACTGCATATCATTGTCTGGTTTCCATGGAGGAGGAAGCCTTCATGGCACCCAAAGGTGCAGCTGGCTCCGTAGGTCCATTCCTGACCATTGACGCCCCCGGTGCAGTTCATGATGCCATCGCTAGTCATTTGTATCTGGGGGCACCTCACCGCTGGGGGAGAGGATGGCACATGGTCAAACAGGAACCGTCAGTAAAATGGGACAGTATCTGTACATGCTTGAAGAACACGACCAGAAAGCGAAGACTAAAAATTATGAAAAAAAAGAAGAAGAAAAAGAGAGAGAGTGCAGCTCTCTGCTTGAGATTTTTCTTACCTTCACATACAGGAGGCTGGTCAGTCCACTGTCCAGATGCTGTGCAGCTGACCGCAGACACGCCGCTCATGTGGAAGCCGTCATCACAGGTGAACGTGCATCGGTTCGGGAAGCTGTTGGGTGCTGCGGGGTCTCCATCACAGGACATATGGCCGTGCTGTGGGGCCGTGATGGCAGGACAGCGAACAGCTGAAGAACCAGAGAGAGAGAGGAGAAAAATAAACATTCTATTAGTGAAGGAAATGAAGAAGGATGTCAGGCTTCAACAGAGCCTGTGACCAGTTGAACAAATACAACATGAAGCAAAGGCTTTTTAGTTACGCAGATGTGCTATGCAAAGGAGCCATTTGGGTTTACACTTAACACTCTCTGACCTGTGTGACAGTGTGAAACAAGGGTGTTTGGTTTACTGCCGGCGTGTGTGTGCGCATGCTTACCTATGCATGTGGGTTTCTGGCCCTCAAGGTTCCACTCAGCGTTCTCAGTGCACACCGCTTTGCTTGCCCCCTGCAGGCGGAAGCCATCACTGCAGCTGACTTCACAGACAGCTCCTTGGGAGCGGCCTGAGCAGCGCACACTGCCCATTGCTGGGTCCTCAAAAGGTAGACACTGGATCTCCACACAAGTGGGGCTCGGGGAGCTCCACTGCCCCGTTTTACTGCACTGGGCGCTGGGCTCCCCCTGCAGGTTAAAGCCAGCGCTGCAGCGATAGGAGCACACGGCACCGATGGACCACTCATCCTCGGCGTCTGTGCAGTTGGAGAGGAGGTGAGGGCTCTCTGGTCTTGGACATGTGATGGCTGGAGGTGAAGACAGAGAAACATTTAAAATGAGCCAAAACTGCTGTCAATACAAGAATTGTAGGCAGAGAATGCATTGTATGATATAATTATGTTTTCATTTATTTTTTCTTACCTTCACATGCAGGAGGCTGGTCAGTCCACCGTCCAGATGCTGCACAGCTGACCACAGACACGCCGCTCATGTGGAAGCCGTCGTCACAGGTGAACGTGCATCGATTCGGGAAGCTGTTGGGTGCTGCAGGGTCTCCATCACAGGACATATGGCTGTGCTGTGGGGCCGTGATGGCAGGACAGCGAACAGCTGAAGAACCAGAGAGAGAGAAATACACATTCCATTGCTGTTGCTTTATTTAGAACACAGATATCAAATAATTATAAATTAAAAAGAATTACTGTTTTATATGAAAATAACCACAAAAGTAAGCTATACTTTTTTGCATGCATGATAAGACACTAAATTATTTGTAGATTATTTTTTTTATAACTTATTATCTAATTATCTACCAGACCTGTAAATTCTATCTCAGACGTGGATGAAATCACCTTTTTTAAGATTCTTATTTGCTGGAAACTTCCTATCAAAATTGCCCTAGATGACATTACGTGTGTGTGTGAGCCTACAAGGCCTGTCTGTCCTACCTTCACACTGAGGCTGGGTGTCATTCCACTGGCCTGAGGCACCACATGTCAGCGAGGCAGAGAGGGATTCGGTCAGGATGTGTCCCTCGTCACAGGTGAACTGGCAGAGGGAGCCGTGGTTGAAGTCTCCCAGAGGAGAAAAACAGTCCATAGAGCCCTTGTCAGGCTTGGTCAGCTCATCACACTGAACCACTGCAGCAGCAGGGAGAAAGAGATCACACAGGTCAGTCAGGAAGACCACATTTTTTATCTAATTATCTGCAACACTGGTAAAACTTTAGGTTGCCGTTAAAGTTTACATTTTACGTAGATACATATTTAATCAATGACTTAAATAGTAATAGTAATAAGAATAAGAATAAGAATCGTTGTCATCATCATTTAATTTGTTGGTGTGGTGGAGCAGCGGTTACGTCCTTGATTCCTGAACCTCACATTGCGAGTCTGGACTGCTTTGGATAAAAGTGTCTGCTAAATACCACTCAACGTTACTTTTAATATAAACCTGTTTTAATACCATGTATTACCTTAACCAGGTTTGTTAACACCACCGTCTATGATAAGTGCAAGGTGAACAGGTACAAGGGAGTCTACTGCAAATGACAACTAGAGTTTTTAGGGCAAACATACCCTCACACGTCGGGGGCACACTGGACCAGGCAGTAGAGGCCATGCATCTGAGGGTCTCTGAGCCGCTGAGTTGGTACCCTGGCTGGCAGGAGTAACTGCATTCGGACCCGTATGAGAAATCCCCATGGGGGTGGGAACAGCTGACAGAGCCCTGCTGCGGAGTTGTGAGCTTCTCCCTCTTACACTGGACAACTGGTGGAAACAAAGAACGACAAGGTTAATAAGGTTATAGGACTGCCAGCTTAAACAGAAGCACGATTAACATAAAGTACAAAAAATCTCAGAGGATTTAGTCCTACCATGTTCACACTTTTCACCATAGAAGCCATCAAAACACTTGCAAGTGTGATTGTTGATAGTCTCAACACACTCCCCGTTCCCGCTGCAAGAATTCTTCTCACAAGAGGCTTGAAACAAAAATAAATATAACAGAGATAGTGATTATTTCATGAGATTCATAAATAAATTGCTAAGGGGAGTCTGACTGAGGATTCAGTGTCAATTAAGTGCCTTTTATTCAAGACATCCTTCTTAGCAAATGTTAAACACAACTAAAACTGATAATAACTTATTTTACTTTTGATAATACTTATAGTAATAAGTATGATGATGCAGCCCAAGGATGATTATGATGATAATTAATTATGATGATAAGTAAAATCACTGCTGTCTCTGAATAAAATCTTAAACCATGACCCAACTCACCAGTATAGCACAAAGCCGTCTTTTGTCTGTTGCAAGAGATGTCATTCCATTTCCCCTGGTCTGAAATTCTCTTGATGTATATCTCCACGCAGTCCTCATCTGGGTTGCCGGGCCGCGGGGTGTTATTGGGCTCACCGGTGGCCCAGTTCTCTGCCTCCTCAGTCAGTTGCTTGTTGGTTCCGACCCAGGTCCAGGTGTCATTTATCTTGCGAATGCCGATCCAGTAGTACCCGTCGATCTTGGGCAGAATGGAATTGAGGTGCTCAATCTCGCCTTTATTCTGGATAGCCACCATGTCAGTGTACTGGGACTGACACCATTCTCTGGCTTTATACCAGTCCATCGTCTTGTTAGAGTAGTGGTAGGACCAGCCAGCTACTTCCAGAGACCCTGACAAAACTAAGATATATAATAAACCAGTTAGTTTTTTTTTTCAATTAACTGCAAGTTTCAATGTTTAATAAAAACTTTGTGATCCACAATTGCTTTTACTTATACTGTCCTTGGTAGCATTTTGTCAGACACATTGACAATGCATAATTATCTGAAAATGAAAATTAACTACACACTTGTAAAGAGGAGCGTTGTCAAGATGAGGCGCATATTCCTCCTTTGGCTGCATGCTGTTAAAAAGCAAAATTCCTGTGAAGCACACAGAGACATCATTATAATACAGCAACTGACCACGACCAATTTATAGCAGTTTGTACAAGTATTTTACTGCATGCACTGTTAACAGTAAAACCTGTAACTCAGATTAAAAGGTTGTTTTAAATCACTTACCATTTTTGTAATCCTCTCTAAGGTATTCTGGAGTTAATAGACGTGTCTGTCTTTTCTATGGATGTGGAAGATGAGCTGAAGTTTGAGCTCACTTCAGGTTATATATTTTCTGAGTCTGTCGTATGTGACGTTGACCATCCGGTGTGTGGAAATTCCCTCTAATATCCCACCTCCTCATTCCAGTTAATGAAATTCCTCTACTCTTTAAAAAGGTTATTAACATCACACACACACACACACACACACACACACACACACACACACACATACAGACACAGGCATGTGTGCAACAGGAAATCTGGACTGAGTCAGGAAGTTTCTTGTGTTGGACTCCTAGCTTTTCCACGTGACACCACACATTTGGTCTTCCCTGAGAGTGTCAGATGAAATAATAAAATAGTATTTCTAAAGGCAGGTCTAAATGAGGTCTAAAAGAGATTTATTTATTCATTTTGAAGAGAAACTTGTGATACTGGTACCAGTAATACCAACCAATCAGTCAGTAAGCCCTTGTGCACTGGAAATAGTGTGCACATGCAGAGAAACCAACAATGCAGAAAGAAGGAGAGAATAGAAAAGTGTGTGAAGAGGACAGATGGAGAGATAGAGACAGAAACAATGAAAGGTAGTAGATCTCTGAACAGCTATCTTAACTATGAGCAATTTACCTGTGAGGTTATATCTGAGATGGCAAGTTATAGTTAATGTTGCTTGGATTGAATCATTTATCTTGTTTGTGAAGATTCTCATTTATCCAGGTTATGGCTGTCATAGGTGCTAAGTTGTAACTCCAAAACAGAAGTCCAGTTGCCTACAACTTAGAACTTATGACAATCATCTATCTTCTTGACATTCTATTTTAAGATATTCATTTGTGGGGCTGGCAGGCGTGAATGCCTTTCCTTGTTGTTTCAGTGGTTGACTGCCCTCTGCAAGGGGCAAAGGGGATCTTTTTTGCCCATAGGGGATTTAAGGGAAGGAAATGGATCATCAGAGCTGGGATGTGAAAGACAGCGCGGGCGCCTAGAGTATGGTGTCAACACATAAACACGGAGACAACCCGTCTCCATTGTTCTCACATGTGCATGCATGGAGGCCTCTTTTTTGCTTCTGCAGAAAGGGGCAACACACCACAGCTGACAGAAAAGTCAAATATAATCTGCATTACTCTCAATAAGTTTGTTTTGCATTTTGATCCTTCATGCAAATTTCTTTTGCGAGTACAAAGCCAGATAACTAGTGACTGACACAACAAGAGACAATGGGTTTGGTGAATAGTACTTTTACACACAGAGTAGGCTACATTTACAATCTACCTGTCTCTAACCTGGGTATTAAAAATGAAAGCCTTTTCCCTCACATTTCACCCTGAAGTAAATTGTGCTTGCTGAAGGTCTATGTCATACAGATACACTTGGTACCTTCCCTGAAGGTAATGTTTGCATGATGGGATGTCTGCAATGTCTCCATGTCATCATCATTGCCAGACATGTTTTAAAAACTAAGTAATTTTATTTCTCAGGAAATCTCAGGTTAGGGAGTTGTGAGTAGTTCAGTGGAATATTATTAATGAATATTCATCTTATTTGACTCATTGCCAGGAAACACACAGAGAGGATGTAACCTTGAGTAGAGTTAGAGGACTTATTCTCTAGTCGGCACTCTTTGATAATAATAATAATAACAACAACAACAACAACAACATCAACAACAACAACAACAATAATAATAATAATAATTATTATTATTATTATTGTTATTATTTTGCTGTTGTTTAAAATCTACTTTTGAAATTGTTGTAGAATGATGTGTATGTATCACAGAACTATGCTGCCACAACTTCTGCTGACAGTCATAGTGTTGGAGGCATAATCCTCTTTACTCCATAGTAGGCTAAACAAAAAAATAGCCTCCACATTCACAGCAATATAGGAGTCATAAATGATTTAATATGTGTGTTCGTGTTTGTTCCAGTCTGTGGCCTTTTGTTGCTGTCTTTCATAGTAGCCAGGTGAAATGAGGCTAAACTCAGTGAGAAAGGAACATGATTTCCGCGAGTGAACAATTCTGCTTTTGCATTGTCGGCATCCTCATTGTTTTCGAAGAGGATGGGGCCACAGTCCTTGACCCTAACACTGACTGTCTTGCTCATTCCAGAGACAAAGCTGTCCGTGACCTCTGTTTTTTGATATCTCAATATCACACTCACTTGAAGTTTCAATAGTTTTTATACATGCAGATGTGCATGAACAGGTAGAAAAACAGTGCATGAATTGGACCTCAGGGCATGGAAAACAGGGCATGAATTGGACCTCAGGGCATGGAAAACAGGGCATGTATTGGACCTCAGGGCATGGCAAACAGGGCATGAATTGGACCTCAGGGCATGGAAAATAGGGCATGTATTGGACCTCTGCAGGTAAGCCACATGAAATACTAAAAAAAATTATTTAATTTAAATATTTTATCTAAGTACTTTAACTAATGCAATGCCTATGCAATGCCCATGCAAGCCGCCCCCCTCATGCTCAGTGAAATGCTCATATCAATATAATGTGGAATGTAATGCCTGCACTCTAGGGGAAATTTGTGTTTGGATGTCTTTAATCATGGGAGCCAATAACAATAGCCTAAGAATGCAGCATTTCTGGGAAGGCAGCACGGGCAGAATAAACCTGGCCTTCCGTTTATGGGAAAGTGAGTGTAGAGTGAAGTAGACAGACTGAGTGTGAAGGGTGTGGACATAAAGACTCTCACAAAGCGAGACAGAGAGACAGAGAGAGAAAGAGAGAGAGAGAGAGACTGGCAAAACACCATGGCTAATTCCCTGAAGAAAAAATAGCTTCCCTTATGTTATGATTCACTCGCATGCCTTTTGTGATGATTGTGCGATGCATTACTTATTATATTATTCATTATTATCACTTTTTTCTTAATCATCTTCTCGCAGACTGTCAAGTTGAGAGTTTAAGTGAATGCTTGACACATCAACTGATAAGACCTGCTGTTAATCCAGAAGATATGGCCCCAATAAACCCAAGAGAAAGAAGTGGTAGGAGGCCTGTGTTACACAGAACTACACAGGAGAGATGCTCAACAACCTGCAAGTCTCAATGATCTGCAAGTCTCATCAGTTGATCTGTCATGCACTTATTTAAACTCCAGACTCAATTAAAAACACATCCTTAATCTTTAATATACATTCCTCTTTTATTTGCCCCTTTTTAATTTTCAATTTTGGATTTAACCCTTTTTCTGAACATTTCTTCCACATCTCTCACTCTCTAACATTACTTGCCTTCATGTATGGCTTTATGGAACATTTGTATTGAAATACAAATTAATTCATTTATACTGAACAAAAATTCTTCCAAGGCTGGAGGAATTTAGTTTCAGTGGCCCATAAGCTCAGCAGCACATTCATACTTAAACAACACAATGTAAAACACAGATGTACACATAGTATGTTGTTCACAGATACACACATAGTATGAATGCACTGCAGTGCTGAGCTTACACTGAAACTAAATTCCATTGACCTTGGCTGTGTGGCTATTAGCCTAAACCAGAGACTCTAGTGCACTACGCTCTAGAATCTTTAGCCTAAACAGTCTATCTATCTATCTATCTATCTATCTATTTATCTGTTGTGTTAACCTATGTAACATCTCACCACTATTTAATGTATCCTTTTCATCAGACAATTTGTTTCCATATCCAGATTAATTTGAGTGAAAAATAGAAGGGTGGTTAAACTGTGTTATTTCCACCAGTAGTTTGGGGTGGAGGGTAGGAAACCACCGAAAAAAAAATAAAATAGTCACAGCATGATATTGACTGTATTACCATCAAACACTAATTATCACCTTCTAGCAGTGCCGAAGTTTTGTGTGCCTTTTAGGTAGGCTCAGTAGTGTTGTACCAAAAACTCTGCATTGTATGCCTAAATCTCTGTTGCTTTAAATGAATGCTACAATAACACAGCGTGTGCCACTGCTTGACCCAAGTGACCCGTTAAGGTAAACTAGGCTCATGAAACGGCTCCGTTTATGCGCTTGCGCATTAGTGACATGTTGCCACTTGACAGTCGAGTCCTGCCCAGTCAGGCAGTGGATTTCCTGAGAGACAGAATGGCTGACGCGCTGAGCACAGTAGCCGACGTCGAAATAGATTCCGACGGAAAGTTTAAATACATATTGGTGAGATTAAAAGGCAAAGATGGAGACGCTCACAAAGATATTGTTAGAGGCACGAAAAGTGCAGAATTCCACAGTAAGTTCACACGCAAAACGTCTAGCAACAAGCTTTGTTGCCAAACTGCAACATAAGGGTAGCCTGCAACTCCAAATAATTTTAGTCTGCTTACGTAGGTTAATTTTTTCGGCGAAGAGCGAAGTTAATATAAACGATAAAACACTCTCAAGTCAAATGTTCGAAACATCAGAATAAGTGCCCTAGGCTAACTAACTGCTCTGCAAGAATCTAACCCGTCCGAATGTGAAATGGCTATTGGCCAGTGTTTGGGAGTTGTAGCCTCAAGACTAACGCCTTCCTGTAGCTCATGAGCTGCACACATGGTCATGGATATTTGAATTGTGTGGATCGAGTTCTAAATTGCCCTAGCGACATAACAGGCCAAGCGATACTTTGGGGTTATCTATAACCATTTTTTGAAGCCCTTGAAAACGTACCCATATATCATGCGGTCATTTTGTGTATTGTGCTTTCAGTGGCTAACAGATAACCCCAAAATACCTATTTGGCCAAACCGTATAGCCAATTTCTGGTTTGCTTCAGTAATATATCATAGGCCTACTAAATATTAACAATTGTTAAGTTAATTGATAGGTCCAATGTTACTTTTGCAATTCAGTTGCATGTGTCCTGAAGATCACCCTACATTAATGTTATGTGCAATGTAACTTCATTAGATCACATCTTTGAGAAGGTGAATCCAGCCATGCAAGCCCTTGGGCTGGAATGTGTCTGTCTTGGGGGAGGCAAGATTGAACATAACAATCAAGAGAAGAAGTTGCGAGTATTTGGAGAATCAACTGTAAGCATAGCCTAAGTGTTACCCCCACAAAACCTGGCAGCAAATTAATCTCATGAGTGACTTCAATGTAAACATCCAGATGTTGTGCATTGTGGTGGTGTCACTACTGGAAGGTATTCCGAGTAGGTGGTAAACCTGGTAAAGTTAAGATAGAGGAAGTGGTAGTAGCCTTTTCACCGTATTCTGTTAAGATAATGAGGACTCCTGGCCTTTCTATTATCAGATTTACCACTGCTCTGGATTAACTAACACAGGTTTGCCACTTAATCACCTTCTTGAAATACCTCCTTGATCTTGTCACTAATGACTGTGTAGTTTGGAATGTATGTTTGCAATCCATTTTTGTTTTATATCACCTGTCAAGGGACCATGGATGAAAATGAGCAATTATGCTAACTCTGGCATTTTTTACACAATGTATTTAATACTAGAGCTCATTAATATGCACAGGCCCTATCAAATAAACCAATATAATAAGATAGGCCTACCTTTACAATATGCTACATAGGCACAGTTGCGCAATGCAATTTAAATGGGAACACAGAGAGACACATTATTGTTGTGTGATTTTATCCAGTTCATGTCGATGTTATCGTGCATGCCTTGTGCATGTAGCCTTCTGTTAAACTAACTTCTCCTTTGTTTTGTACAGGGCTATGGCAAGGCTGATCATGCCGTGACCGTGGAGAAGCTGAAACTAGTTTTCAAAGACTATGAAATAACCTGGTCTGATGATAAGAAATAAGAATAAACTGTTTCTCTGTTTCTGTGGGAACTTCCAAAATGCACAGGCTAATGTTGAGCACATTTGGTCAATGAGTAAATATTGTTACCTGTGCTGTTATTTAATGAATATTGTTGCAAAACTCTAATTGCTTGAGCTGTTTTTTTTTTACCCTTTACTGTAACTCTAAGGGATAACATTTTGTGGAGGCAGACACGTTCCAGCCCTTCTCAAAGATGTGATCTAATGAAGTTACATTGCACATAACATTAATGTAGGGTGATCTGCAGGACACATGCAACTGCCTTGCAGAGGTAACGTTAGACCTATCAATTTCCTTTTCTAGAGATGATAGCCTGAAGCAAAAAAAAGTTTTAACTTATCAGTCTCAGGGATGACAAATGCTAGTGATGCAGAACAGCAGTAGCCAGTTTTTGTACAGTGGTCCAGATGCTATCACGTTTTGCCGGATGTCCTTTGGAAAGCACTCCCAGCTGTCAGTGAACATGATAATGGTTGGTTCACTCACTTAATTTTAACACACTGGGCCAGCCAATCTTGTTACCATTTTGAAAAGAAAAGATAAACAAGGCAGGGGAGAGTACAGATGTCACTAATATCAATGAAAGTGAAACCGAATGAGTTTGAAGCACTCCACAGTTTAGTAGGTTCTTCAGTGACTCATGAATATTTCCACTGTGTGACCCCACATGCAGATGAACACACAACAGACATGGTATCCTTGTTGGAGGACATGAAACAGTTGCTACACTTGTTATGTATGTTGATTCAGACTACTCCATAGACAACATAAAATATTTAATATTGGTTCTGTTCTGTTCATGTTTTTTATTGAAACATTTTTTGGTGTTTATTAGTGAAATGAAAGCACCCACAGCAGGAGAACAGTGAAAAACATCTAACAGAGCTATCTGTGGGATTTCTATTGCATTGTTTTATTTTCAAGAACTGAAACAAATAATATAACAAATAATGTTTTTAAAAGAAAGTATGTGCTTTTTTCTGTATGGCCTGAGTAAACATAGACTTCCCTTCCTTCCTTCCTTCCCTCCACAGATTATTTTCCTAATCAAACGATGGGTTCAGTCTAGATGGCTGTGCGGCAGACTGACTCATATTAGTGCTTGCTGGACTTGATTTGGACTTTTGACAACAAAAGCTTGCTTAATGCAAGACCAGAATGCACTGCTTTAAGCCAGTGGCTCATGCCATTAGCACTAATTGAGTAAGGTCAATGCCAGGATACCTCTGCATTCTAAGGTTTGCTGATGGAGCATAGAAGGAAGCCAGAAAATTTAACTTGTGATCATTTTATGCCAGTTTTGTTGATAGGCTGTCATTCGAAATCATTCGATCACACATCAAAAACTGCAATAAAAAATCGTCATACACAAATCGTATGAGAACAATATAATGCTATTCTAACCTGCTCATGTCCACAATAACTGTGATATTGCACATAAGCAATGTGTTTACTGCATAATTCCACTTTTGTCGATTTCATAATGAATGCTATTATCAACATCCCTGCCTCATTGTGAAACATGGCTTGTCTGTAATACCTCAATATTCAGGTAATGGTGCCATCTCCAGGACTCTCACCTGCCAGGAGGAGGAAATATCTTACTTAGAATTTTCCTTTCTTCTGAGTCTGTCGTATGTTGCGTTTTTTTTCTGAGACACCCCAATCCCAAAGGGCCCTGAACCAAGATCACTCCTCCTCCTACCTCCTAATTACCTTCTTATGTGTCTCAAACAGTTGAAAGAGTCAACTCACCAGTTCCAGATGACAGATCTCCAATGCCAGATAGCTAATCCACCAAACAAAAGAGGTGCTGTGAGTCACTTGGGAGGCAAACGTTAAACTTAAAGAACTAACCTGGCTTGAAGGCCCTTTGACTCTACCGCTGATAGAGTTGATGTTATTTAAGATAAAAATACAAAAAGAGATTACAATCCGAAAATAGTGGATTAGGATAGTCCTAAAAAGAGGTTCTTACAATTTAGCAAAGACCAAAAACCCTTCTAAGGGTGTCGCCTTCAGTCTAAGAAGAAGGGATCCTAAAAATCTCCCATACCTGTTATATACTCTGACAGGGTGTACTCAATAACATTTCTAATACCTAATATGGATGTGTTTGATGGGCACAAAAATTATGCTTGTTGTACACATTGTATCACATAGGCTTGTACGCAGTTTGTATATATAGTATATTGACAATTTGGGAGGCACGTACTTCCCTTTCTTCCCCACAATAGTGGTCTTTAACTCTAGGGCAGTTTAACACAAAATTATTCTTTAAATCTCATTCATTGTTACATAATGATTATACAAAGTAGTTATACTGACCCCTTGATTAAATTATGATAACAATAAAACATAGTAAAACAAAGTGATTTAAATGGATTTGAATACATATTGTGATGGAGAGCATTGTGAACAAAAAAATCATAATATTAATTAGGATTACACTCAAAGTACATAGCGGTATTGGAACAGAAAAGTAAATAAAAAGTTATTAAATGCATAATTACAACTTAAGGATATTTCATCAAGACCCAAGACAAGACATTGTCTCACGCACCCACCGTGTGATAGCACAAAGTGGAAGCAAAAATTTCCTCTTTCTATTTTTCTCTCATAACTGCAGTTTTCTAACTCAGAGTCTGACAGCATTTGTGACACATGTTTATACTGAGGCGTAATGAAACCTTGTATAATGGTTATAGTAAAGCAGTAGAGAGTAAATTATTAACACGTGTGACATGCATACAAAGCTCATACACCTAGCTCCACAGTTACTAGGGATATAACGATACACTCAGCCCAACCTACCTACCCAAGCACTACCTGTTTTCACTTTCTACCTGTATGATTCACGATGTTAAGGTCACAATACCATTCGATATAATACAATTTTATATATATTTTTAATGCAGACAAATTATGATTGAAAATAATACAGAAATTTATTTGTCTTTTTTTACTAAAGCTGACACAAAAATGTAAACAAAAAATGAATTAAAAGAATTTAAATTAAGCAAACCTGTTAGTTATTTTTAAAAGTGTGAACAAGAGAACCTGAAAATATGTAGGCCTATTACCAACCAACCAAGTGTGCACTACTGAGTGTGACTACTGTGTAGGCCTAGGATAGGCTACTTAACTTGAGTAAAACATTTGGGCCATACCAATTGAGTAGGTTATGTGAACTTTGAGGCTACAGAACTTTTTCATGGACAAAATCATGAAGCCTAATAATTTTTAGGACTCCATAGCCTTTCATTTCTTAAGGGACAAAATAAAGCGTCTCTGAAAATTAGCCAGCACGAAAAGCCAAGACCACAAGACAACTTAACTTTATTTTCTCTGGTAAATGTTGTCATAAACATCTTGCGGGAGTCAGTGGATAATATATGTATATATAAAAAACATCACTGAGCAGGGTTCAGGGTGAGTGTTTACGGACTCGCTGTGTGTGCATCTTTTATGTTATACAGCCTAATTTAGCAGTCACCCACGTTAGGTGAAATATCTCGATGATGACAGGTGTTCGGACAAACTGGACAGGAGTTTTTTAGCCTATGCCCAGGTTTGCTGCCCTATGACGAATGCTATCTCTCTCTCTTAGTGGGTCTACAGAAAGTAGCTTAATTATAGCTCGTTTTTAAATAATCATGATTAATTTTTTATCTCAATCAAAATGAATTCTCATGCAGTCATATCGAAATTTCGCCGATTGACTGTGTATCATTACTTCCCTAATAGTTGCTGAGCACCACTGGATTGATTCCATAGACCAGTCTTTTGGTTAAACCTGTAGAGGAGGCATGGTGTGCAATGGTTGGTGTGGCCCTCCATAATGCTGCCACCTAATTTTTTTATATTAAGAGTACACATATTTATGGTTGTGTGTGTGTGTGTGTGTGTGTGTGTGTGTGTGTACTCACACAATCTTTTATTGGTAAAAAAAAAGACTGGGAAATGCTACAGAATTTATTGATAGATATTGAGCTGAATGGGTAATATGATTCTTGACAGCAATTTGACCCACATTCAAGAAAGAGATTGAACCTACTATTACATCTATTTATTACATCTAACAAAAAGTTATTGTTAAACGTAAAGTTACTGTTTTTCATTATGTGTGCATCATCTTTATTTCACTGACAGCATTGGAATCTGACATCATTCAAAGCGGTGTCGTCTCCCCAGAACCCCAGTGGACGTTCTATTTTCATCTGAACGCCACAGATTCCGCTTCCCCCAGAACAATGACCACTCCACCTCCCCCAGCTGCCCCAGTACATGCCAGCACCATGCAGAACCTCTCCGGTGCTGCATCGGAACATGATGTTGTTGGCCGCGGTGTCGTCTCCACGACCCTGGGGACGCTCTACACGGAGTCTGAATGATGTAAGGTATCCACCATTTCTGCACTGTTTTACAGATGTCCACGATCCCCACCTACAAAAAAGTCATAATATTGGCTAATTAGCAGTAGTTTATGGTTATATGATTATCCAATAATGGTGACCGCAGGTTATGAACCTTACCGTCCATATGGTAATAAGGAACGAGTTTGTGTGTGTTTACATAGAAGTCCGACTGAATTAAGTGCTGTGTCATCACCTCTGCCCTGGGCCCTTTCCACCTGAAGAGACAATCAAAAAAGTAAATGTATTATGCAGCATTGCACTGTTGGTTCAGTGTTGAAGGGTAATTAAGTATATTTACCCAAGAACTGCACTTACTGTAAGTAGCCTATATTTTAAATAATTGTCATTTATTTAAATGCTTATGACACTTTATACTTGCACTACCTGTTTTCACTTTCTACCTGTACTTTCTGCTGTGACACATTTAGTTTCATAGGTTAAATGCTTTTAGCTTTGGTCTTGGTGCCCCTATATAAAACTGTATGAAGCACATCATTTATACATGCACCTATAAGAGCTACTATGGTATATTTGCATTTTATACACTGATGCCCCCAAATAATTACTTTTATTTAGGACTGTAACATTTTGCATTTCATCTTTTTACTTTACAAGGATATCTAACACGTCTTACAATGGAGTATTCACACATTGTTGTTGTAGTACTCAAAAAACATTACCCCCACACTTACTCCCTTTTTTTGTTTTATCTCTTTGTTCAGTTCAACATTGGTGCATTGGAATTACTGTATATAATTACTTGTTTGTCTGTTTGTTTTTTATTTTAAAAAATGCAGAGCATGTACAACTAATTACTCACCTTAAGACAGAAGCCAACAGCACGATACCCACAGGGGCATGAGTACATTCTCCCCCATCTGCCCCAGCGACCTCCATTGCTGACACTGATGATGCGCCCCTCCGCAGGAAATGTCAAAGGAAGTATAACCAAAAGTGCAAAGATGAGAAACATCCTTCCTGAATCTGTAAAATTTTGACCTTCAAAGGACAATAAGGCAATTAGGAATCTGACAATTTGGCATTTGGCAGTGTAACACTGATGAATATCTTTCACCAGCGGTCTTAAAACTCTTATAGACAAACAGTGTTTTTTTTTTTTTTTAAATAGTTAGTGAATCGTTGTTTCGTAAAAAATATGGAAGAAGAAAAGAAGAAATTTGCACCAGAAACCTGATGAGGAGACTGCCATTTGGGGTCTGGATGTCATTTACCTGTAGATGTTGACACTGTGGTCCTCTAAATGATGTGGTGAAGTTGGAGTGTTGCAGAGGACTTTTATGTTCATGTTGATGCAATGCTCAAATTAGAATAACCTTTCACTGGAGATATGTTTGGTTCACTGAACATAACAAATATTTAGCTGTAAGGGGACTGCAGGCCCTTGTCCCTTCTGATATCCAATATTAGAGTACACAAAGAAAACCAATATTCCCAGTGACGGTTTCTGATGTGGGTGATATGGGGAGTTGCCTAGGGCAGCTTCTCATCAGGGGCAGCATGAGTGCTCAAAAAAAAAAAAAAACAAACAAGCCATGATTTGATATAGCCTACATATTAGTTGCACCAAGTGGATTCCGATCACCCTTTTGTGGGGAGTAGACACAGGTGCGAGGCGTGTCTGCTTGCCAGTGGTGGAAGAAATACTGGAATTTAGTAAAAGTACAAATAACCAGCAAACTTTATATGTAAAAGTATTTATTTCTCATTTTAACAGCAGAGTCTGTGACAAGGAGTATCTCATATGGGCCTTCCCACTTGGCTTCCAAAGCTAGACGTTGGGGTTTGTGTACCATCACCCACTGTCCAGGCACCGGAGAATGCCCTCCCTCAGGTGGTTTATGCCAGGCTTCTCGCACTCTTTTTTCTGCTGTGTGTAGGGGGTGGTGGTAGCGTAGTGGTTAAGGAACCTGGCTAGCGTGTAAGTAGCCTGAAAAGTTGTGGGTTCGAATCCCGGCTGCCACCGTTGTGCCCTTGAGCAAGGCACTTAACCCTAAGTTGCTCTAGGGGAGACTGGCCCGGAACAATTGGTAGTTGATGAGTTGTAAGTCGCTTTGGATAAAAGCGTCTGCTAAATGCATAAATGTAAATGCTGTAGAGACTGCCTCTGAGAGCAAGATGCAATAGTTCAACAAAGCATCCGACACCACGTGTACGTTGGCTTTCCTGAAGTCGAAAAAAAAAAATTGGCCATCCGGTGATGATTTCATAAGGGCTCAGTCCAGTCTCTTTGTTGGTTGTAGCTCTTATACTACTCAGGCCATGGCACTCCCTCTTGATGGGTTTTCGCCAGTCTTTCCTTCAAACTTCGATTAGCCCTCTCGAATTGTCCTGACGATTGAGGATGGTATGGGCAGTGCAGTTGCCATTGTATCTCCAGCATTCTGCACACTTCAGCACACACAGCTCCAGTGAAATGGGTTCCTTGATCACTTGTCATCATCAGAAAAGTATTTGTACTATGTTACATTCCACCACTGCTGCTTCCATTGAAAGCATATGAGTAGCGAAATACAAATATGCTATTCAAAAAGATATTCCATTATGCAATTGTCAATTCGTTATGCAATTTAATAGTGTAATTTGCAATATTGTACAAATTGTACTTTAATAGGCAAAGTGGTGATTAAATTTGACAATTAAATTTGACCATCCCTACTGCACGATGGTGCGCTTGTCCACCAGGTCTCGGAGAGCAGCGACAGTCCTCTCCATCGCTAACCAGAGGAGTGCAGGTAGGCCAGAGTGTAGGCCAGAGCAGAGTACTGTAAACAAGGAAGTGACGTAGTCCCGCCATGGACGTATATCCTGCCTTGATGAGTGACTGACAGATTGCAAATTGAATTGCCATTCGAATTTTGTGACTCAAAGAGCAAGGCAAAGTCATTCTTTCAAGTAAACAATGTTTCAATTCAAGCCAGTTAGGTTACAAAATAAATAAATAAACAAACTTTAATTTAAATTGTCAAACGAATCTAGACAGCACCGAAATCATCAAACCTTGTGTGTAGGCTCCATCAAATGGGGATGTTGGAATCTTAGTTATTGATTATTTGTTTTTTCCCCTCCCTTCATTTTTTGTCTATTTCTCTCTCTCTCTCTCTCTCTCTCTCTCTCTCTCTTTCTACTCTTCCACAGACCCAGCTCAGTGTCTTCCCCTACTGTCCCATCAGGGCATACCTTGCTCAGGGCCTGTCCTACATCAACATGTCCCACACCAACCATACAACTGATTCTGCATACTCCCCCCAACTGCCTACTGCGGTCTGTTATTATCTGTTAGTATGTCTGTCTGTTGTCTGTTTAGGTCTGCGTGTTGTATTACGTTGTATCTGTAACAGTTGTTAGTGTAATGTTTGTATCTGAAACAGTTATTGTTTATTTGAAGACCTGATTTCTTGTTTTGCTCACTGGCACATGGGCTGTTTTGCATTTGTCATTAAGCTGTCAGTTGTTTTTAAATAAAAAAGCACTGCTGGGATGACAGTTTAACCAATTCCTATGGCTGGCTGTAATAATTGGTTAATAAAATATCAGAAACTGGATGTTAAATTAGTTTAGTAATTAAATTGGAACATTTGTTGTCAGATATCCAAAATATTAAGCATTTTATGCCATAAAGGGACCTGAACAAACCTAGCCAATCACCACTTTCTCCTGCCCTCCCTAGATTGTACAAGACACAGCAGTAGCTTGGAAGTCATTTTCGTCCTGTTCCACAGACTGATTAAAGCAGTAGTGTTGACCCACATGCAAAGGATGTGGCGGATGCGGATTAATGGAGTCCTGCTTTCCGCCAGCAAACCCCTTGGGCTTAAGAGAATAATGGAGCGACACTAAAGGCGGCAGGAGTGGGAAGTTGGAGATGTTATTGCTATGGCTTGAGTCTGGCCAAAGCCTGCTGATAACCCTGCATAATACATTTACATTTACATTCATGCATTTAGCAGACGCCTTTATCCAAAGCGACTTACAAAAGAGGATAACATTCAAGCTACAACACAATGAAAGAAACTAAAAAAAAGTGCATATTGCTAACATAAAAACTGCACTATTTTAAGTTGAAAGTGCAATAGTGTAATATAGTGCAGTATAGAAGAGAAATTAAGTATAAGATGTTAAGTGCATTCTCAGAATTCAAGCTAGGAGATATTCTTGGAAGAGCTGGGTCTTCAAGAGTTTCTTGAAGGTGGAGAGGGTATCAGTTGATCTGGTAGCACTTGGAAGGTCATTCCACCAGCGTGAAACCAAACATGAGAAGAGTCTGGATTGACCTGCGCAAGGTGTTGGCCATGCTAGATAACGTTCCTTAGAGGAGCGAAACGGTCGGCGGGTGACATAGGGCTTTAGGAGAGTATTCAGGTAGATGGGAGCAGAGCCATCAATCACCCTGTAGGCCACCATAAGTGCCTTGAATTTGATGTGAGCAGCCAAGGGTAGCCAGTGGAGTTCAATGAACAGAGGTGTGACGTGCCCTTTTTGGCTGGTTAAAGACCAGACATATAATAACTGTACCAACTGTACCAACCAACTGTACCAAATGTGTAATAACTGTACCAATTGTCACATTTGAAAGAAAATCTTAACTCCATATGTTTTAGAATTTCTAAACAGTACTTCATCATCACTCGTACAGTCATTATTTTCTGAAGCTAATGCATCATTCTTATCTTTGATACTACTACAGTGTAAACATGTAATACATCACATAAGTGTTTTACTGATGTTATTGAATATCCAAATACCCATGCATTTATCAGAAAACACATTTTCATTCATTCAGTCAACTTTTCTTTCAAGTAGGAGCTTTCTTTAACCAGGTGTGGTCCTGGCCTTCTCGTAACAGCTTTCATTGTAGGATGACCCAGCTGGCCTCATCTTATTGTTGTTGGCAACTATTCCAGTATTCCATCCCAGGCGCCGTCCGCATCTTAACCAGTCAAGTTTCCTCTGTCAGGAAAACTCTTAGGTTCATTCCCGGAGCTTATTATAATCTCTGTAGAACTAATTATAAGAGGGATTTCTGAACACGTGACCTATGACAGTAACTGATTTAGAAATGTTATCTGATCTTGGGCATTGTCCTTCAACATCCAAATGATGTTTAACTGTGAGAATAAAAGAAATGGATGATTGTTGTTTTGGATGGAGAAATGTGTTTGTATTAGGGCAGTTCCACAGAAAGTGGGCTTTTTGTTACATCCATAATGTTAATAATATGCCATGGTATTTGTATGACATGAATGATGATGTGATGAAATGTTTTCTAATTTTTTTTTACAGCCAAAACCAGCAAATTATTACATTTTATGTGATCAGTTTTATGTGAACTGTTGGGCAGTATTCTCATTGCTGTGTGTACCTGTATATACATTTGCTAATCTAAAACACATAAAAGTAAATAGAAATATATTTAAATAGTGCGACACATATGGTGAGCTTATATTTGAAAACGTCACATACATATTTACTGCTAAGTTAATTTCATATAGAGGTTTACATAACAAAAAAGACAAGACAATTGAATCATGTGTAATGCTATTCAATTCAATTCAATTCAATTCAATTCAGTTTTATTTATACAGCGCCTTTTACAAAAGTATTGTCTCATGGCGCTTCACAGAAGGAGCACCCAAGAGCAACAGGGGCAAGGAAAAACTCCCTTATGTTCAGTTAATGCTAGCCTACAATATTAAAATTCAGTCACCAATCCCTAAGTGTTACGACCTGGCTCAGGGCCACAACATAAAGAAGGGGGCAGACAACAAATTTAATGGTTAACCAAATAAATATTTATGGGCCCTGAGCCATTTTTGGGGTATTTTTACTACCTCTACTTTTAAGCTCATATCTTGGTCATTTTAAGGGTCATACATACATGCTATATCTTGTTTTTCTCAGAACAGTCTAGGCTATCCAGATCTGGTTTCATTGTGAGCATTCATTTGTGAGCTACTATTTGCACTGATTTTATAAATAATAATAAACCAATAAAAAATCATGTTGCGTATTAAAAAAAATCTTTTTACCTGCAAGTACCTGTCCATAGCATGCTGTCAGCAGGGATATCTTTCATATTTGAGTAGAGGAGATTGTCTGGAATCTGGCAACATAAGAACCATGATGGTGGGATATTCAGTGGCTTATCAATGTTGATAAATATGTAGTGTGTGCCTGACGGAAATAAGAGCCTTTTTTTATTTATTGGAAGAAATTCAGGGTGATTTGACTACCTTTACTTTTAAGCCCATATCTTGGGCATGTACCGTTCCGGAGTAATTCAACAGAGAAGAATGGGTGAGAATTATGCATTGACTGATAACACTAAGTGAGACGGAAATTTGTCAAAGCATTCCTTGGCAAACATTTGATCCCTTGTTTTAACATGATAAATTCAATGCAGAAATATGTGTTTGGTGTCGTTGGAAAGCTGTGATTCTGTACTTTCTTTTGATATGCGTGACATGTCTGTGCGATCACTATCTCGCCGATGCTTGAGCGCAATAATAAGCGAGTGGACACGTTGGAAAGCCCTGGTTCTGCTGTTTCGTTTGGTATAAGTTCCATCTCGCTACGATGTATAGTTCCGGAGTAATTCAACAGAGAAGAATGGCTGTGAATTTGGACGCAATTTGCGTCCATCGGGTCCATGAGGTTAAAAGTAATCAGGGTTGAGTTCAGGATGCATGAAATGTTACAACACATTTAATTCAACAGAAACAGAGGGGAGCTGAACGCGCAGGCGCAGCTGAGAGCATCGTCACTTGCTATTTTTTTATGTTTTTATCCGAGCCTGATTAAATACATATAAATATGGGGATTACTTTCTTTTCGACTTTTCACTATTATCATTCAACTGAGGGTGGATACTTTGCTCACTGTCTTTTTTAATAATGCAGTTTTTTTATACACATCCATGCTGATAGGGTGACCTTTCTGACACACCCACCAAATGAAGTGAAGCCTGTTGCAAAATGTTGCGCTACTCGCTCCAAGAGAGAGGACAACCCTTTAATGGACACACCCAACCATAATTGGCTAATTAGGCAAGCCAAGTCTGCCCAATTACAAAAACCCATCCTGTTGGCAACATCACTAGACATCACTGACTCTTGCCCAATAAAAAAGGGCATACCCCCCAGAGTGCATTTTTTTGAACCAGCCAGCCACAGTCAAACCTACCCATTGCTACGAGGAGGAGAGAGCAGAGAATTTTAATAGGAGAACTTTCACTCTCAGAACACTTCCAGTATGGTAGTGGCAGTTTAGGGATGCTTGCTGGTGTGTCCAGATGGGCTTTTGTGGAGCTGCACTGACAAATTCCTACAATTCTTTGGACATGATTTTTTATCTTTGCCTTATCTCCACTGAGGAACGGAATTTTTAGGTGTTTTCATTTCAACTTTCACCCACATGTCCATGCTTCCTGGTCACCCACATGTCCATGCTTCCTGGTCTGAAAAAAATCCTCACTTTTCAGGGCATTTTTTTATTTTATTATTTTTTTTGTGTCTCACTTTAAGTGGAATGAAAAAATATATATACTAACCACTGCAGACATACATGTATAATAGAACAGCTGCTTGCGCAAATTAATTGTGGACACATACATAGCCTTTTCAGTCAATTTTAGTTAATTTAAGATACAGTACTCCTTACTTGGATGGAAAATAATTATACTAGCATAGTCTTTAGGAACATGACTCTCCCACAGCCCCTCAGTAGAGGACAGGGACATGTAGAATGACAGAATGACAAAATCACTGCTTAGCTCCCGTTTTCCACTTTGCCTCTTCATTATTATATCCATGGATAAGGAATAATAATGTTCAAATGCTCAATATTGTCTTTTTTCATATATATTTCCTCATCAACCCTCATAGCAGGATGTTATTGGGGACTTTTCATACTGTTGTAAAAATAAATAAGTAAGTGACAAAAAGTGGCCACAAAATACCTTATAATCATTATTTCAAATGAGATTACGGATGGTGTGCAGTTGAGTACCCTGGTCACTTGTACTATTGGTGGTGTTTGCATGCTTTTTGGTTAGTGCAAGAATTTACGACCAAAATTCGTTTTTCAAAACTCCCCTCAAAGGAAAACATACAGAAGAATAAACACCAGACCAACAAAGAAATGTCTTTGCAATGCTCTTTTATTTCTACTCTACGTGATTGAGTTGAAAGAACCAGAATGGAGAGGCTGGTCTTCAGATAGTCTTCATTTTTGACATCTAGCAACGTATGGACTACAAAAGCAAACACACAAAACTATTAGCTAACAACAAATTAGCTCATTGCATAAAGCACCGAAAAACTCACTAACATACATTGTGGGGTAAAAAAAGACATTGTACTTCACAATATGCTCTTACCCCGTTGATCCAGTATCTGTAGGCAGAGATGCGAGTGAAGACTGTTGGCTTCCTCACATAGTTGCAGCCTCTGCTGTAGACAAAGCTGGCTATCCCATGAACCTCCCATCTCCTGTTCCTGTAGCAGTTCAGAGGACCACCGAAGTCTCCCTATGACAACACAGGCAACATAAACTTTATATATCACATTTACATATTTCTTAAGCATGTCTATCTGTTACTGCTTCTCACATGCATAGACATAGCCTCACTAAAATACTTTATAATATAAAATACAAAAATAAAATACAAAACCATCAATACACCTAAAGCTTAAAAAAAAATCAAATAGCTGGCAAACATGTATTGCTTACTTTACAAGATAAAGATCTACCAAATTCATTTACTATTATGTATGTGAATTTCACAAGTTCTGTGGTCACCATGTCTAGTCCATCAGCAGTTAATATGTTGTTTTTACTTCTTGATCTTCAATCCATACAAATGTATATTAAATCAGCACAGGGAACACTTACATAGCATCCTGCTTGTCTGCCATTTCCTCCGGCGCATATCATGGTGCTCTTCACTGTACTTCCCCACCAATATCGATTTCTACATGTGCTGTACCTCACAATAGGCAGGTAAGCATACCTCAACACGTTTGAGATCCTGCCTCTGGCTGAGCACAATATAGAAAAAGATTAAAGCCATAACATCTGAGAAATTTTGTCTACCCACACCCTACCCCAACCATAAATCAAAGCACTTTTAATATTTTATATCACACTATTAAATGCTAATTGTGGAATTACAGTATGACAAGGCGACCTGCAAACTTACTAGATGTGCGACCCCAGCCACTGATGTAGCAAGTGCCACTATGTAGCACCTGATTGGCTGGAGGCAGTACGGCCAGCTTCACGTATCTGTTTAGTGTGGCATATTTGGCGAGTCGCAGCAGGGCAATGTCATTACTGTGAACAGACAGATACACATTTTTGACCATGACCTTTGCTTGACCTATCAAAAACATTGCTTCGTTGTCAAACTTGAGGAGAGGCCAATAATGACAACTCACCCAACAGCGTAATTGTTGCGCCAACGAGGATGTCTGTAGATATAACGCACGCTTAGGTACTGCTCTCTGCAGTTCTGACTGTTGAGGTTATGCTCACCAGCGACCACACGATAAATCCTGTTGCTGTGGTAGCATATAGGCAAATAAAAGACATACTGTTAAAACTCATTCAAAAATCCCATTGTATTAAGTTTCAAAGCTCTCACTGGAAGTGCCTCATTGTAATGTCAAGTCAGGAGGAATGCTATACTTTACCTGCGCACACAGCTAGCAGCAGTCAGCACCCAGTTTCGCTTGATCAGAATGCCTCCACAGAAGTGGTAGTACCTACTGCCAGACTTGTATTGGAGAGAGACCTGAGGAAAAATGTTGTGATGTCAGAGATCAAAGAGGCCTAAAGGCCAAAGGTCAATAGGCCAAAGAGAGAAAATTCTGCTGTTTTTATGTTGGTTACCATGTAAGGCCAATAGTGTTGACTGATCACACCTCCTCCCACTACCCTCTTCACAATAGGAGCCTTGGAATCATCTGTTACCAAATAGATTTCAAAACAACACAGTGTAGGCGTCACTACCATGTCAGTCAGCACTTTTACATCTAAATCAAGCTATTGAAAATAATCGAGCTAATGATTTAACTGGAGTATCCAAGTAGTCTGAGTATACATGCACAAGAAGAACATCCAAATATTGACCAAAATGTAGAAGGTGGCAATATCTTCCGTTCACGTTTCTACTGGCCTAGCAAAAATAAGAAAAAAATAAGCATTTGTGGCTAAACCACAGAGACTAGATGCTAAACCACAAACTTCCAACGTAAGTTTGAAAACTATGGGGATATATGATGGGAATAGGAGCGAAGAGATGCAGCGCTGCAGCACTGTAGGTACATTTCATACATACTTTACTTTTGATTGTTTAGCACGTGTTGTACATGCTGCACAAACTAACAAACTAACAAACAAAGCAGTGTTGTTGTTACCAAACTCCATGACTTCATTATTTCCAAGGTGGTAGTGTCAGTCCGATCTTAGCTCAGCTGCCTCCCTTGTTCTTGTATACATCCAAGTGGAATTGGATTTCCAATTGCATTATCTGGGTGTCTTAACTGGACTTTGAGTAGTCCGGTTTGGTTAGATTTTTAAAAGTTTGATTTTAGTCTTGGAATAGGACAAATTAGAGATAACTGACCATAATACCCTCAAGGCAACTCTCCGAAAGACCCACCACCATACAGAATGTAGGATGTGCCCTATTTGCCAAGAGGGTAGCTGATATCAGGTGCATTGCAGGTGTCCAACAGGGTGTAGATCAGAATGCAGAATAAACCAGCACACATTGTCCATTTCTGCAAGCCACTTATTTGTGTTGTGTGTTACTACGTTGTGTGTTAAATAAATATGTTTCTTGTGAAATGAAAAGTACACAAGAAGATTTCTTGGCAATGGTGCCAGGGATACACAAGAACCCACCTGCAGTGTCATCCTCAGCGGCATCGTCCATCACTTCCTGGTCAGCAGGCACTACAGACATCAGTGCAAAACACTCACAGTTTGCATGTGCATGCTTCATGGACAGGAAATGAAATTGAAGGCTGCGCAGAAGCATGTTGTTCATTCCCTTAAACTCACTATCATTCTGCTTCTGCACAAGCTGTCATGAAATGCAATCCCCCCTCCCCTCTCATTAAGAACTTACATGAAGTGTCATTCTCCGCAGCATCTTCAGTTACGTCCACATCAAAGCCAGAGACTACTACAGAAACATCAGTTCAGCTTCTTTAAAGTGTGCTCAACAGACAACAGAATTGCTATTGACAACTGTACCAAACACAGTCTACATACTCTCTTAAAGCCCTATGTCACCCGCCGACCACTTTGCTTCTCCAGGGAATGTTATCTAGCACGGCCAACACCTCGCGCAGGTCAATCCAGACTCTTATCATGTGTTGCTCCACGCTGGTGGAATGATCTTCCAAGTATTACCAGTTCAACAGATACCCTCTCCACCTTCAAGAAACTCTTGAAGACCCAGCTCTTCCAAGAATATCTCCTGGCTTGAATTTCTGAATACCAGGAATGCACTTAACCTTTTATACTTAATCTCTCTTTGAACTGCACTTTTAATACTAAAATACTGCAAATTTTATGTTAGCAATATGCAATCTAGTTTTTTCATTGTGTTGTAGCTTGAATATTATCCTCTTTTGTAAGTCGCTTTGGATAAAAGCGTCTGCTAAATGCATAAATAACATTAGCTCTAACATAGCTATAATACATTCATAACAGGTTACCTGAATAATTTACTTATGCACAAGTTCCAGTGAGCAGTGTCAAAATTATTTTTTGTTTTTTTCTTTTTCTCTTTCTTTTTTAAAGAACACACCTGGAGTGTCAGCCTCAGCTGCTTCATCACCACCATCCAGGGCAGCCACATCCTCATCCTGGTTCTCCTCTAGAAACACACAGACAAGAAGAAATCACTCAGAACCCCTCAAAATGGTACTCAGACCTAAGAGAATACATTTATGACATTAAGCAGTGGTATACAGTGTGCTATCACAGCAATATGTTGGCACCCCATAGTGGCATAATGTGGCTTCCAGTGCAGCTCAAGTTGGTCTCACCTGGAGAGTCAGCTTCAGCAGCATCCTCACTTATGGCCAAGGCACCAGTAAGAGTGGCATCCAGCTCTTGGGACAACTCTGCATGGAATATAATGTCAAGGACTAAACACTAAGTAACAGTGACTGCAAAATCCACCCATATCAGCCCACAACAGCTAAAGTGAAAAAGATGAGTGTTAATAAATCATGTCAGTCTTTACATTTGAGTCATTACAGTAAGTTAATAAGTAATGTAGTCACTCTAATCTACCTGGAGCACTAGGTGAGGCTGGAGTCTCAGCCACTGCATCTATTGGAGAGAAAGAGGTGATACGGTAACAGTGTGACAGGCTATCAGGCTAACAGTGTCACAGATTTATTGTAACCAATTTGTTACATGCGGACATGCTATTATTGTCAAATTCTTCATTTGGCTGTTAGCGGTGAGTGATAATGCACTCCTTGGCAATATCTGCATACAATACATTGTATACAAACATGTTGTGGTGTGGTTAATGCACCCCATAATTCCTCACTTACCTGTTGCCATGCCCATGGCAAACAGTGCGTAAAAGATGGTTAGAATGGGCAGAATCCCCATTGCTACTGTATGTTGGATTATTCTGGAAAACACAAACATCAAGAAAACTCTGTAGACACCCAAAACAAAGCATAGAGAAGTGTAGAGATGCTGTGGAGATGTACTCACCTATTGATATGAGAGACTGGCTTACAACTTCTGGAAGCTGATGACAGTTAGAGGCAGTGATCTCTATATAGGCATTTTGGGCAAGGTTTTGTTTGTTTGTTATCTGAGTAAACATGTTTATTAAAATGAAAAAACAAAAAAGCAGGTATGGCTGTCTCAAATAAGGACATCCGTGAGGCGTTTATTTAATTATTATTTATTTAAATATCTTTTTCACAGTACAGAAAAGTCAAGTCTGTTTAATTGAAATTGCGAAGTCACACACACACACACACACACACACACACACTTATTGTATGTTTCCTTTTGATATAACTATTATCTATGATATAATCCATGGGCAGATAGGGTTATAGTCTGTCTAATTAAAACTGTATACTCTCTCTATCTCTCTCTCTCACACACACACCCTTTCATTGTTAACTTTGGACAAAACTATCATTTATTTATAACCTGTAGCTGACAGGGCCATAAAACATGTGATGCATTAAATCATATCTAGAGGGTACAAGCTTTTAGAAAATACATAGTTTATGCTCTTTAACCTGTTTCATTTAAGGGTAAAGGCCAAAATGTCTCACCAGAGCACCTTTATCGAAGATTTGACAATCTCCTCAGCACTATCATAACACATTATACAGGATTTTTTCAGCTTGTGACATTTATGTGCTTTTGTCTTGTGATCTTTTTGTCTTGTGTTCTTGACTTGTTCAGTGTTAAGATAATGTCCTTATCTGCTATGCGCTTTTTTTTCTTTAGTGTTAGGAAATATCTGCATCTCTTCTTCACTGTGGGATAGCAAGAAACGTACTTTCAGTTCCGCTATATATCTAGTATATGTGGAGAAATTGACAATAAAGCTGACTTGGTTGTGGAATGCTTGATTGTGAATCAAGTATGAATGAAGAGTAGGCCTACATGCACTTATAGGTAAATAGGTTAAACACCATGAACTACATGTTGACCGAAAGCTTATGATCTAGATGTGATTTAACATGCATTGAGACATGTCCCAACTTCCTCTTTCCCATGTACTATGCATAGCTTTGTAATGTATTTCAGTGGAATTAAATTACTTTGAAACATATTGCTTTTCAATGGACAGTCATTCTTGGGACTGAAATAGGTAGTGCATCCCAAAATGTTTGATGTTAACATTCAAATTCACATTCAGCATGGCCAGAGCTTTCAAAAAAAGTTGGTTTCATTATAAGGCGGTGGGGTGGTTGTACTCTATCTGGCCCGCAATCTAATACAGGACCAAACAATACCACAAATTGCACATCATACACATTCTTTCAAATGGTGCAACACACACACACACACACGCATGCATGCACACATTCCAAGTGAATTCCAGAGCTTAGGGACATAGTAGGCCCACTGAGGCTCATGTCTGCCGAGTATTCAAAGTCGGGTTTAGACAGCTGAAAAAGTCTGCAGTCAGTCAGCAGGGCCAGAGGTGAGTTCTCCAAGAGGTTAGTCAGGTAAGAGGAAGCATGATCACATACAGGACCTTCAATGTTAGGAGTAAGGCCCTGTCCTCTGTCCGTATAAGGGTAGGGTGCCTCAATACTTGTAAGACCAATGCGAAGAACTCTCATCTTAAACCACGGCTTAGACTGAAGGGAGGTCAGGTGCAGGCTTCGAACAAAGTGTAGGGATGATTACTCAGGAAACCTTGTGAGTTCACACCATTGGAGTCTAGAAAACAGTATAAGAAAGATGATGGCCAGCTCCGGAAAAAATAAACACAACGTATATTGTCACAATTAAGCATGCAGATTTCAAAATATGTCAGGATATTTAGTTTGATGCACATGTAAAGAAATTCTGTTGTGTCATAACATGAATGTTAGAAAATCGCTCAAGATAGACATAAAAATATATGACGAGAGTGTTTTGAGAGGCCATCAAATAGGTCATTTTTTCCCAATGAGCATGAGCATTTACATGAGCATTTTCAGAATGTGGCATTTGTGGAAATATGGAGGAACCTGAATATTAATCCTGTGGACATGAGCTGGTAAATACTATAGTACTATCGGTAGCCCACGTTGTCTCTGCATGTTTTGCATGAAGTGGTGTCCCATTTCATGAGTACATACTGTGTAAGTACACTTTACATAAGTACACTTTCTGTGAACCCAGTAATCATAAAGTATCATAAATGCATTCATAAAGGGTTATAATGCATTCACATAACTAATGACATTAGTGTTCATAACTGTTCATACATTCTCATGACTGTACTCATTATAATATTATCATAAAAGCCTTTATTACTTAAAGTGTCACAGCAAGCATTACAAGCGTCTTTGGCCTTTTGGTACCAGGGAACTCTTACCACTTTAATTAGTGTCTGTAATGGTGCCTTATTGATCTTCATGCGGAACTATGTGTTTAGCTCACTTCACTTTGTGCACATTTACATTTATGCATTTAGTTGACACTTTTATCAAAGCAACTTACATTTCACTAACACTATCAATTACATCAAGGCCAGTTTCTCCTAGAGAAAGTTAAGGTTACGTGCCTTGCACAACGGTGGCAGTTGGGATTCGAACCCACAATTTCCAGGTTAATAGCATGCTAGCACAATTAACAAATTGAAGCTTTATAAGCTTGATCATTTGTAACACTTCAAGTTGTAAGGGCTTATAATAACATTATATTTCCTCATAAGTACAGTCATGAGAATGTATAAACAGTTATGAATTCTAATGACATTAGTTATAAGACTATGAATTCAGCCCTCTATGAATGTGTTTATAATACTGGATACTGGGTTCATGGAGAATGTTAACCATATTTCACTTTTCACTTCATCATCGAGGGTTATCTTCTTTTGGAGGGCGCTTGAAATCAAGTGCTAGTGTTAAGGGAAATGGGACTAGGCCTAAAATTATTGAACTTGCATCAGGAATCCAATGAAATGTAATGTACACTTATTTTTACTCACTTTATTTTTTTCAACTAGGGCATTGAATAGACACACAGTCATAAACATAATCAATGCCTCCATTTCTGTCTCTTTCACTCACTCCATTTCTCTCTGACATATACTCACAGATTCACACACACACACACACACACACAAACACACACAGTAGTGTGTGGATGGTTGGCTGCCTATACAACTAACAGGAGACATAAACTTTAGTTTCCACATTTACCTATTCTGCGCAAATATTTAACTGGTCTCCCAATAACAGCACCAGTCTCCTGTTACCACTATTACCACATGACATTCTGTATCAGGTTTGAGACATGTCATGTTTGAGACACTTATCCTGTGTCTGTGTCTGTGTGTGTTGCAAGAGCTACAGTACAGTATAGTATTGTGTAAGGCAAACAGACTGCGCAGTGTACAAGAGGTCAAGACTGAGGCACTGATCTTTCATTGATGTTGTTATAAAGACAACAGGAACAATAAACAATAATTTAATTTAAAAGCGCTTTTCATGACACCCAAAGGTGATAACAGTGACAGTAATAATAGTTTTTAAATTACTTAATCTATGGTGGATTCAAAATGTCTGATAGAATGGGTTAGTGTTATTTAGTTATTTCCAGAGCTTAGGGGCATGATACTGAGGTTCATGTCTGCCTGGTATTCTAAGTAGAGCTTAGAGAACTGAAAAGGACTGCAGTCATTCAGAAGTGCCAGAGGGGAGTTCTCTAAGAGGTACATTTTACAAAGAGAAAGTCCAAACCAACCACCATTAACAGTTTTATTTGAAATGGGGCATAAACATAATCAACCCCTCCATCTTTCTCTGACACACACACACACACACACACATGCCATTTCTGTGTAAATGCACTTGAATTATGTGCATGACTAGGTGGTTGGCCACTGTTATGACTAACAGGAGACACAAATTACCTGCTCAGTGAAAATATTTAACAAGTATCTGTCTTTGGACACAATCAGATAACACTCCTAAAACATTCATGAGTCAAGTGTATTGTGATGTGACACTCTGTGTCAGATTGACGAGGACAAAGTAGTTCACGGTCTTAAAAAGTGTGGTGACCCACTGTGGCTTACTGTTAATTAAAGTCCAAATGAACATATATAGCATCTTTTTAAGTAAACTGCAAGTTATTTTTTCTTTACTTTTTAATGCATACAGTTTCTGTTGTTGCAAATCCTTACATCTGGAGGGATTCAGTTGTGGTGCAACAATCTTGAAAGTATGCATGTGTTTTTGTAATTCGAGTCATCAATAAATAATAACACTTGATCCTAAAAACAAAACTACTCAAATACAGCAACAGAGTCCTACCATTTATGACAATGTCTATGAGTAGGCCTGTTTTATCCCATTACTTGAGTAACACACTGATCACAATGATAGGCTGCATTTCATAGGGACAAATATAATAGCAAAGAACGCTAATGAAATGCATGTATTTTCTTACATGAAAAGAGTTTCTCTCAAGAAAATAGTATGTAACATAATAATATAAATATGACATGAATATACAGTACATGAAATTCAAGTGTGTAACTGAAGGCATATCTCAAACGTCCCTAAAAAGTCTCCCTTTCTACATGAATAAAATCATGTTTAAAACAGGAGTATCCAAAACAAGCCTTACAGCACATAATTTACAAGACCTCTGGTCATGGGAAACAAAAAGGCTGATTGGAAATAAGCTGCTGAGTCAGCACTGCTCTCCTTGAGAGTGACTGTGGCTGGGCAAGACCCAGCTTCCTTTGCTCAGACTTTAGTCAATTAAATTATATTATTTTTATACAGCACCTTTTACCATTTTATTGTCTCATGGAGCAACAAGGAGCACTCAATAGCAACAGGGGCAAGGAAAAACTCCCTTATGTTTAGTTAGTCTAGGAAGAAACCATGCAGATTCATGACTCAAGGGGTTAAGTACAATCGGTAGTAACCATAATAGACTACAAGTTGTCCATGGTTTTAGCTAAGCATCATAATAGTTCCAAAATATTATCCCATAATATTATATGGTGGTCAAACCATAGGTGGTTATCAATAACTGTAAGGGTCCATTTTGACAGTGCCGTTGTGAGGGGGGGTCAGTCACAAAGCCTCAGGGAAAGGAAATCGGCCCTGGTATAGGCGTCTAGGAAGGGCCTCTAGGATGGAGAGTCGGTCCTGGCATGGGCCTCCCGTAGTGTTGGTTGCAGTCCACTCAGAAGGGGAAGGTGACAAGAGTCCGCTGGAGGGAAGCAGGGATAAGACTCAGCAGAGATGATTGCGGTGTAGATGAACATATAAGTAAAGAGAGAGAGGGGAAAGAGAAAGAGAGGGTAAGAGAGAGAGTTGTACGGCATGACACATGAAAGGTTTGTTGCGGCACTAGGCTACAGCAGCATTGGTATGCTAAGGTGTGGTGCATGGCAACCCAGCACTACAGCAGGCATAGTCAGTGGCCGCCATGCCTCACAGCTGGGGGCAACAGCAGAGGCAGTCCCTCCCAAAAGACCCAGGAGGAGTGATGATTTACCATGCACCATCCCTAACTATGAGAAACAGTAAAGAGGAAGGTTTTAAGTCTAGACTTAAAGGTATTGAGAGTGTTCGCTTGTCGAATGTGGGGGTGGAGATTATTCCACAAAAGGGTGCATGGTAGTAAAATGCTCTTCCTCCTATCATATATTTTGATATTCTCGGGATTACATTAAGACCAACATTCTGGGATCTTAGGGTTCTAGGTGGGTGGTAAGGGACAAGTAAGTCTTTAATATATGTTGGAGCATGGCCATTGAGGGCTTTATAAGTTAGGAAGAGATTATAGAATCGATTTGACCTTTAATAGGAAGGCAAGGATAGGAGAGATATGTTCATATTTTTTAGTCCTAGTGATTGTTCGGACCACGGCATTTTGTATTAGCTGTAGGATTTTGATACATGTATTACTACACCCAGAGAACAGAGCATTACAATAATCAAGCCTTGAAGTAATAAATGCATGTATTCATTTTTCAGCATCCTCAAAGGATAGGAACTTCCTAACCGTAGGAATATTTTGTAGGTGGAAAAAAGATGTTTTTGAAATGTGTTTCACAATCTGTGTAGTGGTATAATTAGAGAACAAAACATCAATTAGCCTCCACTACAGGCCTGTTCACATTTACAACCACAAAGGACAACAAAGTGCTGAATAATTCTACTGTCCCACATGTCCAAGCAAATATGATCAGTCACAAGGGAAATTTATTTCTAATTGTTCCACACCAAAAACATCCATCACTTTTTCTTCACATTCAGCTAGTTATTTTCTTAAATATTCATCCTCTTTATATCTTTGCCTTTTTTAGATTTTACTTTTCCCTAAGCTGTGTGCCATCAGGATGGATGATAAAAATGAGGTACATGGCTAATTTAGGTAGGCTTCTTCTAATATACACACAAATTAAGATAACACGATAACACTGTTTCTTCTAAATGTTGATTGTGACTGATACCGAAATGTGACACTGAGTCTGATGAAAAAATTAAACACTGAGAATCCGAGAGATTCATGTGACATATCAACTTACTACAGCAAATAACTTTGTCCCTGATGAAATAGAAAGGCTGAAGGAACACCCAAAATATGAGCTTGTTCACATATACACACGTGCACACACACGCACAAACCAAATACATCTTCCCAAAATATGAGCTTGATCACATATACACACGTGCACACACACGCACAAACCAAATACATCTTCTATGACATGTCCCCATTCAGCGTCTGGTCACCCTTATGATGGAGTCACACCGTTGGAACTTTGTACAGAATGCAGTTTGCCCTCGTTATCTGGTAATATTTCAGGCCCTCTTTGGAAATATAATGTCTGGGTGGCAGCTTACGCTGCTCAGAACCCATATGAATCATTACGCATTATTTTTGACTCACCAGATGATTAAGCAGTCCATAACAAAGGCACTACTGCATCCCCATACTATCACGGATGCTGCCATTTGAACTGACCACTAAAACAAGTAGAATGATTGGTCTCTTCTGTAGCCCAGGGGATGTAAGAACATGATCCAAAAAGAATGAGACATTTTCATTATAGATCCTTCTCCAAAGTGTAAAGGCCACTCAATTTCGCTTTGTGGCCTTATTGTCACTTCTGATATATCTGATATCTGATATCAATATCTGATATACACAAGCCGTGTCACTCGTTATCCCTTACATAATAAATGAGTAATGAATGCCTCCACATCTTTAATTCTGAGACTCAGCCTCGCTGTGATGATCTTTTAGATATATATTCATGTTGGCAGTTAATATAATTAGCTTTGAAATGTTCCTCCTTGTGCTATTTTTAGCATTATTCAACTTTAACTTTGACTTTTATTGGTCCTGTCCCAACTTTTTTGAGACATGTTGCAAGTATCAAATAATAATAAAATGAGCGCATGTTCCCCCCAAAACAATAATGTTACCCGGTTTCAACAGTTAATATGTTGTCTATTGCATCAAACTAATGGCTCACACATTTTGAAAATAATAGTATTTTGTTTTGTTGACATTTTACCAAGTGTCCCAACTTTTTCAGAATTGTGTTTGTTTGTATTTAATTACTTGACGCTTTGACTTTTTTTGTGTAAAATCACTTGTGATGTAGTCTTGAGGGCAAGGAGCATATGACACAAAACCTCTTTTCACAAACCCACCCCTTGATTTTATATTGATTTGCTGTAAAAAAAAATCTATTTAACTTCATGACCTTTTGGCCTTTTTGCATCAAACCACTTGCGATTAGTGATAAGAGGATCAATACCAAAATATTGATATTTCAATCCTGATGGGTTGTTTAAGTAAGGGATAACGGCCGACGAGGTGTACTGTTATACGGAATTAATGAATGAGGCAGAGGCGAATTCACCAAGTTCATTAAGTCCATGTAACAGCACACCTTGAAGGCCATTATCCCGCTCATCACCTGGTTGCAACTCATGTGTGTAAGGAATAGACGTCAATATAAAACACAATAGCTTGCAGCTCAGTTCTAAAGAAACCTGTTCATTTGCTGTACTAACTTTCTTGTCAACGGTGATTCTAGCTAATAACAGCTGATTTTTCATTGTTACTGACAAGTTCAGCTGCTGTTTACTATGGTTGTTATAGTTACCATTCAAAAGATTATTGATATAGAACGGTAATTAGACTTTTTCACCAGATCTACTTCATAGGTGCGCATTATACAGAATTAACACACACCCTGCCAGCCAATCAGAAATCGGTATTCCATTTCACCGGGTAATAATAAGTATTGATCTTCAAGTCTAAAAGATCGATAACAAATCCTGTTTTAATTGCTGAGTAGCTGAAGTTTGTTTTGATGAATGTTTTGTTAATTATTCATTCATTGATGGTTGTTAGGAACAACCATCCGCTTCCGCTTCCTCGCTCTGTGCCAAACAGTGGCTGTACTGTGGCATTCCACGATAGGCAAACTCACTCCTTGCCCTCAGTAGAACAAAAAAGTGCAAAAAGGTCAAAATGTCAAAGGTCAAAGGGTTATTAAGTTATATAGATTTCTTTATTTCTTTTGGTTTGTGAAAAGAGGTTTTGTGTCATATTCCCTGTGTCCTCAGGAGCACATTACAAGTGGTCTGAAAAAAATTGGTGGAGTTAGATGGATTTACCAAATACGCCAGTATCCAGTATCAAAACAACTTTACCACATTAGCATAGAGTGAAGGGTTTAGCGTAAAGTTTAAAATTAGGAAAAGAAAAGACCTTGATCCTACTGTGACATTACATAACTCAATAATACTGCCCTACAAAGTGCAGTAACTACGAAAATAGTAGCCCCCATTTACACGGGATGGAAACGGTACACTGTAAATGTGAAACATTGGATTAACTTAATAAAATTGAAATAACCATCCACAATAAAGATTTTACATTGCCCTAATGTTCAAAAACCATTCAAACTGATTTTTTGCTTTTCACTTAAACTCTTCTCTGAATTGGTGTAAATCATCATTTTAAATTGACATGCTTTTCAACTTGATCTTTTTAACTTTTGACTTGATCTAAATGAAGAGTTTTCTTCTATCTAAAATATTCACAAGTAATATAAAGGCTTTACAACTGACATAATAACAATTTTAAATTCTCCGTTTTTTTTTTTCCTTTTTTTATGAATCAGACCAAGCATTATTTTCAATATTTATTACAGCGGTTTTAAAGATTACTGACATTAGCTTTGTTTTTTTTCTGTTTTTTCTGTTAAGTTCAAGTACATAATATTGTTTGCACAATGGGCATTAAAACCATTCACCGTAACATGTGAAATGTAAAATAGTCAGCTTCTTAAATAATTAACATTTGCTAATGTTTAACATGTGCTAATGTATCAATATGATATTCCTTGACAGAAATTAAGACCTATAAACAATTGGTCTGCTTCTCTTCTCTCAGGATTACTGATTGTTGAAGAACAAATATTATAAAAAAGACTAAAACCACAGCATTTGTTGAACTACAATTGCATTGAAGGATGTAGTGGAGACAGGGGTGAAATTTCTCATGAAAGATGGGAGTGATGGGCCCTCTTTCTGTCTGTATCAGGTCATGACTGCAGCAAAGCGTAGAGACGACTTACTTTGGGGGAAGGGGGCACCATCTTTTTGCATCAAGGGGGAAAAAAATAATAATTTCAGTTCACCACATGTCAGTCCAAACAGCATTGCTACAGCAACTGCAGTTATAAGCACGGACCTCTCAATGAGAACTCTGATGTCTGTCTCGCTACATTAAGATGTCCATTGGCTGCTCCAGTCCATCACCTGGCAAGACAATACATAATAATGAATAAGAGAGCTGACAAGACTCAGTTGAGGGTGTGAAATACTCCTGCTCGTTCCTGAACTGAGTGAGAGTGTAACCCCTGTTGTGTGAGAATAAATGAATACACCACCATGAGCAATGTAAGTACCTGAATTTCCTTGATGAGATGGTGAACAGATTCACAAAAGTAGTTGATTAAACATCCTTTTGTAGAATCACTGTTTCCCATACTCCTAAATGCATTGCAACAGAGTTAAAATGCATCTTGGTCACAAGCTAACATGTTGCTCGCTGCAAACATCAGTCAGGCTGCTAAATTGTAACCCTGTGTCATTATGACAGTTTATTTAAACTTCACAGTGAGTTGGGCGAATTGATATGCAAGTGTAATATGTCCAGAAAAGTGGAACTACTTCATAGGTGTGAGGTTATCTGAAAATAATGCACATGCTAAATAGCACATCACAATAGTCTTTGGCGTTGTGCTTGCGGCCAAACCACACCTGTGAGAATATCCATGAACAACCTCATTCCCACTTGTGTTATATTGCTTAAATAACCATAGTAAGCAGCAGCTGAACTTGTCAAAAGTTTTTCAAAATCAAAGGCTGATTCATCCTCTTCCTGGATTGAAGTAGCATTCTGAAGGCAAGTAACAAGTCCACATTCCACGATTTCAAGACAACCAAAGTTATTGACACAGTTGATCGGTCTATTTCGACTTTACATAAATCATACCTCTTTCATAAGGCCGCCTTCATTTTGACTTTAAGCGAGGGGGGAGTGGCAGTGGCTGAATCCCCTGATCGAAAGCACGCAACCTCAAGTGCATAAATAAGGACTTATGTGCTGATGGGAGAATTTCACCATTGGGAACATGCAGGTAACAAAAAGTAATTAGGAGAAACTGAATTTTTTGATATTTGAAGGACTTGTTATCTAGCTACTCTGCAAGCTAAAGCTACAAGTGGGGCTGCCAAGCTCAGACAATGTATGCACCAAGATCAAATTGCTTGTGGCCTTTTATGTAACTCCAGGTAAGACGGTGACTAACACAATTTCATTAAAAAAGGTGGCGTCTTTGAGACATGTTCTGTCTTCTGAGAAGTAAAAAACAAAAATGCAAAGATGTAAATTGCAAGATACAGATTGTACCATTCAAAACTACGGTAGCAAGGATTAATGCAAACTGGCATTGACAAATGGCCTATCAATGGCCTCAAATACTAAAGGTTCAGAAATCAGTAATTAGGCCTATCAGTTATTATTTGTAATAACAAAATAGTGGGTGTGAAAGCATCAGAATTTCTTTTTTGCTATTTTTTTGTCATAAACTGTTTATTCATTGAAATACATAAATGAATGAGATCATTTGAGTTGAGTTTATTTGTTGAGATAATAGGAGACTGGTATTGGTTTTTGTATGGTTTGTATGGTTTTTTTGTAACCAAAAAAACTGCCTTCCTGTTGCCAGTCCAATAATTTAAACTTATACTCCTAGCATTGAAGGCCTTGTATGTGATCATGCTTCCACTTATCTGGCCAGCCTCTTATTGGAGAACTCCCCTCTGGACCTGGCGACTGACTGCAGTCCTCCTCAGTAGCTCTACTTAGAATACTAGGCAGATATGAACCTCAATAATTGAGCTCTAGAATTCACTTCCCCAATGTATCAGGCATTGTGAATCCACTGCAGATTTCAGAAGTCATCAAAAAACCTTTAGACCAACTTAATCAACTTGGTATTTACTGATTTTTGCTAGAAATAATAATGATATTTCTATTGTTACTGTCACTGTCATCACCTTGGGTGTCAGGTGCTTTTTAATAAAATTATTGTTTAATGTTGCTGTTGTCTTCATAACAACACCTATGAAAGATCAATGCCCAGTCTGTTCACCTTACGCAAAAATGTACTTTAGGCCTTACATCACACACAGACACAGCATAAGTAAATAAATAACATGTCTCAAACCTGATACAGAGTTTCATGTGGTAATAGTGGTAACAGGAGACTAGTGCTGTTATTGGGAGACCGATGATACCAGTTAAATATTTGCACAGAATAGGTAAATGTGGAAACCACCAAGTTTATGTCTCCTGTTAGTGTTATAGGCAGCCAACCATCCAGTCATGCTCACTATTCGGCACAGAGAAGTGCCCAAGGTGGGTTAATTAGTGGTGAAAGAAGTACTAGAACTCAGTACTTAAGTAAAAGTAATAATAACCAACAGAATATGTACTCAAGTAAAAGTAGAACTACCAAATAAACAATCCTACTTAAGTAAAAGTAATAAGTGCTTGCTTTTAAATGTATTTTAGTTGCTAAAAGTACATTTGTGCTGGTAAAGTACTGGTGCAATATGTTGTCTCTTAATGATCTATATTATTTTTTAAAAATAGAATTATTAGCTCCCATATGAAATTGCACAAAACTCCAAATTTTCCAAGGATATGCTGTTGACCAAAACTGTTTTTTGAAGGAAAAGACAAAATGTCCTCTAATTCTGATTTGGATATCTGAATGACAGAGAAAAAGAAAAATGGAAAAATGGCATGGTCAAAATATTTGACCCCTTACACACAGTCAATAGTGGACATTTTCGGTCTCAAATTGAACAACAAGCTGTTTTTTATTTAGATCTAGATAGGCACATGTCTCGAACTACGTAGGCACATGTCTCTAGCAAATCATGGCTTGTTCTACCATGGGCTGCTCCATCGCATCCAAATGCTTCATCTCCAGATATGACTGCTAACAATGGTGTTTCTAAGCCGAGAACATAGACCAGACAACTCTGGCCTAGACAAGAGTACTTCGAGTTGATGACAAAACATAGCAAAACGTGCTATATGTCACCCACTGGGATGAATGGAACCTCAATGTTGAAATCTGTGAAGCAGCTTCACACAAAACAATGTATTTGATTGGTTTAAACTTCCGAGACAGCTGCTGTGCTAGAGTGATCATTGATAAATGGTGTGTGTGTGTCAGAGAAAGCGAGTCAGTGAGAGAGACAGAAATGGAGGGATTAATTATGTTTATGACTGTGTGTCTATTCAATGCCCTAATTCAAATAAACTGTCCAATAATTGTGAACCACTACTCCTAGCATTGAAGGCCCTGTGATTATGCTTCCACTTACCTGACAAATACCTGAGAACTTCTCTCTGGCCGTGCCAGCTGTCTGCAGTCCTTTTCAATGCTCTAAGCTCTACTTAGAACACCAGGCAGACATGAACCTCAATACTAAGTCCCTAAGCTCTAAAATTTACTTGAAATATGTGTGTATGTGTGTGTGTGTGTGTGTGTGTGTGTGTGTGTGTGAGTGTGAGTGTATGTTACTGGGTCACAAACACACACACACTGACCTCTCTGAAACTTTTCTGAAAGCTCTGACCATGCTGAAGGTCAATTTGAATGTTAACATTAAACATTTTGGGATGCACTAACTATTTCAGTCCCATGAATGTCTGTGCATCGAAAAGCAATGTGTTTGAAAGCCATTTAATTCCACTGAAATACATTACAAAACTATACATACTCAATACTGGTGGATACTCAATACTTCAATACTGGTGGACAGGTGAGACATTTTGGCCTCTTACCCTTAAGGAAAACAGGTTAAACAGCATAAACATATTATATATTTCCTAAATATATAAACATGTTATATATTTCCTAAAAGCTTGTACCCTCTAGATGTGATTTAACACATCACATGCTTTACGGCCCTATCAGCTACAGGCTATATCATAATAGTTTTGTCCTAAGTAAACAATGAAAGGGTGTGTGTGTATGTCAGAGAGAGATAGAGAAAGAGAGAGACAGAGAGTATACAGTTTCATTTAGACGGACTGTGAAGATGATATTTTATGTTAAATAAACATCTCACGGATGTCTTTATTTGAGACAGCCATACCCCATATATGTTTTGTTTTTTTTCATTTTAATGAACATGTTTACTCAGGTGACATACACCTTGTCCAAAATGCATATATAGAGATCATTGCCTCTCACTGTCATCAGTTTCCAGAAGTTGTAAGCCAGTCTCTCATATCAACAAGTGAGTACGTCTCCACACCTTCTCTGCACTTCTCTATGCTATGTTTCAGGTGTCTGCAGAGTTTTCTTGGTGTTTGTGTTTTCCAGAGTAATCCAACATACTGTAGCAATGGGATTCTGCCCATTCTGACCATCTTTTACGCACTGTTTGCCATGGGCATGGCAACAGGTAAGTGAGGAATTATGGGGTGCATTAACCACACCACAACATGTTTGTATACAATGTATTGTATGCAGATATTGCCAAGGAGTGCATTATCACTCACTGCTAACAGCCAAATGAAGAATTTGACAATAATAGCATGTCCGCATGTAACAAATTAGTTGCAATAAATCTGTGACACTATTAGCCTGATAGCCTGTCACACTGTTACCGTATCACCTCTTTCTCTCCAATAGATGCAGTGGCTGAGACTCCAGCCTCACCTAGTGCTCCAGGTAGATTAGAGTGACTACATTACTTATTAACTTACTTTAATGACTCAAATGTAAAGACTGACATGATTTATTAACACTCATCTTTTTCACTTTAGCTGTTGTGGGCTGATATAGGTGGATTTTGCAGTCACTGTTACTTAGTGTTTAGTCCTTGACATTATATTCCATGCAGAGTTGTCCCAAGAGCTGGATGCCACTCTTACTGGTGCCTTGGCCATAAGTGAGGATGCTGCTGAAGCTGACTCTCCAGGTGAGACCAACTTGAGCTGCACTGGAAGCCACATTATGCCACTATGGGGCAACATGTTGATGTGATAGCACACTGTACACTATGAGGAGCCACTCAAGACATTATTCATTCTGGCCCTCTCATATACATATATTCTCACTCTCATGTACATACATTGTCCTGTCACATACATACATTCTCCTTTCACATACATACATTCTTCTTGCACATACATACATTCTCCTTTCACATACATACATTTTTTGCTCTCCCATACATACATTTTCCTCTCACGTATGTGTACTTTTACTCTTGCATACCTACATTTTACACCTCTCACACACATATATATTGCTCTCACATACATATATTATCCTCTCACATACATGTATTTTTACTCTTACATATTGTACACATCTCACATACATATATATTACTCTCACATAGGTATATTTCCCATTCATATATGTTCATATTTTTCAACTCTAAAGAGAATATGTGCATGTGAAAGAAGAATGTATGTATGTATGTGTGAGAAAGTATGGTTGAAACGGGAGCAGTATAGTGGAAACGGAAGGCGAGGCATTTCTCAAGCTGTGATTAGCTGAAATTGTCCTGTCCTGATCCTAATGTGACCGGCGAAGGTAATGTAACTCAAATGGTATTATGGAGGTACTCGAGGCAGGTGCACTAAACGAAGCCATCGCGGTCCTGAGGGGGATTTTGGCCTCCCCGCAGTTACATGTTAAACGGTACAATATTTTCATAATTATTTTTTTGCGGTCCGAGTTGCGGGTGGGTTAGTTGAAAACATCGGTCAGGTGCAAGTCGTTCATAGGACATGGACCCGTGCATCACTGCAGCGTACCCCTTCAGCCTAATGTGCGCATAGGGAACATTTAAGTCATGACAATCGTCGTCTGACAGAAAACACCTGTGCAGCGCTCTGCGATGTCGGAATAAACACAAATTATCACAAAAGAGCTACACATTTTTATCGAGGAGATTCTTCACACAAAACGCTCAAAATCCGACAGACCGCAAATAAAAGAGCTGTCTGCAGCAGACGCACACCACAGATCAGTATCGCTGGATGACTATTTCGAGTTGACTTTACGCTGTTCTCTTCATCGGACACTTGTCTCAAATGACATATTGTGGGTAGATGTGTTTTCTGCTTAAACAACGCACGTTACTAATTTTGAATGTGGGGTTTTTAGCCAGCATAAACCCTCTTCTCTTACGGTACTATGTACCGCATGTAAATCTTATAACCGTACGAGTTTACTGTGCTGTGAGTCCTCTTGTCTGTGTGTTTCTAGAGGAGAACCAGGAGGAGGATGTGGCTGCCCTGGATGGTGGTGATGAAGCAGCTGAGGATGACAGTCCAGGTGTGTTCTTTACGAAAGAAAGAAAGAAAGAAAGAAAGAAAGAAAGAAAGAAAAAGATTTTTTTTTTTTTACATTGCTCACTGCAGGATAAGTAAATTATTCAGGTAACCTCTTGTGATAATGAATGTATTATAGCCATGTTGCAGTATGTGGACTGTGTTCAGGAACAGTTGTTATTAGCAATCCTTGTCTGTGAGCACATTTTAAAGGAGATGAATTGATGTCTCTGTAGTGGCCCCTGGCTTTGATGTAGAAGTAACTGAAGATGTTGCTGAGAATGACAATCCGGGTAAGTTCTTAATGGGGGGAGGGAGTGGGGGCAGTGGGGGTGCATTTCATAGGAGCTTGTGCACAAGCAGAGTGATATTGCATTTAAAACATGCTTCTGCACAGCCTTCAATTGCATTTCCTGTCCATGAAGCATGCACATGCAAACTGTGAGTGTTTTGCACTGATGCCTTTACAGCACCTGCTGACCAGGAAGTGATGGAAGATGCTGCTGAGGATGACGCTACAGGTGGGTTCTTGTGTATCCCTGGCACCATTGCCAAGGCTTCCTCTTGTGCACTTTACATTCCATAAATAACATTTATTTAACACACAATGTAGTAACACACAACCTGAGGTGGAAAGTAACAAATTACATTTACTCACGTTACTCTAATTGAATAGTTAGTTAGTAGTGAGTAATTTGTAATTTTTTAAGTAGTTTTTGAATTTTTTACTTTTACTCAAGTACATTTTGACCCAAGTATTTTACTTCCCTAGATTAGAAAAAAAATGTTACTGAGTAAAAAAGAAAATACGGGAAATTAGCAATCGGACTGAACTGAAAAAGGCCCACTATTTTAATGTAGCCTATCATTGGATGATGGCTGGTGCCGAACAAGAGACAGAGGTCAAGGAGGAGGTTGAGGATTGCCAAGCAGAAACACTGAGTCCCCATAAATGGGGTTTATCAGAAAGCTAGGGAATATCTTGGCCATATCTCAGCCCAGGGGCGGACTATCTGTGCAGTCATACAGATGTTGCTGGAATTCCGTTTTTCATAGTAATGTTTGAGTCTGGGTAAAAGACAGAGCCGGACATTCAGTTGAAAGTCTGATAAATGCTCTGCAAAAGCAGACAGAGCAGGGCTTAATTTGTGGGGGGACAAGTGCTCCTGTATCTCTATGAGCCTCAGAGCTACTCTACCCCTAGTTAGCAATTTGATTTCATATGATGTATGCTCTCTAACAGTGGTGATGCTTATGAAATAATCTAATGTCACTTAAGTATGTGGATTCTATTTATTTTGGGCATTTTATGCTCTGTGAAAAACTCAGCCCAAAAATTGCCAGATTGCCAGAACATTATCAATCGTGATATCTAGCTACTGTGCATGAATGGGACCACATTGTAGGTCATTCCAATTCATAGTCTGTAAAAGAGCAAGAGGCATTCAGGCCCATTTATTGTTATTATACGTCACCAAAATGGTCTCTGACCTGATGGCTTACATATTATGAATGAAGGCATGAGGCAAAATAATACACTGATAATCTACAATGATATTTTTTGTAAAATATGATGGCCTATTCTGTATGTGAAAAGTTGACAGGCATATTGTTAGACAGGCTATTGTTAGGCAAGTACCATCACTGATAAGGTGTGTGGGTGCATCTATTGGAGAAAAAAAAGGCCAGGGCCTTTTTGATCCCAGTCTGTCCCTGTCTCTGCCAGCTATCTTAGTAATCAGGTACCCTCTTAGAAAAGAGGACAATTCCTAGATTGTGTGTAAAGTTGGACCTTTTGGTGAGTTGCCTTGATGGTGCTATGGTCAATTATCTTGCTCTTGTCCTATCCTAAACCACACTGACATGGTAGTGACACCTACACTTTGTTGTGTTGATATCTATTGGTGACAGCTGATTCCAAGGCGCCTATTGTGAAGAGGGTAGTGGGAGGGAGTGTGGCCGGCATGAATTCATGGCCTTGGCAGGTAACCAACATAAAATCTGCAGAATTTTCTCTCTCTGGCCTTCCCATAAGACAATTCTGATAACATCACTTTCATTTTTGTCCTCAGGTCTCTCTCCAGTACAGGTCTGGCAGTAGGTATTACCACACCTGTGGAGGCATTCTGATCAAGCGAAACTGGGTGCTGACCGCTGCTCACTGTGTGGATGCAAGGTATGATATATCAGCAAGTGTGTAATGGGCAAACAGCTCTTTTGTTGGAATGTGGCATTCCTCCTTTCTAAGTCTTTACAATGACAGCTTTGAAGTAGCTTGATGCAATGGGATTTGGGTTGGGTTTAAGTGGGAGTTTTAAAAGAGTATGTTTTTTCACTTATGTGGTACTACTGCAGAAGGAGCTATCGTGTGGTTGCTGGTGAGCATGACCTCAACAGACTAAATTGCAGAGAGCAGTTCCTAAACGTTCGTAATATCTACAAACACCCTAGTTGGCGTAGAAATGTGGCTGCTGGGTGAGTTCTCCTTATCAGCCTTACCTCAAGTTTTACAACGAATCACTGTTTCTTCCAATTGTACATGCGCTGTACAAAGTTTAAAACTCTTAAAATTTCTTTACTTGTTAATTCAATTTTGATACCATTAAATTGTTTTGATAGCAAAACTTCATTTTAATGTATTACTTAAAGCAGTCTTGCAAATGTCATGGTCAAAAATATGTGTCTGTCTGTTCACAGTAATGACATTGCCCTGCTGCGACTCTCCACCTATGCCACACTGAACAGTTACGTGAAGCTGGCCGTACTGCCTCCAGCCAATCAGGTGCTAAATAGTGGCACTTGCTACATCACTGGCTGGGGTCGCACATCTAGTAAGTTTGCAGGTCGCCTTGTCATGTTGTATCTCCACAATTAGTATTTAATGGTAGTGTGATATAAAATGAGTAAGGGTGCTTTGGTGTAGGGTTGGGGTAAGGTTTGGGTATACACAGCTTCTCTTTATTACCATAGCTGTCTAAAACCACAGTGATGGCTTTAATCTTTTTCTTTATTGTTGTGCTCAGCCAGAGGCAGTACCTCAAACGTCTTGAGGTATGCTTACCTGCCTATTGTGAGCTACAGCACATGTAGAAATCGATATTGGTGGGGAAGTACAGTGAAGAGCACCATGGTGTGCGCTGGAGGAAATGGCAGACAAGCAGGATGCTTTGTAAGTGTTCCCTCTTTCTTATTTAACATACATGTGCCGTATTGGCCCGAATATAAGATGACCCTGAATATAAGATGACCCCCCAATTTTGAAGAAAAAAGAAAAAAGAAAACTTTTTTTATTAAGACAAAATTTTGCCTTATACTAAATGAAAATGATGGTGAAAACTCATTGGAAAGCATTAAGTAAGTAATTTTTTTTGAACATCGTTACTATAATTTAAAGCATGAGATTAATTAATGTGGATAAATGTAGATTTGTCACATTTAAATTGAATGAATAGCAGGCTACAGTCATCCTTTTACACCAGTTGAGGCTAATTTTGAATTTGTTGAAGACAATCTCTTACCTCTCCATCGTGTGTGGCAGTGGTAGGCCAGTCAGACGCTGCTGGATCATTTAACCTTTTTGGCGACCTCTAAATTTTTTTTCACTATTTTTTCAGAAGTATTTACAGAACAAAAATATCATCTTATATTCGGACTAATATGGTATATAGATTGCAGATGAAGAATTAAAGACAACAAATTAACTGTTGATTGACAAAACATGCTGACCTCTGTGTTAATAGAACTTTGATGTGAACACATGCGTAGTAGCAACTGAATTGGATTCGATTTTTTTTTATCTTATCTTAAAGTAAGCAATACATGTTAGCCAGTGATTTGATTCAAAAGGCTTTAGGTGAATTTATGGTTTATAAAGTATTCAAGTATTCAAATTTTTGTCAGCCTATGTGTATCTACTGCATTTAATAAGCAGTAATAGACAGTGTGATATGTAAAGTTAATGTTGCCTGTTCTGTCATAGGGAGACTCCGGTGGTCCTCTGAACTGCTACAGGAACAGGAGATGGGAGGTCCATGGGATAACCAGCTTTGTCTCCGGCAGAGGATGTAACACTGTGAGAAAGCCAACAGTCTTCACTCGTGTGTCAGCCTTCACTTGCTGGATCAATAACGTAAGAGTGTTAACACATATTATAACGTACATGTATCTCTGTGATTCACACACACGTGCGCACAGACACACACACACACCGACACACGCACACACACTCATGCAGACACACACACACACACACACACACACACAATGCATGTAAGTTCTAGCACTTTTTCAGACTGGTTGTGTAACTGTAAGATGTTAGTTTGCTTTCACTAATGCAGTGGCCCTTTTTGTGCTCCTCAGGTTGCTAGATAAGTCAAAAATGAAGACTATCTGAAGACCAGTCTCTCCATTCAGTTTTTTTTCCTAATCATTTATGTAGAGAAGTAGAAATAAAAGAGCAGTCCAAAGGCATCTCTATTGGTCTCATGATTTTCTTCTTCTTCTATGGTTTCTTTTGAGGGGAGTTTTGGAAAAAGAATTTTGGTCTTAAATCCATGCACTAACCAAAAAGCATGCAAACACCATCAACAAGTGACTCTGGTTGAAGATGTTAGCATGCTACCTGATGGTGTGTATTGATGATTTAGTTTGCAATAACATATAAGAGGATAATAATTATGAATTCTCAATCTAAGTAAGACATACTGTATCTTGCAGCCAAGTTGACTGAAAGTGGCTATGTATGTCTCCACAATTAATTTGTGCAATCAGATGTTTTTTTGTATTATATGTCTGCAGTGGTTAGTGTTTTTTCCTATTCTACTAAAAGTGAAATGCAGTGAAAAAATAATGCACTCAAAAGTGAGGAAGATTTTTTTTTTTCCAGACCAAGCGTACAAAAACTACATATTAAGATAGGAAAGAAGGAAGGAAACTAATGTCTATCAGTGAAAAATTATGAAAAATGAAAAATATTATGAGGTCGATATGAGATGAGTCAAAATTATGGAATATAAAATAAAACATGTGGCATACGAAGAACACATGCTCTGATCTCTTGCTGGTTTCCAGCTGCTGTTCAAGGAATGATACCAGATCATACACCATCACTTCTGTTTAACTGCCCTCACCTTCTAGTGGACCCCTTCACTGTGCCTGTGTACTGTACTTCAAGTACTTTAAAGCACAGACACATCTCTTCACGGTGGTCTTTGGCCTTTGGTGACTTTTTAAAGACATTTGAGAAATGCATTGTGTACATACGCTTGAATTACTTAATATTATGTCATATTTATATTATTGCATACAATTTTCTTAAAAAAGGCTCTTTTTCTTGAAAGCAAAAACTGTGCTTTTTACATGTTGGTGTTTAGTGTGTTACACTAGTAGTTATATAAAATAGTTTTAGTCATTAAGTTACATCATAAATGGTCGAGCCACAGTGGGTCATCAGACTTTGAGACTGTGACCTAATTGTCCTGGCACAGAGTGTCACATCAGAAGACACTCGTGACTGTTTTAGGAGTGTTATTTGAATGTGTCTATACGTAATACCTTGAGTAAGCTCACCTCTATGACCGATATGTGATTTCTAGATAAGCCATGACTTGGAAATCTATAGGGCTTATTTGTGTGTGCTTTATGGGAAATTACAAATTTTCCATTTAAAGTCTTGCAGATGTCATTCTTTGCATATACCACACTCCCTATCAGCCATGCCTATCAATGGCCACAAATACTAAAGGTTCAAAAATCAGAATTTCTTTTTTTTACTGCATATAGCAATAAATTATTTATTCTTTGCCAGTTCAAGTACATAAATGCATGAGATCATCTGGAAACAAGTGTCTGTTTATTTGTAGAGATGGATGATAGGAGACTAGTATTGGAAATTGGAGACAGATACCTGTTAAATATTTGTCCTAAGCAGGTAAATGACCAGAAAATAAGGCTAACGTCACCATTTCTCTGCAAGCCCTCTTTCCGCGTATCTTTTGAGAACAAGGAACCAAATTGCATACGCTCAGGGAGATAATATGTACTTCATTAGTTCAATATGGACCACCAGAACATGCTATGAATGACTACAAAGGCTGCAGCAAACAACCATTAATGCCATACCCACAACTGGATGGTGGTTTATGAATGGCCACTGTCATTAGCCTATGCAATGATGGTGAAGACCAGGCCAATTTTGTAAATGCATTACAATTAAACATTGAGTATAAAGTTAATTTATACAAATAATTTATTAATATTTTGGTGATGAGACAGCAGACTGCTCTGCCAGTGGCATGAGGCCCCATGCGCTCACACACCTACACACAACCACCCCTTCTAACCCTTGTGCCATTTTATCAATGAATGTGGAAATTACTACTATTTTAACATTGCAAATATCAAGGGCGTAGGTTTGGTCTCAGGTTTGGCAGGGACAATACCACTCCCAGATAGCCCCACCACCCCCCACCACCCACACACACACCCCCCCAGTTGTTGACACCTGCCCCCCAAAGTGCAAAAATGGTAAAAAAAAAAAAAAATAGGTCCAATTTTATATTCGTACAAAATTTTGTGTATGTAAGTCTTCAAGTTTTCATGATTCCTTTCTCTTTCATAATAAAGCATTTAACCATATAAGCCCTAGGCTATTTTCAGGGTAACTTCACTACCTTTACTTTTAAGCTCTTATCTCAGTCATTATACACATGCTATATCTTTTTCAGGCCAGTCTAGGCTATCCAAATCTGGCAGGGTTTGAAGTTTTACTACTTGCATATTCCTTACATAAGCCTTAGTACCAAGAAAAAATATTTATTGTCCTATAATTTTCTACGTTTTTTTCAGATATCTCACCATAGGAAGCATGCCAGTAGAAATATCTTTTGATGTTTTGACTGGGTGGATCTTCTAAAATCTGGCAATATAAGATAATGGTGACATACGGTTTGGCCTTGCAGTTTACACAAATGTATGTACTATTGAGAGAACTTTTACTTGCCTCAATGAGTTTTGCTTCATGTGAGGAGAACGTGAGCTTGCAGACCCCTCTGTTTCTACCAATGAAATTGCAGCATGGATAAGCCTGTTGCTCTAGCTCAGGAATGCAGAATGCTGGCACGTTGAAAAAGGCCTACTGAATTATACCGTTGAGTTCGACTAAATTTAAAATGTCCTGTATGGAGTTAAACACTAAGTTATCAACAGAAAATGCTTGAGATGCGCGTGTCAGAAACAGCTGCTTTGTGTCCAAAATACTGCATCATGCAGTCAGGTGCAGTGGTTTGTATGAATGAAGTCATTTGTGTCCAAAATAGGCCATGGTATTCCATGTAGTAAAACCGTAGAAAAAAATGCATGTATGTTTGAAAAGGAGAAAAGGGTATTGAGTGTTGGTTAATTGGTTAATAACAATTATTGATTAGTTAATAAAACACAAATTATGAAATGAAAATCCATATGCCTGTGCAGGGCTGCCATCATCAGTATTGACGTGGCAATAGTACTTTGCAAGCTAGTGTTGCCTGGCAATACTACTTTTCAGTGCGAAAGCTTTATACCTCACGTTTAGCACTCAGATTTTAAGACATGGAATTATTGCTATAAAAATCTATCTCACCATAGGAAGCATGCCAGTAGAAATATCTTTTGATGTTTTGACTGGGTGGATCTTCTAAAATCTGGCAATATAAGATAATGGTGACATACGGTTTGGCCTTGCAGTTTACACAAATGTATGTACTATTGAGAGAACTTTTACTTGCCTCAATGAGTTTTGCTTCATGTGAGGAGAACGTGAGCTTGCAGACCCCTCTGTTTCTACCAATGAAATTGCAGCATGGATAAGCCTGTTGCTCTAGCTCAGGAATGCAGAATGCTGGCACGTTGAAAAAGGCCTACTGAATTATACCGTTGAGTTCGACTAAATTTAAAATGTCCTGTATGGAGTTAAACACTAAGTTATCAACAGAAAATGCTTGAGATGCGCGTGTCAGAAACAGCTGCTTTGTGTCCAAAATACTGCATCATGCAGTCAGGTGCAGTGGTTTGTATGAATGAAGTCATTTGTGTCCAAAATAGGCCATGGTATTCCATGTAGTAAAACCGTAGAAAAAAATGCATGTATGTTTGAAAAGGAGAAAAGGGTATTGAGTGTTGGTTAATTGGTTAATAACAATTATTGATTAGTTAATAAAACACAAATTATGAAATGAAAATCCATATGCCTGTGCAGGGCTGCCATCATCAGTATTGACGTGGCAATAGTACTTTGCAAGCTAGTGTTGCCTGGCAATACTACTTTTCAGTGCGAAAGCTTTATACCTCACGTTTAGCACTCAGATTTTATGACATTGAATTATTGCTATAAAAATCTATTTAATCACCTCAAATTTCACCAGATTGCAGGAAATTGCATCTAACTAAAAATGTCCTGGGGTAGACCAGCAGGCTATATTCCAGTATAGGCTTGACCCTTTTTGTCATTTGTGTCTATGGCACATTAGAGCGGCCAAGCACACAGTCATGCAAACAGTGGAGCACAAGTGCACTCACATAGAAATATGATTATTTGATGTGTGTGTGTGTGTGTGTACATGTGTCTATAAGATAAGAGGGATAAAAGGAGATGGATGGATTATGACTGGATGGATGAATTATATTTATGCTTTAATGTCAAATAAAATAATTTTTGGGTTTGCAAATATACTTTTTATACTATGTAATCCATTTTAAAATTCTGCTTCCCATATTTAAGGCCTGACATATAGGCCTAAACATGCCATCCCTGCTACTTCACTTGCTTCGTTGGAGAACTACATCTCCGCTCGGTCACCACAGTCCTCCTCACCAGGCCTTCTCAAAACACCAGGCATTAAGTCCAACACCACGAACCTCAAACCTCTTTGGACTTGTGTACTCAGACGTGGTTAGTGATTACTCTTAGTTGTATATATGATAGCGCTGCTATTTTGATGAATTTTAAAATGCTTTTTTTAACTGAATGTTTAAAATGTTAATGTTTAAAATGTTAGGGTTAGGGTTAATTAATGTTTTCTCTACAGAGAGAGAGAGAGAGGGAATAAAAAATAGTTTAAAAAGGTGTTTAAAAACTTTTAATAATTTTTTTTTCCACAATATCATTGATGAAGCTCATATCAGACTATATACCGTTGGCCTTCCAGAGCACAGATCCCAAAGGTGCAGCATGAGTAAATAAAAGATGTTTTAAACCTGATACAGATTGTCATCATGGAGGTAATAGGAGATAAGAGCTACATAGGAGATGATGCCACATGACAACACTTGCAAAGAGGAAGTAAGTGTGGATTGGACACCACTAAGTTTGTATCCCCTATTACCTGGAAGATCAACCAACCAACCAGTTATGCACATAGTGATGGCCAAGTTGGTCTAAGTAAATAAAGAACATGTCTCAAACCTGATACAGTTGCTTTCCACAAAATACCACACAGCCTGACACTTAATAATAGGATGAATGTTATTTGGTACCATTCGTCCTGAACTTACACCGAACGACAGCTCAGCATGAATGTCACTTGGTGGCAGTCCTGGACTAACAACTCTGTCTGTCTAACAAATACTGCCCTACAAAGCCAAAGTGCTGTAACTATGAAAATAGTAGCCCTGTTTACATAGGTACTTTTTTAATCATTATGGGAACAGAATAATTTGAATTGGAATGAAAGGGATGGTTTATTCCATTCCTATTTGGATTGAACAATAATGTAAACACTCAATCAGATTGAACTCTTTGCATGCTTGCTCATTGCTTATCTTTCAACATGAACAAACTTGTTTTTTTTGTGGTAATAGTCTCTGATTTATTTATTTATATATATATTATATTATATTATATTATATATATTACCTTCACCAAGGTAATGACAGTTTTCTGAGACAACTGACAGCAGTTTACTGTCCTCAACTCTCGTCCAAAATTCGCCGATTCAGTGTGATAGACTCCTTCAGTTACACTCCTAGCCACACTAAAAAGATGTCTTTGATTGGCATTTTGAGGTGATTTTAAAAACAGACTAAGGGCTCTATTTTCACGATCATATGCGCATTGTCTAAAGTCTGTCGCGCAAGTTGCTTTGGGGGCGTGCCCGACACAATTTGGTATTTTGACGGCGGGAAAAGCGAACATTGCGCCAGGCGCATGGTTCAAAAGGGTTGGTCTTAAAGTACTTCATTAGTCATGGGTGTGTTTTGGGCGTAACATACAATTAACCAATCAGGATTTATACTCTCATTCCCTTTAAAAGCCAGCGGCGCATTTTCCATGGTGTGTTGCTATTACGATGGCGAATTTACCCGGAAGACGGGAGCGTTTTTCGATGGAGGAGACCGATCTGCTCATGCGTGAGGTAAAAGCGCGTGAACAGGTTATCTTCGGGGATGAAAAGAATCCCCCCAAACCTCCACGGGTCAAGGAAGTATGGGAGGAAATATCCTCAGTTGTGTCCTCCGCCTTTGGCAAAAAAAGAACATCCGAACAGTGCCGAAAGCGGTACAATGATGTTAGAAGACGAAGGGAAACAAACGCTTTCAACGCAAATTAATAAATATTGTGATATATGTGATGTACATTTATATTTCATATTTCCAGGGACTCCATAATTTATTTCTCCACATGAAAAACTTTTGTATAAACCCTGCTGCGTGCTCCTGCTGATAAGAGAAGCATGGCGTTCGCGCATTGTGCACCCTTTCATATCCCAAAGCGCTGTGCGCCCCTAAAATAGCTTTTTAGCAATGCGCAACTGACGACAGACCAGGGTTTTGTTGGTCACTGGCGGATTTAATTTTTGCGGCCTTATAATAGCATCTGGCACGCTTTGCTCCAGACCACACCTCTTCTTTTCGCTGACACACCCATGACGGCGCAGTGTCATCTGCTATCTTGACAACGTGATTTTTTGCCGGAAAAAATGAACGATGCGCTGGCACAGAATAGTAATGACACCATGCGCATGTCGCGAATGCACAGTGCGCCGCGGCATGATAGGGCCCTAAATGTCCGCCTCTCTCACATGACCACTTAACCTCTGATCATAATAGAATGTTGCTGCATGTAAACAGACGAGCCAGAATTTTTAATCAAAATAGTTTATTCGGAATGGCAGAAAATTTATCCATGTAAACCGAGCTAGTGAAACTGAGAGTCCTGCAATATGTGTTGATGACTGGTTCATCATTCATGCAGTGTCTACTTAGAAGGTAATTTTTAACTTTGACGATTGACCTGAGCTATGCACCAAAATTAATCAAAAATGCAGATACTGCACTCTAGCTTTGGATGACCTACCCAGTGTAATGGTGTTGCAGTGGCAAACCCAGTATTTGCTTAATTAATGCAACTTATTGTATTTTTTTTAAGAAAACTCTGAGTTTGTGGGTTTGAATCCTGGCTGCCAATGTTGTGTCCTTGGCTTATGTGTTGCAGGTCTTCATAATGCATACAGGAAGAACCACTGCACTCCTCCTGTGTGCTCATCTGTTGTTCACCTGATTACAACCAAGGCTACATCTGACCGCTCTCTATGGACACTCATCAGCATTAATTCCACCTTCACTCTGTTATACTATAAATTCTGGTAATTATTACCTCTGCCAAGGAGGTTATGTTTTTGCTGGTGTTTGTCTGTCTGTTTGTCTATCTGTCTGTGAGCAAGATAACAAGATAATAGTACAGCACGGATTTGGATGAAATTTTTTGAGCAAAGTAGGTATTAGGTCAAGAAACAGATGATTAAATTTTGGTGGTGATCCGTAACACCGTCTGGAATTTGTATCGGGTCAGTGACCCTATATCTCCAGTAGGGTTGACTACTGTAACTGCCTTAGGACTTCCAGAAAAGACTACCAAGAAACTCAAAATTATACAAAATGCAGCAGTGAGGGTTCTGACAAGGACAAGAAGAAATTAGCGCAGTGTTGAGGTCATTGCACTGGCTCCCAGTGAGTTATAGAATTGATTTTAAAGAACTATTTCTGTTTTGATTGGACCAAAATACATCTCTGACATGTTCCAACAACACACTCCACCCGGGTCGCTCAGATCACAATCACATCTTTTACTTCAACCTGCAGTTAAAACAAAACATGGTGAGGCAGCTTTTAGTGTCTATGCAGGTCAGCTCTGGAAAAAGCTTTCAGATGAAATAAAAAATGCTTTCACGGTATGCAGTTTTAAAGCCAAGACTAAGCTTTTTACCGATGCCTACAGAAAAACGGATCTCACATACAAACTACTTTATAATTTGTCTCTATAATTAGTTTTTATTAAACAACATTATACCTTGTTTGGACTTATTTAGTGATTTGTTTATTTATTTTCGTTAAACTGGTTTGACGTATTTACTTTTTCTTTATATCTCTATTTCTATTTATTTATCTTATCCAACTTCTTTTTTGTCTTTATCTGCTTATTTATTTGACTTTATAAAAACTGTTTTACACTTTGTTTTTAAATTAGTTTAAAGCAGATAAAATAGACGTACCCTTTTCCTAGGCTATATCTCCATTTTTATTTATTTATTTGATCTATTTTCTTTTTTAATCTATATCTATTTATTTTCTCCTCTAAATTTTATTTCCCTTTTTACTCCTCAATTGTATTGTTATTTTATTCTATGATCTTATCTAATGACACTCTCTATGTCCTGGTGGCTTCAGTCTTTAGTTCAGTTTTCAGTTTTCAGTTTTTTCAGTTTTTTTTCAGTTTCAGTTTTCAATGTTTCTTTGTAAAGCACATTGAGCAGCCCTGTGTGTGTGATATATGTTAAAACAAACATGCAAACATGCAAAACATGCAAAACAAACACAGTGTGGAGGCAATAAAAGAAAAAACTATTGCTGGTGGCATTCACCACTCATCTATTTTGAAGGCGGCATATTCCTTTAAGAGAAAGTGGTTCAGCATACCTGCAGTTCTGTCAGGATTCTATTGAGCAGTACTCTTGATCCCTTTATGTGAATAATATCTTCCAGCAGCCCTTCTTTGAGATGTTTTTGGTCTTCTGAGAAAAAAAGAACAAAAATGCAAAAGTTTAAATTGCAAGATACAGGTTGTACCATTCAAAACCAAGACAGCAAGGACTAACACAAACTGGTATTGACACATGGCCAACCTGGTCACGCATAGAATTCACAATGGTGTGTGTGTGTCAGAGAAAGCGAGTCAGTAAATGAGAGAGACAGAGATGGAGGAGTTGATTATGTTTATGACTGTGTGTCTATTCAATGCCATAACTCAAATAAAAGTATTTACAGGGATTGTTTGAAAAGTGTACTGTCACTTTTTTCTAAAAAAAAAACAAACAAAAAACCTATTGGCTTCCTGTTGCGAGTCCAATAACTTAAACTCATACTTGTAGCATTGAAGGCCTTGTATGTGATCATGCTTCCGCTTACCTGGCCAGCCTCTTGGAGAACTCCCCTCTGGACCTGGCGACTGACTGCAGTCCTCCTCAGTAGCTCTACTTAGAATACCAGGCAGATATGAACCTCAATAATTGAGCTCTAGAATTCACTTCCCCAATGTATCAGGCATTGTGAATCCACTGCAGATTTCAGAAGTCATCAAAAAACCTTTAGACCAACTTAATCAACTTGGTATTTACTGATTTTTGCTAGAAATAATAATGATATTTCTATTGTTACTGTCACTGTCATCACCTTGGGTGTCAGGTGCTTTTTAATAAAATTATTGTTTAATGTTGCTGTTGTCTTCATAACAACACCTATGAAAGATCAGTGCCCAGTCTATTCACCTTACGCAATAATGTACTTTAGGCCTTACATCACACACAGACACAGTATAAGTAAATAAATAACATGTCTCAAACCTGATACAGAGTTTCATGTGGTAATAGTGGTAACAGGAGACTTGTGTTGTTTTTGGGAGACTGATGATACCAGTTAAATATTTGCACAGAATGACTAAATGTGGAAGCCACCAAGTTTATGTCTTCTGTTAGTCGTACAAGCACACAGTTTATTATGATTATGTTCATGACCGTGTGTCTATTCAGTGCCCTAATTCAAATAAACTGTCCAATAATTGTAAACCACTTCTCATGTATGTGATCATGGTTCCACTTACCTGACTAATGTCTTCCCTCTGGCCCTGCCAGCTGACTGCAGTCCTTTTCAATGCTCTACTTAGAATACCACGCAGACATGAACCTCAATACTATGTCCCTAAGCCCTGAAATGTACTTGAATTGTGAGTGTGTGTGAGTGTGTGTGTGTGTGTGTGCGTGTTTGTATTTGAAATAGATTGTTTCATAGCCCACCCCCACCCCAACCCACACACACACACACTTCAAAGAAACCAACTTTTTTGAAAGCTCTGGCCATGCTGAGTGTAAATTTGAATGTTAACATCAAACATTTTGGGATGCACTACCTGTTTCAACCCCATGAATGTCTGTCCATTGAAAAGCAATGTGTTTCAAAACCATTTAATTCCACTGAAATACATTACAAAACAATACATACTCCATGGAATGGAGGAATTTCAGACATGTCTTAATGTATGTTAAATTGCATCTATATCATAGGCTTTCAGTCAACATGCAGTTTATGCTGTTTAACCTGTTTACGTAACTCTGTAGGCCTACTCTTGGTTCATACTTGATTCACAAATCTTCAATACAAGTGTAGACAAGGTGAGACATTTTGGCCTTTTACCCTTTTACCCTAAAGGAAACAGGTTAAACAACATAAACTATATATTGTACCCTCTAGATTTGAACACATCACATGCTCTATGACCATATCTGTCCGCGGGCTATATCATAGACGAAAGTTTTGTCGTAAGTAAACAATGAAAGGGTACGTGTGTGAGAGAAACAGAGAGAGAGAGAGTATGCAATTTCAGTTAGACAGACTTGACTTTTCTGCACTGTGAAGATGATATTTTATGTTAAATAAACGCCTCACGGATGTCCTTATTTGAGACAGCCATACCCCCTTTTTTGTTTTTTCATTTTAATAAACATGTTTACTCAGGTAACAAACAAACAAAACCTTGCCCAAAATGCCTATATAGAGATCACTGCCTCTAACTGTCATCAGTTTCCAGAAGTTGTAAGCCAGTCTCTCATATCAATAGGTGAGTACATCTCCACAGCATCTCTACACTTCTCTATGCTTTGTTTTGGGTGTCTACAGAGTTTTCTTTGTGTTTTCTAGAATAATCCAACAAAGAATGGGGATTCTGCCCATTCTGACCATCTTTTGCACACTATTTGCCATGGGCATGGCAACAGGTAAGTGAGGAATTATAGGGTGCATTAACCGACCACCACAACATGTTTGTATATAATGTATTGTATGCAAATATGGCCAAGGAGTGCATTATCACTTACTGCTAACAGCCAAATGAAGAATTTGACAATAACATCAAGTCCGCATGTAACCAATTGGTTACAATTGATCTGTGACACTGTTAGCCTGATAGCCTGTCACATTGTTACGGTATCTCTTTCTCTCCCATAGATGCGGCGGCTGAGACTTCAGCCTCATCTAGTGCTCCAGGTAGATTAGAGTCACTACATTATTTATTAACTTTCTTTAATGACTCAAATACTGACATGATTTATTAACACTCTTCTTTTTCACTTTAGCTGTTCTGGGCTGATATGGGTGGATTTTGCAGTCACTGTTACTTAGTGTTTAGTCCTTGACATTATATTCCATGCAGAGTTGTCCCAAGAGCTGGATGCCACTCTTACTGGTGCCTTGGCCATAAGTGAGGATGCTGCTGAAGCTGACTCTCCAGGTGAGACCAACTTGAGCTGCACTGGAAGCCACATTATGCCACTATGGGGCAACATGTTGCTGTGATAGCACACTGTATACCACTGTTAATGTCACAAATGTATTCTCTTAGGTCTGGGTACCATTTTGATGGAGTTTGCTGTGCTGTGAGTCCTCTTGTCTGTGTGTTTCTAGAGGAGAACCAGGAGGAGGATGTGGCTGTCCTGGATGGTGGTGATGAAGCAGCTGAGGATGACAGTCCAGGTGTGTTCTTTACGAATAAAAAGAGAGAATGAAAGAAAGAAAAAAAATTACTCTGCTCACTGCAGGATAAGTAAATTATTCAGGTAACCTCTTGTGATAATGAATGTATTATAGCCATGTTGCAGTATGTGGACTGTGTTCAGGAACAGTTGTTATTAGGAATTCTTGTCTGTAGAGCACACTTTAAAGGAGATGAACTGATGTCTCTGTAGTGGCCCTTGGCTTTGATGTAGAAGTAACTGAAGATGTTGCTGAGAATGACACTCCAGGTAAGTTCTTAATTCATATTTCATTTTCACTTCATATTTATTTAACACACAATGTAGTAACACACAACCTGAGGTGGAAAGTAACGAATTACTTTTACTCACATTACTCTAATTGAATAGTTTTTTTACAGTAATTTGTCATTTTTAAGTTGTTTTTGAAGTAGGTAATTTTACTTTTACTCAAGTACATTTTGACCCAAGTATTTTACTTCGCTACATTAGAAAAAAACCCGTTACTGAGTAAAAAATGAAATGCGGGAAAAAAGCAGTCGGCCTGAACTGACTGCTGGTGCCAAACAAGAGACAGAGGTCATGGAGGAGGTTGAGGATTGCCAAGCAGAATCACTGAATCCCTGTGTAAAAGATGAATCAGAAAGCTAGTGAAATCCTTGGCCATATCTCAGCCTAGGGGCTGACTATCTGTGCGTTCTGGAACAGTCCAGAATGTGCGTTCTGGAGAAGCCTGGAAAAATCCAAAGGCTCTGCTTATTGGTCAGTTTGTTTAGTTCTACAAAATTGTTTATCACTTATGCCCAAGCAAAGCTACGAATATGCATATCAGTTACCATTTGTCTATTCTCAACAAATTGATCTCAATTCTGTTTTCAATAACTGATGTGCAAGGAACAATAAAAAGGTTGTCACCACAGCAGCCAACTCTCCCTCACGTAACTTTTCCTTAATGCTTTCTTTAATGTAGCCTGTTTTTTATTGACATAGCAATTCATCACTCAGAGTGAACTTAATAAGTCTTGGCAGCTATACTACAGACATTAATGTGACCGCCTCAAAACCAGCGCCAAATTAGGCATTGTTTTATTATGACCGGCATGGTGCAGCGTAGCACAGCGCAACTAGCAGTCATACAGATGTTACTGGAATTCCGTTTTTCATAGTCTGTAATAGAGTAAGAGGCATTCAGGCCCATTTATTGTTATTATACATCACCAAAATGGTCTCTAAATGAGGACATGAGGCAAAATAATACACTGATAATCTACAATGATAATTTTTGTAAAATTATTGTGTATGTGAAAAGTTGACAGGCATGGCAGACTATTGTTAGACAGTATCATGATTGAAAAGGGATGTGTGTGCATCTATTGGTGGCCTTTTGGGCCTATCTTGGAAAAAAAAGTCCAGGGCCTTTTTGATCCCAGTCCGTCCCTGTCTCAGCCAGCTATTTGTATTCACAAAGTTTGCACATTATACTGCCTGAAAGGTCCTGTGGTGGAAAACTCTGTTAACTCGTCCACCTCCCGCACTGCTGCCTGAATCCAATAGATGCTCTTCAGAGAATTAAATCAGCATCAACAAGTAGAAATTAACTGTTGACAATGACTCCTTTATTTCACATTGTCAGCACAGAGTATGCATAGACAATGGCTACACAATACATCCAATGTACGATGAGAGTGAGAACCACTGCAAAATGCTGTTCTTGTTCCTCAGATGGAAGTTGATCAAGTCCGAATTGCTCTGTTCAGTCCCTCAGCTTTTATGCAGGTCCAAAGGCCAACGGGTTTCTTCTTTGCCTATGTCACGGTGACGTTTTCCAGCCAATCAGAATTAAGATGTCTGCTTTGGGCGTTTGCTGACACCCTTCCTGCCCAATCAGTGGCCTCTGGGTCATTTTATATTGGTGGCAATTAAAAAATAGAAATAATAGTTCCTTTTCTTTGGATTTTCAGGTGCTTTACATTACTACCTAAAGTGTTAGATTTTAGCAACTGTGTGTTTTCCAGTACTTTCCACTATTAGTAATTCTCTGATAAATAACGTCAATCTTGCAATGGTCTTTCTCATATAACTCTCATTCTTAACCACAGATTATTTCCAATTTGATTTAATTTCATAAAACAACCTTCGTTTCTTTTAAACAATGATCATGTTATCCTCGTGACTCAGAGATCCTAGTGCAGTCTCCCTGTTGGCCCTGTTTTGTGTGTGTGTGTGTGTGTGTGTGTGTGTGTGTGTGTGTGTGTGTGTGTGTGTGTGTGTGTGTGTGACTCACTTCCCTTTTTTGTCTGGCCTCTCTTTCTCTATCTCCTATTGTAGCAACCTTTTCTCTCCTTATACTAATATAATCAATGTTCAAGCCTTAACCATTCTATCATGATATAACATATAACAACAACAGTGAATACAACATACATTCATATTTCCTATATCAGTAATTACCACTGTGTGGACTAAAAGTTGATTTAAAAACAGTTGATTTAAACAACTTATGCTGGATTGAATTTATGACTTATTGTCCTTTTTTACATCAAGTAATTCTATTCAATTCAGTCTTTACACAGCAGGGTCCATTATTAAGTAACTTTTACTCAAAGTAATGGTACTGTGGTCAATTATCTTGCTCTTGTCCTATCCTAAACCACACTGACATGGTAGTGACACCTACACTGTGTTGTGTTGATATCTATTGGTGACAGCTGATTCCAAGGCACCTATTGTGAAGAGGGTAGTGGGAGGGAGTGTGGCCGGCATGAATTCATGGCCTTGGCAGGTAACCAACATAAAATCTGCAGAATTTTCTCTTTGTCCATAAGACAATTCTGATAACATCACTTTCATTTTTGTCCTCAGGTCTCTCTCCAGTACAGGTCTGGCAGTAGGTATTACCACACCTGTGGAGGTGTTCTGATCAATCGAAACTGGGTGCTGACCGCTGCTCACTGTGTGGACAGAAGGTATGATATATCAGCACATTTGTTGGAATGTGGCATTCCTCCTCTCTAAGTCTTTACAATGACAGCTTTGAAGTTAGTTTGATGCAATGGGATTCAGATTGGGTTTAATTGGGAGTTTTAAAAGAGCATGTTTTTTTCACTTATGTGGTACTACTGCAGAAGGAGCTATCGTGTGGTTGCTGGTGAGCATGACCTCAACAGACTAAATTGCAGAGAGCAGTTCCTAAACGTTCGTAATATCTACAAACACCCTGGTTGGCGCAGAAATGTGGCTGTTGGGTGAGTTCTCCTTATCAGCCTTACCTCAAGTTTTACAACGAATCACTGTTTCTTCCAATTGTACATGCGCTGTACAAAGTTTAAAACTCTAAAAATTTCTTTACTTGTTAATTCAATTTTGATACCATTAAATTGTGTTGACAGGTCAAGCAAAACTTAATTTTAAGGTAATAGTAAGAACAGTCTAACAAATGTAATGGTCAAAAATGTATGTCTGTCTGTTCACAGTAATGACATTGCCCTGCTGCGACTCTCCACCTATGCCACACTAAACAGATACGTGAAGCTGGCCATACTGCCTCCAGCCAATCAGGTGCTAAATAGTGGCACTTGCTACATCACTGGCTGGGGTCGCACATCTAGTAAGTGTGCAGGTCTGTAGCAGCCAATAACATAATAATGAATAACGAATGAATGAATAACAAATAATAATAACGAATAATGTTAGAACTTGACGATAATTACAATACATTTTCTGAAGCAATAATGTCATTTAACATTTTGCCAATAATGTAAAAAAAAACAATGTGGATTACAGATTTCATCAGCTAAATGTTGGACAAAGACTGTTTGCAGAATTGTCATCTTCTCAGATCTGTCAAATACCTGCTCAGCTTCTCAGATCTGTCTATTGCCTCTATATGCTATACATATATTGGTTTGAATCCTGGGTGATGCATACCCGGTGTGGGTGCCTTCAACTTCCACATCCTCTCCAACTCTTCACACCTTGATATGTCTCTAGATCCTCATCTTCCTTCAATCTGTCACTACAGCCTTCTACCATGTCTGGCTTGTCAGAGTTGTATCCCATTTTGAATTTGGAACTTCCAACCCAAACTCAGCACTGATGCTCCAATATTTTACACCATCCCACCTGGTTATGAGGCTTTCATAGGCTTTACATGTTCCTATGTAAGGTTTTACATAGCCTTGCCTTGTATGTTAGATCCTAACCTCTGCTGATCTTGTACTCTCAGGGCTTGCTCTTGTGTTACCATGATCAGTGCTTTTGCAGTGCTCATGGCACCCCTTGATTGGGTGTCCCAGAAATCGTAGTTGGAAATTTACTCACCATTTACTTGCCATTTTTATCCTTCCATATGTGGCGCAATACTACACATGGGTGGTTGAGGGCTCATTGGATGCAACTTAAGACAGATGCACTATTAAACTCTTTCTCAAGTTATTCCACGATACCTGTGTCAAACCAGCTTGTCTTAAGGAATAACTGAAATCATTGACAGAAATTTGCTTGCAAACAGTGTTGCCAGACCTGCGATAATTATTGTATTTGTACGATAATTTTGACCTCAGTACGATGTATGTTCAGTAATGAAATGAAGAATGCATTATGTGCCTAGTGGGGGTACATGCTCACCAAGTTTCATGTGGTTGGATGTTTTGGTGCCCCAGTGATGGTCAACCAAAATTTACTGAAAAAAAAATGATTTAGTATTTTTTAGCCATTAGGTGGCACTACACAAATGGGTGGATAAGGGTTCAGAATTATTCAGCAAAAATTTATTCTGGTCAACCTGTTTTGGACCTTGAGGCCCAATGTGTGTCTGAGGTGGTGCCCCCCAGGAACAAAAAGCTACAGTGCCTACACCTATATGTCCATCAGCTGCCCTGTGCCGTGGCAGTCAAAATAAATATAAATAAATACTGATAGACTCAGTGATAGAGATGTTGTTGTTGTTGCATTTAATAGTGTGATATAAAATGGGTAAAAGTGCTTTGATTTATGGTTGGGGTAGGGTGTGGGTAGACAAAATTTCTCAGATGTTATGGCTTTAATCTTTTTCTATATTGTTGTGCTCAGCCAGAGGCAGGACCTCAAACATGTTGAGGTATGCATACATGCCTATTGTGAGGTACAGCACATGTAGAAATCGATATTGGTGGGGAAGTACAGTGAAGAGCACCATGATATGCGCCGGAGGAAATGGCAGACAAGCAGGATGCTATGTAAGTGTTACACAACAAATTTTTGACTAGACATGGTGACCACTGTGTTAACAGAAAGCTTTTTAAAGCTTTAGGTGTATTTATGGTTTTATAAAGAATTCAGGTATTAATTTTAGTGTGGCTATGTCGTATCTGTTACTGCATATAAAAGGCAGTGATAGATAGCCATGCGTAGGAAATGTGTAAATGTAATATATATAGTTTATGTTGCCTGTTGCTGTCATAGGGAGACTCCGGTGGTCCTCTGAACTGCTACAGGAACAGGAGATACGAGGTCCATGGAATAACTAGCTTTGTCTCCAGCAGAGGATGTAACACTGTGAGGAAGCCAACAGTCTTCACTCGCGTGTCAGCCTTCATTGGCTGGATCAAAAGAGTAAGAGTGCCAACACATATTATAACGTACATGTATCTCTGTGATTCACACATACACACAGTCCTTTTATACAATTATTTTTCAGACTGGTTGTGTACTTGCTGTCAGATAATTGTTTTGTATGTTTGCTCTCACTAATGCTGTGGTCCTTTTTGTAGTACACAGGTTGCTAGATGTCAAAAATGAAGAATATCTGAAGACCAGTCTCTCCATTCTGATTCTTTCTCACTCAATCATGTAGAGAAGTAGAATAAAGGAACATTGCAAATGCCCCTCTTTGTTGGTCTGATGGTTATGATTTCCTTTGAGGGGAGTTTTGAAAAAGGGATTTTGGCCTTAAATTCATGCACTAACCTCACCTAGAAATCTAGACGTACCCTATCGAATGGTTTTGCTCTGCCATTATGTGTAGCCACAGGCCATAGGGCCCTAGTAGGTCTTCTTCTTGATGTTATAGTCTGGCATGTCAGGCTAGCGCTAACCAAAAAGCATTCAAACATCATCAACAGTATAACTGACCCTGGAAGAAGATGTTAGCATGCTACCTGATGGTGTGTATTGATGATTTAGTTAGCTGGGCAATAACATATAAGAGGATTTTCCATCCAAGTAATGTACTGTAGTAAGTACTGTATAAGTACTGTATCTTGCAGCCAAGTTGACTGAAAGAGGCTATGTGTGTGTCCATAATTAATTTGTGCAATCATGTTTTTCTATTATATGTCTGCAGTGGTTAGGTTTTTTTTTCCTATTCCACTTCCACAAAAAATAATGCAGTCAAAAGTTAAGCATTTTTTGAATTCTTTTCTTCTGAACAAAGCGTACAAAAACACATATCAAGTTAGGAAAGAAGCACAACCCAGAGTAAAATAAATACAGACGTATTTTTTAAAAATTAGTTAGACAAGATTGTCACCAATAAATGCCTTAAAGGAGCTGCATGTAATCTTGATTTCACGGATAGATGGTGTAGGTGAGCACTAAAAGAAATCTAAACATACCTCAGTGTAACTACGTCCATCTCTCCAGCGCATTTCTCCACCCTCATACCACTCCCAACTTCAAATGCATCAGACTACTTATAATGCAGACAATTGTAAAAATATATTTATGTGTGTATATAGAAATACATTTATAAAATATTCATAAAGTACTGCACTTTACTGCATAATGTAATATTTTGGACACAAACATTCCAGTCGGAAAAACAGTTTGCAGTTTTCCGGTCCATACAGGGTTTTTTTTATTATTATTTGTAAATAATAATAAAAGGTCTCCCACCAGACCGCACTGAACATGGCTAGCGATTTCTAACACTCACGCCTCACAAGCATTTTCTGCTTATAGGCTGCAACTCCATGCAGGACAGTAAAAATAAAAATCTGACCTCACCTGACTTCAGCTTTGATCAATCCCTACTGACATCCTTTTGTCTGATTGTACATCTCCATGTTATGTAACAGTTATGTACATGTTATGTACACGCTCAACATTGCATGTGGTTGCGAGTGGCCAGTAGAATAGGTGATAGGCTATTAAGACAATATCATTGATGAAGCTCATATCAGACTATATACCGTTGGCCTTCCAGAGCACAGATCCCAAAGGTGCAGCATGAATAAAGAAAAGATGTTTTAAACCTGATACAGATTGTCATCATGGAGGTAATAGGAGATAAGTGCTACATAGGAGATGATGCCACATGACAACACTTGCAAAGAGGAAGTAAGTGTGGATTGGACACCAGCACATTTGTATCCCCTATTAACTGGAAGATCAACAAACCAACCAGTTATGCACACAGTGATGGCCAATATGGGATAAGTTAATGAAGAAGAACATGTCTCAAACTTGATACAGTTGCTTTCCACAAAATACCACACAACCCACTGAAAAATACGGAATATCACTGTATCAAGTTCTGAAGCCATGTCAGAGGGAGATGAAGTATGTAACCTTTATAGTCTTTCTCTACCTGCAGTGTTATACTGTATAGAGAGTATTAGTTACACTCATTCATAAGGGATTATAATGGATTTATAATGCTTGTAGCTTGTAGTATTCATAACTTTCTACATTCCCTTGAATGTACTAATAAGGCATTGTAATGTTACTCTATAGCCTTTACTTTAAGCTTTTTGGCCTTTTGATACTAGGGAAACAGACCACTTTACTTATTGTCTGTAATGGTGTCTGAATTATGATCATTGCCACTGTAAAACCCAATGCAACCTGCAAATTGAGCACATTTCATGCTATACATTTCTAATGAATCTATGTGCTAGGTTCATGGTGTGCCTAACGAGGAGATCCATGAGACGTATATTTCAAAGACAGGCAAGTCTACTGTATTGTAACTGTATTTTGACATTGTGAATTGTGAGTATTGTACTGTTGTGTAAACATTGAGAGTTTTGTCGTATGTAAAAATGTTACCAAAGGTGTGGCTCAGCTGTCATCTGATAGGTAGGTGTGTGTGTGTGTGTGTGTGTAATTTGTGCATCATGCAATGTGAGAATACTGACACAATAGTAGACTTGGTTTTTTAGACCTTTGAAATAAACGTCTCACGGATGTCCTTATTTGTGATAGAACTTGAGCCATACCGTCCTCATTTTAATAAACATGTTTACTCAGATAGCATACACGTTGCCCAAATGCCTATAAAAGATGCTGTTACTTCAATTCATCATCAGTTTCCAGAAGCTGGAAGTTAGTTGCATATCAGAAGGTGAGTAGTTTATGGTTTTCTAACTTTATATTCTTTTATATTGTTTTTACTGGGCATTTACAGAGTTCCCTGTGTACATTCTAGAATAATCCAGCGTAGCAATGGGGATTCTGCCCATTCTAACAATCCTTTATGGCCTGTTTGCCATGGGCATGGCAACAGGTAAGTGCATGTTAATTTCACACATTTGTGGTATTTCTGTTATCACAGTGTGGAGCTATTGTTTCTCTTTAGTCTGATGTTCTCTCATTAAAGCAACACTTATAATGAATATTAGTTTATTTAAAGAGATTTATTAAATTTCATTTTAGGTATGATCAGATTGTGATTATTAGATTATGATTACAATAATATGTTTGCAAGCATGATTAGATCATGGTTATTGGATTTTGATTAGAGCACTATGTTTGTAGTGGGAACTAATCGTTCCTGCCAGAGTCACATTGACCATTAAGAATAACATTGTCAATAACATGTTAATAACATGCCCCCAATATTACAATAGCTCTGTGACTGTTAATTAGACGACTGGCCTGTTACACTGTTATCGCTTCATCTCATCTCTCTCCCACAGATATGATGGCTGACGTCCCAGATTCACCTAGTACTTCAGGTGGGTTACAGTCAATTTAACCAATTTACAGACACAGAGGTGTGTTGCCTATTTGTGTGGATCTACTACTGTTTGATTTTTGATGTTTTAATTCATGTAGAGTTGTCACAAGAAAAGGATGCCACCTTTGATGATGCCTTAACCAAAAGTGAGGATGTTGTTGATGCTGACTCTCCAGGTGAGACTTTCTAAATCTGCAGCCCATATTTGAGGAACTGACGCGATACGGCAATATGCTGTAGTGGCAATATGCTGTGTACCACTGGTTAATATTTGTATGGATTATGTTTATGTAATTAATGTACTTTATTGACGGGTACCTCCAAAATGTGTGATTTGCAGTGTTGTGAGTGATTGTGTGATTCTTGTCTGTGTGCTTCCAGAAGAGAAACAGGATGATGAATATTATGGTGGTGATGAGGCTACTCAGGCAGATTCTCCAGGTATGTTCTTTAATTAAAAAAAAAAAAGTTTAAATTCACTTAAGCTAATGCACAACATTTTTCTGGTACCTACCCTTGTTAATTAAGCACATCTTCAGTCATAATATCTGTCTGTTGAGCACATTTTACACTGATCTCTCTGCAGTGCCTCTTGACTTTGACCTGGAAGTGACAGAGGACACTCCAGGTGGGTTTTAAAGGGGATTAAACTGCATTATTTACATTTACATCATTTACATTTATGCATTTAGCAGACACTTTTATCCAAAGCAGCTTACAAAAGAGGATAAAATTCAAGCTGCAGCATAATGAAAAGCTAACAATAAGTGCATATTGCTAACATAAAATTTGCAGTATTTTAAGCTGAAAGTGCATTAGTGTTATAAAAGTGCAGTACAGAGAAAGATTAAGAATAAGAAGTTAAGTGCATACCTGGTATTCAGAAATTTAAGCCAGGAGATATCCTTGGAAGAGCTGGGTCTTTAAGAGTTTCTTGAAGTTGGAGAGGGTATCTGTTGATCTGGTAACACTTGGAAGGTCATTCCAGCAGCGTAGGACAACACTTGAGAAGAGCCTGGATTGACCTGCGCGAGGTGTTGGCCGTGTTAGAGGAGGAGCAAAGTGGTCAGCGGATGACATAGGGCTTTAAGAGAGTTTTCAGGTAGATGGGAGCAGAACTATCAATCAACCTGTAGGCCAACATTAGTGCCTTGAATTTGATGCGAGCGGCTAAAGGTAGCCAGTGGAGTTCAATGAACAGAGGTGTGTCATGCGCCATTTCTGGCTGGTTAAAAACCAGACGTGCAGCTGCATTCTGGATAATCTGTAGCAGTCTCACAGCACAGGCTGGAAGACCTGATAGAAGGGCATTGCAACAGTCAAGGCGAAAGATTACCAGGGTCTGTACCAGGAGCTGGGTTGCATGTTGGGTTAGATACGGCCTGATCATCCTTATGTTGAATAGGGAAAAACGCCATGACCGAGCTACAGAGGCAATGTGATCCGCAAAGGTCAGTTGTTCATCGATCATGACACCTAGGTTTCTTGCCTCCTTGGTGGAAGCAACAGATAGGGAGTCGATCTTGATGCTGATGTTGTAATGTATGGTTTGTTTGGCTTGCAGGACCAGCAGTTCAGTTTTGGAGAGGTTTAGTTGGAGGTGATTCATTCATGTAGATATGTCAGAAAGACAGTCCAAGATCTGTGTTGACTCCATGGAGTCGCCAAGAGGAAAAGACAGATAGAGCTGGGTATCATCTGCATAGCAGTAATAAGAGAAGCCATGGGAGTGGATGATCGAGCCCAGTGAGGTGGTATACAAGGTGAAGAGAAGGGGCCCCAGCATAGATACTTGGGCTACCCCTGTGGTGAGTTGCTGAAGTGCCGATGACCGTCCAGTAAGATAGGATCCAAACCAGGAGTGCACTTTAATGGTAAATGGACTGCATTTATATAGCACTTTTCTACTCATACTCACTCAAAGCGCTCTACAGTGTATGCCTCACATTCACCCATATGCATTCATACACCAGTGGTGGAGGCTGCCATGCAAGGTGCCAACCTGCCACCGGGAGCAATTTGGGGTTTAGTATCTTGCTCAAGGACACTTCGATGGGGCCAGCCAGAGTGGGGCTCAAACCTGCAACCCTCCGGTTTCTGAAAGGCACCTCTAACACCTGCGCCACCATTGCCATCGATGCCCATGTTGGTCAGTTTGTCCAGTGGGATGCGGTGGTTGACCGTGTCAAATGCTTCTGATAGGTCCAGCAGGATGAGTACTGAGGATTGACCTGCTGCTCTGGCCTCTTTTCATGCTTCCATCACAGACAGAAGCGCCGTTTCAGTGGAGTGGCCACTTTTGAAGCCAGATTCAATAGTTTTGGAAAGGAAAGGATGAAGAGAGACAGGCCGGTAGTTCTCCACTTGAGTGGAAACACGGGAAGGTTTTTTGAGCAGCAGTGTTACCTGGGCTTGTTTGAAGGTGGTGGGAAATGTATCCCTAGTTAGTGAAGCATTGACCACATGTGTGGCTGCTGTCACAATGGTAGGGGCTATGGCCTGTAGAGGGTTGTTGGAATAGGGTCCAGAGGACAAGAAGTAGGCCGGCTGTCTGAGAAGCTTAGACATCTCCACCTCAGAGAGAGGAGTGAATGAAGAAAAGGAAGCAGTTGGTTTAGAGAAGCTTGGAGGAGGAACCTCTGAAGCGGGGTAAGACAGGGTCTGTGTAGATGAGAACTCACTACTAATTGCTGCAGGTTTGTTTGTAAAAAAAAAAGAAGCAAATGTGTTAGCTGTGAGGTTAGTTGCAGGAGGTGGAGGTGATGGGTTTAGAAAAGATTTGAAGGTGAAGAGTTTCCTGGTGTCTGTGGCATTGTGAATCTTGTCATGGTAGAAAGCCTTTTTTACCGTATTCGTTTTTTGCACAAGCAGAATATACAGCATATTTGTTCATCACAGTAATCAATTTTAATTCCTAACACATTATAACACATTATGAAGAAGTCCCATACAAATTGTGTCTGGTTTTCAATTTGCAGTGACTTCTGGGTTTGACCTGGAAGTGACTGAAGATCTTGCAGAGGATGACACTCAAGGTGGGTTCTTGTGTGTCATTGGCAGTTGGCACCGTTACCAAGAGTCCCTCTTGTTGTGACCCAGTTTGTCCTTCTTCTTCTTCTTGTACAGTACAGATTGATGTAAGCAGAAATGAATCATAAATATTGTACAATAAACCAAATAAAATAAGAAACAAATAGTTTCACCTCAACCACTACATTGTATCTTAGTAAATATGTGGAGGGTGAAAACAACAATTCCATCCAGGCTTCTTACTGTAAGATCCAGAATTTCTTCTATGAACTGCTGCAGTCTACTCTAGTTTTACTCTGAGCTGCTAGTGACTGATCTAATGTGTCCACAGAGGGGGATGAGTCACAGGAGGAGGCCCTGGAGAGTGATGAAGATGGAGCTGATGGTGAAGACAGCCCCACTGATTCTCTAGGTAGGCTATGCCTCTGTCTGGCCACACACTGTGCAGGCACCCTAAAGGTGGTACAATGGCACATGTTGTGGCACATTTTGTCCGTCTTCAGTGTGGTTTGTTGAGGAGCTGACCAGGAAGTGATAGAGGACACACCAGGTGGGTTTTAAGAGGGGGATTAAACTGCATTATTTAAAGTATTCATTGAGTTTATGCACAAGCAGAATATACAGCATATTTGTTAGCACAGTAGTCAATTTTAATATCTAACACATTCCAACACATTATGAAGAAGTCCCATACAAGTTGTGTCTGGTTTTCAATTTGCAGTGACTTCTGGTTTTGACCTGGAAGTGACTGAAGATCTTGCAGAGGATGACACTCAAGGTGGGTTCTTGTGTATCCTTGGCAGTTGGCACCGTTACCAAGAGTCCCTCTTGTTGTGACCCAGTTTGTCCTTCTTCCTCTTGTACAGTACAGATTGATGTAAGCAGAAATGAATCATAAATATTGTACAATAAACCAAATAAAATAAGGAACAAATAGTTTCATCTCAGGCACTACATTGTAGCTCAGTAAATATGTGGAGGGTGAAAACAACAATTCCATCCAGGTGTCTTGCCGTAAGACCCAGAATCTTTTCTATGAACTGCTGCAGTCTACTCTAGTTTTACTCTGAGCTGCTAGTGACTGATCTAATGTGTCCTCAGAGGGGAATGAGCCACAGGAGGAGGCCCTGGAGAGTGATGAAGATGGAGCTGATGGTGAAGACAGCCCAGCTGATTCTCTAGGTAGGCTATGCCTCTGTCTGGCCACACACTGTGCAAGCACCCTATAGGTGGTACAATGGTACATGTTGTGGCACATTTGTCTGTCTTCAGTGTGGTGTGCTGAGGAGCTGTTTTTGTAGGTTCTTTTCGTTGCCATTGTTAAAGCAGCCCTCTCCTTGCTATGACTTTTCTACAGTGCCAAAAGCACTGTGTGAGACACTTAATGGTGGGTCAGACGCTACCAAGTCTTACCAAGTTGATCTTGTAGCCCATTATCTTGGACTTCTCCTATACATTTACATGGTAGTTACACCTACACTTTTTGTGTGATCTATTTGTGTGATCTATTTTGTGATCTATTTGGTGACAGCTGCTTCTAAGGCTCCTATTGTGAAGAGGGTAGTAGGAGGGAGAATATCTGGAATGAACGCGTGGCCTTGGCAGGTAACTAAGAACAAATTTATGCAACGTGTGTTAGCAAAGTTCTCTTTCTTCAGCTGGAGAACATTTGGGAAAGGAGAAGATAGGTCTGGTGATGTCATTCTTTTTCTCAGATCTCTCTCCAGTACTGGACTGGCCGTAAGTACTTCCACACCTGTGGAGGCGTTCTGATCAAGAGGAACTGGGTGCTGACTGCTGCTCACTGTGTGGACACAAGGTAAGATATATCAGTAGTTACAGCAGAAAGTCTGAATTTGGCAAAGGGCTCCTTTGTTTGAATGTGACTTTCCACATTACCACTCACCAGTAATTACAATCAGACTTTTTCAGTAGGTAGTTTCACTGTATAGTTTCACTGTGATGTTATGGTGTAAGTTTGTTGTTTTGTTGTTTGTGGAACAACAGAGGCAGGAAATATCGCGTGGTAGCTGGTGAGCACAACCTAAGCATCCGAAACTGCAGAGAGCAGTACCTAAGTATTCGAAGCATCCACATCCACCCTCGTTGGAACAAAAACAGCGTGATCTCTGGGTGAGTAGCTTGCTCATTATCAGCGTCAGCAGTGAAATTATTCTACCCTATACCATTCAAACCATTTTGATTCCTTTATCTGCTTCTTCAAATTGGTCAGAATTAGCTTATCTGATAGTATAGGTAGTGGTCTGATTCAAACTACTGTATGCATATGAGGGCAATAAATTGTAAATATGCACTGTCCTTTCAAGTGGCTTGAATTATTATTAATACTTTATTATTATTATTAAAAAGTGTGTGTGTGCATGCACATTGTTTGTTGTGTTATCAACACAATCAAAACAACTCCCTATCGCAGTATTTATGTTAAAACTGTCAGGAGCATGCCATATGTGTATGGAGGGAATGCAAGCAGCTGCAGAATCCATACCACATTCATGTCCAAACGCCTACGTCAGCCTGGATTCAAATCCAACCCGCGGCCATTTCCCAATCCCACCAATCCCAATTATTCTTTACCATCTGCGTAAAGGCAAAAAATCCCAAAATAAATAAATGTGTTTGTCTGTTCACAGCAATGATATTGCCCTGCTGCGACTATCCACCTATGCTACACTGAACAGCTATGTGAAACTCGCCACATTGCCTCCAGCCAATCGGGTGACTAGTGGCACTTGCACTGTCATTGGCTGGGGTCGCACATCTCGTAAGTAAACTGCTAGACCTGTCATATTGTTACTGCACAATTATATGTGTAGTTAATTGTATGACAAGAGTAACTGATCTTTGGCATGTGGTATTTAGAGGGCTTGTTCAAGTAAATTGTACACAGTATAGATTTGCAGGAAAACTATACACTCACAGCCTGTTAATGTTCTTCTGATAACGCCAGCTATGTTGGTCAAAAATGTACAGTATTGTGTAATATGCACTGATTCCTAGAGTCACTAGTGAACCCTCTGTCAGTCATGTCTTACCTGTTAGACATCACAGTCCAGACTTACAAATTAATTTTACATTCTGCTGACAGAAATTAACCAGTTAGGAATCTGTCATCTTTATCCCATTGGCTTTCACTGATAGCAAATTTAATTAAATACATTCAAGTCTTTCCCCAATAGTAATACCTAACACAATTCTAATTTCTACCATATATATATTTTTTTTGATACAGCCAGAGGCAGGGGCTCAAATGTATTGAGACAGGCTAACCTGCGTATTGTTAGCTACAGCACGTGTAGACTGCAAAGCTGGTGGGGATGCAGTGTGACAAGGGCCATGGTGTGTGCCGGAGGAGATGGCAGGCGATCATCATGTCAAGTAAGTGTTCTGTCTTGCTGATTAAATATTACAAGTACATCTGTTTTTAGACTGAGTGCTGGTATAGCCTTAACCTCGTAACCCATTTTTTCACATTATTTCACTTTGTGCAAAGTGTTCAATAGACCTACGTTAGCTTTCTGGTAGGCAGATGCTTTCTGTGAACTTTAAAACTTCACATCAATATTTCATGGCTCACATCAGTCAAAATTCTATGGTTGAATATTAGATCTTAATGCTCATTAACAAGCTTAGACAGAGAGAGAGAGAGAGAGAGAGAAGGTTTGTGCATGTAATAGTCAATTAATAATTAATTATAATTAAGTATATATAAAATTCTGCTTGTCTGTCCTGTTGTCCTGTTGCTGTAGGGAGACTCTGGTGGTGCTCTGAACTGCTACAGGAACAGGAGATGGGAGGTCCATGGACTCTCCAGCTTTAGCTCCAGTAGGGGATGCAACACTGTGAGGAAGCCAAATGTCTTCACTCGGGTGTCTTCCTACAGATACTGGATTAGCAGAGTAAGAGTACTTACATGCATCATTTCAGTTTTTTGTACCGTAAAACTTTGATTAAAGGCTGGGTCCCAGTTTGAAACCAGACCCTTTTACTGACCAGGTATGACTACAGGTCTGGACAAATAGGTCTCAGTTAGGAGCCGTATGGTGTTATTGTAGATTTGTGCTGCTACATCCAGGGACACTTTTCCCGCCGTCAAAATACCAAATTGTGTCGGGCACGCCCCCAAAGCAACTTGCGCGACTGACTTTAGACAATGCGCATATGATCGTCAAAATAGAGCCCCATGTGTTCATTTTCCAGGTCTGTTGTATATGCTAAGTTGACTACTTCGTATGTTTGCTCTCAGTAATGCTGTGTTCCTTTTTGTATTCCTCAGGTTGCTAGATAAGACAAATATGAAGACTATCCGAAGACCAGTCTCTTCATTCTGATTCTGTTTCACTCAATTTAGAAATAAAACTGCATTGTAAAGGTATCCCTGTGTTGATCTGATGTTTTGGAAGGCTTTATGTTCCTCTGTATGTTTTCCTACCAATGGAATTATCCCTGCAGCAGCAGCTTTACTACGTTCCGCATCAGCGGCGCCACTAGAAATTTTGGGCCCTATAACAGAAAATTATTTTGGGCCTCCCAAACATTGATTATAATATGAATATGTTCTCTAGGGCCCCCTATCAGTGCCAGGCCCTTGGAATCATCCTAACTTGTCCCCCCCTGGCGGCGCCCCTGCTCCGCATTGTGCCTCACAACTCCCGTTGGCGGTGGCAAACGAGCATAACTCGCAGCCTCTCGTCGGCAGCGGTGAATGGCAGCGGTAAAAATGAAGAGATTACTGTAATCAACGATTTATTTTCTGTGAGCCCCACTATCTCCAGAGATGACTGGTTCAAAACACTCAATTTATAAACAACACAATTCTACTGGAAAAATAAATGAGAATAAAAAGAAAAAATGGGAATTTAATTGCCAAAACTACAAAATACAAAATCACAGGGCAGACTCAAGGCACCAAACTTCCTTCACTACTTCCTCACAAATCAGTTAGGCTAACACCGCATAACACTACAAAGCATTGTTTTCACATTACACAGGGGTTTGTGTTAAAAATATCATGTTAAATTCAACATTATTAATATTTTAACACCTACATCAGTATAGTGTCAATTCAACGTAACGTAGGGTTTAAACTGTATTCAGTAGTGACACTATTCAATTCAATTCAATTCAATTCAGTTTTATTTATACAGCGCCTTTTACAATAGTATTGTCTCGTGGCGCTTCACAGAAGGAGCACCCAAGAGCAACAGGGGCAAGGAAAATCTCCCTTATGTTCAGTTAATCTAGGAAGAAACCTTGTGCAGATCCACGACTCAAGGGGCTAATCCAACTGCCAGGGGTCATGGAGAAAAATTACAATCAGTAGTAACCATGACAGACTATAAGTTGCCTATGGTTTTAGCTAAGGTTCATAATAGTACATAATTGAGTATTATCCCACTTTTACATTACATGGTAGTCAGTCTATAGGTGGTTATCAGGAATTATGGCTGGACAATGTAGCAGTGGCCAGGCATAGAGACAAACTCAAAGGAGTGAGATGGGTCATGGGGGTAACAGTAAGGGTCCATATGACAGCGCCATTGTGAGGGGGGGTCAATCACAAAGCCTCAGGAAGGGGAGTCAGGCCCAGCATCGGCATCCAGGAAGGTCCTCTGTGATGGGGAGTCGGTCCTGACATGGGCCTCCCGTAGTGTTGGTTGTAGTCCACTCAGGAGGGGAGGGTGAGAGGAGTCCGCCAGAATGAGGCAGGGATGACACTCAGCAAAGATAATTGTGGACAGAGGAAAATAGGGAATTAGGCCAGGCTCACACATCAGAAAGCAAATGTGTAATTTGGGCATACATATATGTGTATAAATATATATATATATATATATATATATATATATATATATATATATATATATATATAAATATTGAGAGAGAGACAGTTGTACGGCATGACACATGAAAGTTGTGTGGCGGCACTAGGCTATAGCAGCATAACTAAGGTATGATGCATGGTAACCCAGCACCACTGCAGGGATGGTCAATGACCCTAACTATGGGAAACAGTAAAAAGGAAGAAAGACTATTGAGTGTAAAAAAATCCCACATCCTACTACCTAAAATAAAAACACTGAATGCAGACATAGCAGATAGAATCAATTTTGTGATAAATCTATTGTACTGTCAGAATTTCATACTTTCATACAGAATTTCAACACATGGACAATGTAATGCAACAATATGGCACATGTTTTCTCATTACAAATACTGCTTCCTTTACAGAAGCAACGTGAAAGGCTTTTTGGTTGACAAAAAAGCAAGAGAATGTGAAGAAACAACAGTATTACGTATTTGTCAAAATGTTTATGCACTGTGTTGGCCAGATATCCACTGAGGTTAGCATGCAAATCAGATTTTGGAGCAGGGGCAACTGACAATTGGTCAACCCAGGTTTGATTCCCAAGCCCCACATTGTTGAGTATGTGTCACTATGGATAAAAGTGTCTGCTAAATACCAGTCTCTCCTTTGCTGTGGCCATTGACAGTCATTTGGGTGAATGAGTGAAGTTAAAAGTAAACACAAGTGCATCTATAACAGTTCCTCAAGGGCAGCCACAGTCGTCTGTGAAATATAAGTAATGGCTCAGGATGCTGTAGAACCTCTGAATATAACACTTCCTCCATCGCAGAGAGAGGTACACACACAGATCTACACATATCTTAATTGGGGATACACTCTAGGGCAAAAAAAAATAATAAGGCAAACACAATTTATCATATGATTACTGATTTTTGTGATTCTTCTTTAAAAAGATCCCTGACTTGTAAGACATGTTGGCCTTATTAGACTGGCATTTGTATCAGCTATAATAAACAGGATTTAACTCAAACTGCTTTTTTTTTTTTATTAAAACTTAGAAAATCCCTTACTTTGCAGATCTTGTAAGCTGCCATTGTGTTTATGTTTTTTGGGTCAATGCTTTCTGTGTAAAAAAAAATAACATCACGTGGTTGATATTGATAGTGTCTATGTGCAGCAACAGCTGAATTGTTGCACCTTGATTGGACCTTGATCAGTTCAACCAGGTGGTGTCACTTTTTACAACAATGGCAGTTTATGAGTGAAAGGATTTTCTGAACTTTTAATAAAAAACTAAACAATTTTGAGTGTCAAAATTTCAAAATCGGGTTTATGTGGTTGATGCCTTAATGTCAATCCTATAAGGCCAACTTGTCTTACTAGCCTAGGATCCCCTTTAAAGAAATATGCCACCTTTTTATTAAATTGGGTTATTCACCATCATACCTGAAGTTACATATGTAGGCAAAAGCAATTTGGTCCCACTGCATGTGTTTTCCTGGTCTGGCAGCTCCACAGGTAGTTTAGCCAAAGTGCTGGAATGCAGAATGACCAAATAGCAAATCATTAGCAAAAGCCATTCAACCAACAATGAGCACAAATAGTAACACAAATCAAAAAACGCCTATTTTCTAGGCAGACAGAGATGTGGGACTGTATTCTTGCCAAGCACTAGCAAAGCAGGTGCTGTGTGATATCTCTACGTCCATCTAGTAGCGCTTTGACAGAATATATAGTTCCAAGGTTGTATCTATCTAGGTACCTAACAGCTATATCAGACACAAGCCATCCACTTTTAAATTGAACATTGGTAACAGACCATTGCATACAATACTGTGAAACACTGTGACTTATCTTCCCTGTTACCGATTTTTTATAAATAAGAGAAGTAGTCACAACTCTCAGCAGTCGTGATGAATTGTGCATGTGTAATTTTTTGACCAGTAGTGTACAGTCTACGACATAGCTTCATGGGATCTGAGATGGGCTCATGCCAATTGTAAATCTCCATGAGATTCCCACATCCAATGATTTGTAGCATTTATTTGAATATTTAACACTATATCAAAACATAGAAAATAACTCTGCTCTGCCCCTGCTCTTCATTAAGCTGTGTTCGTGAACTTGGTCATCATATAGTCAGTAGCTTCACAGCAATTTTAGGGTGGAACCCAAAACCAGAAACATTAAAGTATTGTTTCTGTTGGAATTAAGCAATTGGCAATTGGTTCAAAGCATGGCATTGACATAGACAAATGTAAATGCAATGATGTTGAAGGCCATCAGTTTTGCAAAGGCACTACAATCAAACAAGTAAATCAATGCAGTCATGTCAGAGCATTTTTTATTCTGGACTATTCTGTGCTGACAGCAGATTACTGTTCTGTTGGTAATTCTTCATATATGGAATTTTGTAGCCTTTAACCTTGCAATCCTTGCAAAGCCTCCTCAATAGTTCAGTGCATTCATAGTTCTAGTGATGGCTATGGCAACCACGCACAGGAGGCTTGGTTGCTGTCAGAAATGTCACCTTATACGCAGCAAGTACAACTTTGAGTGCAAGGAATTAATTGTGGGGGAGGTTCGTGGATCACTTTAATATTCTCCACTTACATGCAATGCAGAATGTTAATGAATGATGGTACAGATACATCAGTGAATTAGTCATTTCTGACTGATGATTGATACCAGTTAAATATTTGCACACAGGAAGTAAGTGTGACACTAATAATACCAGGACACTGGTGCTAGACACAGAAGATTGATACCAGTTAAATGTTTGCACACAGGTGTGACACCAAGTCAAAACAATGGCCAACTTGCAAGCAACTTAGACAATTTATCATGGCAATACAAGATAATGTAAACAAACCTCAAACCTGATGCTTATTTTCTTCACAAAAAACAGTGCCTGTATAGCCCCTCTTTTTCATTCATATCTGTACATGGAGCAGCCATGAGAGGTTTGGATTGCATTCAGTGTGTTTGTGACAGCATGCACATGTGTGTGTGTGTGTGTGAGTGAATACTGTATATGCCATGCTGGTTTAATGTCGGGCCACGGAGATGGAAGCTGGATTGCGATGAAGTAGGTGTGGGGGGAGAAGGGTAGTATATTATTTGTTAATTTATGTCTTTTATACGTATAGCAATAATAATAATACTAATAATGATGATGATAATAATAGCAATAGTAACTAATAATCTGGTCAACTGACGCTACCTCAGCACCCATTCATGGCTATAGTGCAGGCCCACCCCCGCTCAAGGAATGCCATGATGGGGGGACAGAGGGGGTACTGTGTACAGCAGGGCTCAGGGCCCCCCAACCCCCATACTTGGCACAATTCTGGTGCCAACCAACCACGCTCTCTACACAAACACGCCAAACTTGTCCTATGTTTGAATGGATATGACAGGAAAATGTGCCTTCTCTAATGTGTGTTGCATTAAAAGAAGTGGGTGAGCAGGGTGAATATCTGCCCAGATTTCCACCTGCATGCCACATTCTCCCTACGTAATCATAGATATATGCTTAATCTGATATGTATTTGCATTAAAAGGAGCGAGGCATGCAGTGAAATACCTGCAGGGATATCCACATACACCCCTCCCTTGCCCTAGTCTATCATGTCTATTCCTGACGGATGTATGATGTGTGCCTCCTAATGTGTAGTGCGTTTAAAGGAAAGTAAGGCGTGTTGCATCCTACCATGAATAGGTGGATATGTGGGTGTGGGGTTAAGATTGCATTTCAGACACAGAGCGTCAGGTCATGTCCGTAAGTAGGTGAGGAAAGATGATCAAGAGGAGGTTATATCCTGAGTGTTGTTAAAGTTGGGAGTGGATAGGTTGTCCAGTGATATATAATCTGTTATTAGTTTTTCTCCAGTGGGTAATGTGTACCGTGTTCCTTGGTTTCCAGTTAATGAGGATTGTTTTCTTTGCGACAGTTAGTGCTCCTATCTGAATCTGTGACGTTTACCCAACTCAACAATTACAAGCCTGACAGCGTGAATGTATTTGTCTGGGTTGTTTTGCATGCAGTGAGAACACAAGTTAGAGCAAAAACCCATTTTAGTTTCTGTGTGGTGAAGTGAAATCTGTGAAGTACCTTGTACTGTATTAGTGGTTTATACTTTTAGTCATGAGGTAGATGTTTTTAACAAATGTTTTTAAAAAATGTTTTTAATTTGGGTCCAGAAGCCAGCACTGGGAGTAATGGACAAGCCTGATTCCCAATTGTGCTATGGAAGGCTTGAAAGGTTTTATCTGAGTGTGATATAATTTAGTATATTTTGGAAAGAATTTTTTGGGGGGAGGTTATGTTAATCAATTGCAAGATTAGTGGGGGATGTCTAGATCAGCCATCCGGATATAAATTTTTGCTTGGATAGTTAATTTAATCTGTAGGTATTCTAAGACGTGTTTACTCTCGATGCCATGCTTCTGGACCAAATAAGCAAAAGAGACCAGTCTTTTGTCATGAATCGTGGTGGTGTCATGTCTTCATAGCAGTAATACATTAATTTACATTTTATTCATGCATTTAGCAGACGCTTTTATCCAAAGCGACTTACAACTTGTCAACTATCAATTGTTCAGGGCCAGTCTCCCCTAGAGCAACTTAGGGTTAAGCGCCTTGTTCAAGGCCACAACGGTGGCAGGTGGGAATAAGAGATGGGTGCTGTCAACAGGGGATTGATGCCAGTTTAAAATTTGCAAACAAAAGGTAAGTGTAGATTCACAGTAAGTTTGCATGCCTTATTACTCAGAAGACCAACCAACCACCCAGTCATGCACACAGTGTTGACCAAGATGGGATAAACAAATAAAGACATATCTCAAAACGGATACACACACGTTTTCCACACACACACACAAATACATACAAACCCATTTAATGATTGAATGATTTTAATTCACAGAAAGCCATGTCCTTGAGTAGCTTAAATGGTGCTGTATGAAACCAAGTTATCATTATGTCAGAGAGAGTAAGTATCTAACCTTTATAATCTTTCTCTACCTGTAACCACAAAGCATTACATTGTAAACTTCCACTATAGTTACAGTACATATTGTAGATTACTGTCTCTTTTATTAGAGTGACTGGATTATGTTTGTTTGATCACAGCTAAAAACACAGTGCAACCTGCAAATCGAGTCCATTTCAGTCAGGACTGTGCCACAAAGTGATAAGTTTGATGCTGAATCTTTGCGTTGTTTGGCAATAATACAGTTACAACAGAGGTGGTCAGACTACAGCACGGGGGGCAATTGTTGCCCATTGCTCTCTTTCAAGTGGCCCACCATGAAGTCTAAAAAATGGAATGCTATATGGCCTGTTGTTACATTATTCCGATATTATATATTTATTACACATCATAGATAATTAGATAGACAGATAGATCGATAGATAGATAGATAGATCAATAGATAGATAGATAGATGAATAGATAGATAGATAGATACTTTGTTATCCCTTAGGAAATTAAGGCATTCTGCATCCATGTCATGACAAACACAAGACATACACACACATCCACTTAGAGAAACTATAAAAAGTATACAAAAACTATAAAAAGTACACAAACTATAACATTGCATAAAGAACTATAAAAAGGGGGGGGGATGACAAATTTACAGTGCTGTGAAAGTGATTCTGAACACATAGCGTGACAGGTTGTCAGTGATATCATTAAGCAATAATTCCATTGTATTATACATGCATTGTATTATAGATTTTTGCAGCATGGAAGTTTCTGATCTAAAACACAGCTCTTTCACTTGGAAATACCGGTGTTCCTAATTTTGCATTGGCACTTGCAGCTTAGATTTTTCAATATGTGTTCCAAAAACAGAAAAGTTTGTTCATGCCTGTCTGATAATTTCAGTTAATGAAATTATGCTAGATTCATGTCATGCCTACATGCACCTTAGCTGTTCTTAAACCAGGAACTGTTCTTAATGATCTTAATATGGCCTCAAGGAGCTTATTGTGTAAATATAAATGTATTACAGAGTGCATGTATAGACTACTGTATGTGGTTGACATTGTATCTACACACAGAAACACAAAAATGCTGTTTGCAAAATGTATGGAACTTTTATATAGTTTAATCAATGATAGTTATGTTATGATCCATGTGAGGGCAGTTCAAATGTGGCTTCAGCTGAAATAAGCATCTCACGGATGTCCTTATTTGTGATAGTTCTTGAGCAATACGATCTTCTCCTCATTTTAATAGACATGTTTACTTAAAGCATGGACTTTGCCCAAATGCCTATAAAAGATGCTGACTTCAATTCATCATCATCATTCCAGAAGCTGGAGGTTAGTTGCATATCAGAAGAAGGTGCGTATGGCTTTCTAACTTTATATTCTTCTCTTAAATTTGGACTGTTTCAACCATTTACAGAGTTCCCTGTGAGCATTCCAGAATAATCCAACGTAACAATGGGGATTCTGCCCATTCTAACCATCCTTTATGGTCTGTTTGCCTTGGGTATGGCAACAGGTAAGTGCATGCTGTTTTACATTGATTTTTACACATTTGTGGCATTTCTGCTACCAGATTATGTAAAGCCATTTTTCCTCTATAGTCTGATGTTCTCATATAATAGCTTTACCACATATGACTATATTGTCAATTTAAACTTGGAAAGCTCCAGCACCAAGTGATGAAGGCAGTGAATACTATTGTGATATTAGTGAACACTAAAAATCCCTGCCAGAGTCATGCTGACTGATAACAATAGAAGTATCCATGTCAAAAGCATGTTGCCAAGGTTACTACTCTGTGTTAATGTATCAGACTCTCACACTATTACGTTATCATCTTTTTTTTCTCACCCACAGATGTGGCGGCTAAGGTCCCAGATCCTCCTGGTACTCCAGGTGGGTTATCATTTCAACATATTCACACGAATGACTCACATGCAAAGATCGACTTGATTTTTAACATATATGTTCTGTATTCAGCTGTTGGGCTAATGTGGGTGGATTTTGAGATCTCTCACTGTTTGTTTTTTGATGTTTTACTCGCTGTAGCGTTGTCTCAAGAGACTGATGCTACCCTTGCTGATGCCTTTGCCAAAAGTGACGATGTTGACTTTTCAGGTTAGACATTCAAAAAACTGCAGCTCATGTTATGCCCTCATAGGGGAATGAAATGTTCTGTTGGCATGCTGTGTTTTACTGGTTACTGTTTCCTTTGTGTTATTTTGATGTGAATTGTGTATTTTGTTGAGGGGTCCTCCATATTGCTCCACAGTGTGTGATTCTTTGATTCTTGTCCATGTGTTTCCAGGAGAGAAGCATGATGCTGATGAGGCTGGTCAAGCGGACACTCAAGGTATGGGATTTGTTTGTGTTCATGAGCGCTTATGCACAAGCCCCTTTTTTTCTGGTACCTTACCCTTGAGACACAACATTTAGTGCAGATATGCAGCAATATGAAGACTGTGTTTAGCCCAATCACCTTCAATCTTAATTACTGTCGGTTAAGAACAGTTAAATGGAGTCCCATGCAAGGTGTGACTATTTTCACTGATGTCTTTGCAGTGCCACTTGGCTTTGACCAGGAAGTGACTGAAGAGCTTGCTGAGGATGACAGTCCAGGTTGGATCTTATGGGAGATTAAACTGTGCATTCCTTTGCCATAGTCACTAGAGATAACAGCTCTTGCACCCTATTAAAAGAAAATACTGCACACGAGTTCAGCGAGTTCAGTGTAGTCTTCAAATGTAATTACTGTCTGTTAAGCACATTTTGAAGGTGTCCCACAGAAGTTGTGACTGCTTTAAACTGATTTCTCTGCAGTCCCTTCTGACTTTTACCAGGAAGTGACTGAAGATCTTGCTGAGGATGACACTCTTGCTGAGGACGACGGTGAGTGTATCCCTGGCTGGCACCATTGCCAAGGCTCCCTCCTGTGAAGCAGTTTATCCATCTCCGTGCTGTCATGAAGTGTGTCTTTGGAATGTTAGATCTCGTGCACGGAGTGCTTTTTCTTTTAGAAAGATCATCTCATAGCAGAATGAAATAGGAAAGAAATTGTTTCACCTCATCCAATGCAGTTTACATTCACCTAGAAAATATGTGAAGGGTGAGAAAAACACCAGTTCCACTCAGGCTTCTAGTTGACAGGCCCTGACAGTCTTTCCTTACTGCCTTAAAACTAACACACAGAGCCAAGCTCAGAAAAGTTACAACAGTGGGCCCAACCACCACTCGTTATCTTCAGGAAATGTTGAGCTAAAGATCTATCTAATCACATGGTTTTTTTTTAGCTTGTCAAGCATTCCTCTTACCTCTTTGTATAGCTGATCGACTCAGTCTAGATTACATCTGCTGCTTTTTTTATTTGAAAGCTCACAAAATACTGCAGGTGTAATAACTGTCTGTTAAGCACGTTTTGAAGGCGTCCCACAGAAGTTGTGACTGCTTTAAACTGTTTTCTCTGCAGTCCCTTCTGACTTTGACCAGGAAGTGACTGAAGATCTTGCTGAGGATGACACTTTTGCTGAGGACGACGGTGAGTGTATCCCTGGCTGGCACCATTGCCAAGGCTCCCTCCTGTGAAGCAGTTTATCCATCTCCCTGCTGTCATGAAGTGTGTCTTTGGAATGTTAGATCTCGTGCACGGAGTGCTTTTTCATTTAGAAAGATCATCTCATAGCAGAATGAAATAGAGAACTAATTGTTTCACCTCATCCACTGTATTGTACATTCACTTAGAAAAGATGTGGAGGGTGTGAAAAACACCAGTTCCACTCAGGCTTCTAGTTGAAAGACCCTGCATTTCTTTTATGGACTTCTTTGGCTACTCCAGTTTTACTCTGCTAGTGACTGGTCTAATGTGTCCACAGAGGGGTATGAGTCACAGGAAGAGACTTTGGATAGTGATGAAGATGGAGCTGATGGCGAAGACAGCCTTGCTGACTCTCTGGGTGTGTCCCTGTAGCTGGTGAAAGTATTTTAGCACATTTTTTGTCTCTAGTGTGTGTTTTGTTGTTGTTATTGTTGGTTTTAAAGCAGCCGTCTCTTTGCTATGATTTTTCTACAGTGCCAGAGGCATTGAGTGAAGCACTAAATGGTGGGTCAGATGCTACCACTTCTCTTGATGAGTTGCTCTGATAATGTGTCCCAAAATGCATTGACATATCAGTTACATACGCTGTTTTGTGGTCTCTGTTTTGTGGCATAGCTGATTCCAAGGCTCCCATTGTGAAGAGGGTTGTCGGTGGGAGAGTGGCCCCAATGGGAGTCTGGCCTTGGCAGGTGAAAAGTTAAGATTTATTGCAACATACCAGCATTGTTTTCTTTCTTCAACTGGAGAGCAGAGCTATGAAAGAAAAACAGATAGATCTGGTAATATCATTCTTTTTTTACAGATCTCTATCCAGGTATACAGGAGGGGGTACCGCCACATTTGTGGAGGCGTTCTGATCAGGAGGAACTGGGTCCTGACCGCTGCTCACTGTGTGGACACAAGGTATGATATATCTGTTACGGGTGACAGTCTGAACTGAGCAAAGGGCTTCTTTGTTGGAATGAGACATTCCTCATCACTGATAATTATAATGAGGTACTTTCCATGAAAGCTTTGAAGTAGCTTTGCACAATGTGATTCATGTTGGGTTTCATATTTGTTATTTGCTTTTGTGGAACCACAGGGGCAGACATTATCGTGTGGTAGCTGGTGAGCATAACCTCAACAGACGAAACTACAGAGAACAGTACTTCGGAGTTCGTCGCATCCTCATCCACCCTCGTTGGAACAAACACAGACTGAGCTCAGGGTGAGTAGCTTGCTGGTTATCAGCTTCAGCTCAAGTTTGACCACTAAGCAGATTTTGTCCAAATTCTACCCTATAACTTAAATACACCTCAATTCCTACAATTCAATTCAACAAAGTCAATTCTAGCTCAGTTCAAGCTATGTAAATGTGTGGAAGACATTGAAGACTGTAAATCGTGTAGGGTTGGGGGAAGCAAACAACTGCTGTATCCATTTTGATAGTCAGTTCCAAATGCCCAGTTTCCTAATTCCACTCCGTCTCTCTATCTCTCACGTACTTCCTTTCTCTCCTCCCTGTCCTAAAACAAAAACAGTATTCAATAAAAGTATTTATTGTGTATGTTTTCTCACAGCTTTGACATTGCCCTGATGCGCCTCTCATCAAATGCCAGACTGAACCGCTTCGTGAATTTGGCCCAACTGTCTCGATACAATAGGAGAGCTAGTGGAGTTTGCTTTGTCACTGGCTGGGGTTACACATCTAGTATGTGTTTTTCTGGTCATATACAATTGGAACTGTGCAATCACACTTGTATTTAATAGTCATAACATGGGAAACCATTTGGTGTTTAGAGGCATGGTTGGGATATATACTTTGGGGTAAATAGTACATCTATAGCTTGTCAATGTTTTTTACTAATACATGGTAATGCTGTGTAACTTGTGTTGTGCATCAATTTCTTTCATCTCTCTTTCTCTGATACTGTGTGCAGCCAGAGGCTCTGTCTCAAGTTTGTTGAGATATGCTTACCTGCCTGCTGTGAGCTACAGAACATGTAGACGTAGAACCTGGTGGGGACGTAAAGTGAAGCGCTCCATGATCTGCGCCGGAGGAAATGGCAGACAAGCAGGATGCTTTGTAAGTGTTTTTGTTTTGAAAAGTTAAGGTATATTGAATGTTCATCTGGTTGCAGATGAAGGATTTAAGATAACAAAATATCATTTAATTGACTTGGCACTATGACCACTGTATTTACTGGGCAATGTAATAGCCAAAGAATTACAGATATTTTAGCTACGGATAAATTTGACATCTTTACAGTCTAGCAATGGATGTTTTACTATTCTGTTTCCCTTAAGCGCCTCCACACATCGGCACCAACACAAGTGCAATGCTCTCCACTCAAACTCTGCCACTTATGTGTAAATTATGATTTAGTTCTATTTTTTGGTGGCACCTTTCAATAAAACCTATTGCTTATCAATGTTTTTCAGTTGAAAAATGTGCACATGGGCAAATTACAGCAAGTGTTGGCAGACTTGTGTTGGCAAGGTTATGTATGGGCAGCATCAGATACATTCTTTTGGCCCAATTTTGAAGGCAGCTGAGATAGATGCATGTTTTATGTGGCCTGTAACAGACAAGATTCTATTGAATGATCATGTCAGCTGTCAGATATTTGGCCAAAGTTGTCCTACCAATTCACTAACTTTTTGGGCTGTCCAAAAGAAACATTCTTAGGTATTAGCCAGCGGTGATGTGGCATGCTATAGCAAACAACTCATTAGACAGTCAAGGCAGTCAGACAGTGAGACAGCAGGCAGCCTCCACATTTCAGTCAGACCCATTATGTTGTATGTAAAGTTACAACCCATAAAAAACATATTTAAATCACTAAATATAAATGATATGCAAAGTTAACGTTGACTGTTCTGTCATAGGGAGACTCTGGTGGTCCTCTGAGCTGCTACAGGAATAGGAGATGGTTGGTCTATGGGATAACCAGCTTTGTCTCGTCCAGAGGATGTAATGTCAGGAGGAAGCCAACAGTCTTCACTCGCGTCTCCTCCTACAGATACTGGATCCAGAGAGTAAGACCATATCTTGAAGTATAATGGTGATACTAGTTAGTTATGATTTATATACAAACTCTTCCACACACAATGTTTTTTTCACCCCATAATATATTAGTAACTTTTACGGTGTTTTTTGTACTGAGCTAATTTGTTGTTAGCTAATTGTTTTGTATGTTTGCTTTCACTAATGCAGTGGCCCTTTTTGTACTCCATAGGTTGCTAGATACTAGAAATGAAGACTATCTGAAGACCAGTCTCTGGTTCTGGTTCTTTCTCACTCAACTATGTAGCAAAGTAGAAATAAAAGAGCATTGCAAAGATACCTCTTTGTTGGTCTGGTGTTTATGTTCTTCTGTATATTTTCCTTGGGGGGGGGGGGGGGGGGGGGGGGGTCCTTTTAAGTAGCAGAAAGTGTTTTTTTTGTACTTACTAAAGGCAAACAAATACCAACGACAGCACCAGTTACTCTAAAAGAAACCGGCATGCTATACCTGATGGAGTGTGTAGATGATGTAGTAGGCAGTAATGAATCATATAATAAATAATTCTCCATCCAACCCCTAATAATTTGTGCAATCAGCTGTCATCTTATATGTCCCCATGTGGTTCCACTTAAGTGGAAATTCCACTTAAATTCAATGCAATGAATCAAATAATAGCCACAGAACAGGAAAGTATGTGAATTTTGGCTACTACCTTGGAAGTTTTGTTTACATTCATACATCAGTTAAAAGTCTACACTGAACAAAGCATCAAAAGTCACATGTCAAAATTGCAAACAAACATATACACTTTTCTTACATGATCTATACTAGTTTGGTTAAACTGTCATTTTTTTTCTTCTTCTTCTTTTTTCATCTTTGATAATTAGTACCCCATGTAAGGAAGCATTAAAGGGTTCAAAGAATGGATAAATGGAGTGTACATTAGACTGGCACATCCAGGACTCATGAGACATGTCCCTGTCCTATATTAGAGGAAAGTGGACAAAGTCAACACAATGGGAGGCAATGGAGCATTGGCAGTGTGGAGATGGGTACAGACTTGTGTGATGACTAAGTGCACTGATAGATGTTTGTTAGCATCTTAGAAGGCTTTTATATAATACCAACTCATTGGCTTAATTTGATAAAAAAGGAACGTGATCATGATCAGTGTATCCTGGAGTGACGAAAGGCAATGGGGGTTCAAAGACCGTATGTAGGAATGGTTCAGATAACAGGCTTGATGAGTGCTCTACAACTAATAGTATAAATGAAGGTATGATGAAAAATGTTCTACCTATTGAATGGTACCGGCTAGAATACAAAACTACTTTCACCCCTGACTAATATTCATTGATACTACAGGCCACTGTTCAGAGCAATGCTGAAAGTGAAGGGGATAACCTCCACTATTTTCACTTTGTGACATGAAGATGTCCCCATACAAATCAATGACACCATATATATCGTGTGACTCTTTTTTATTATTTTTTCTCATGCAGTTGTGTTTAGTAGCCTAAGTTATCATAAAGAATGCCAATTATTCTATGAAGATGTAATAACAGTTTGTATCCTACAATTAAATGAGGAAGATCAAATCCCCAAATCCCTTTAAGCCCCAACAGTTTGAATGCACAGTCAGAAACAGAATGTCTGTGTATTACCTCAGAATATTCCTCCATGTACCTATATATATATATATATATATATATATATATATATATATAGCACTGTCATGAATCGATGTAAGATGACTGCCAGTAGTTTCCCCTCGGCACCTCATCTGAAAGAGAGAAGTAAATGTATGGCCAGTGTCTCTGAAAAGTGCCCCACAGTAACTGGGTCTGTTCCAAATGGAAGCTATTTATTGGTTAACAGTTCTGACAGCCTCGTCACCAATTTTGCTATTATTTTGTCCAAGAAATGCCCAATAATGATCAGATGAAATGTTTAGCCCAATATTTTGTTTCTACGCTGTGCTACAGTGCTGTAAAGCTTTCAGCATTCCAATTTAAAAAAACAAAAAACAAAAAAAAAACTTAATTTTCTGAGCTTTATTCAGCATATTATGCCAAAATGTGCTGAAATATGTCATATCGTTATGTTACTTATAGGAAGACTAACATTTAAGCCATGTATTACTGTAACAATTACTTAATCAGCAGAAACAATTACATTAGTATACAATATACAGTCAGGTGCAAAAATTTGGGCACCCCAATAATCACAATACTGAGTGAAATGCTACTGGAACTGAAATACAGTACATGCTTCAGCCAATCATAAGTACTGAATTCTGACTTTGTGTATTTTTGACCATTCCTCCCTAAAGTAAGGAGTAGTTTAATATCTATTGTTTAACATTCAAAATGATTTTTAAAAAATCAAAATGACCAGTCCAGTACTTATCTGTCCAGTACTAGCCTGCAATTTTGGTCGCAGTTTCTTTTTTTTGCCTGGTTTTCACATATACCATCCAACTTTTTCACATATTTTCATCATGATCTATTCTGAACTGTCAGTTGACCTATAGTGACACCAAACCCATTTAGTATTTTTGATCCCCCTCGCATACAAGGTGTGGTTTTTTCAATACAAATACACAGTAACTGGGGATCTAGCAGTGAAGCTGCAGGACATTGTTTTTCTATGTGTTCTTATTACTGGGGTTAGGGGACACTATTTTCCATCATATTGATTGCAAATTTTGCCCTTAAGGAAAATTGGCACAGATGGGCCATTCCCAACAATCTCTACTTAACGCTGTTTTGACATTTCAAAGCATTCACCCCTCACAGTCCTTTAAAATTGGCCGCAACCAGGAAGTGAGGTCATATCTCAGGAACGCTTTGATGGACCAACTTCAAACTTGGTATATGGACTTGGGTTCACATCTTAGTAGGACTCAATGAATATGATGACCTTAGACATTTCTTGACCAATTAGTGACATCAAATGTATTCAAGCTAAGTGTGAGGAAAAGACATGACGACATGAGTGAACCAAAAATTGTACAAGAAGCAATTGCCTGAACAACGGAAGAAGGGTCACCTACCTCAGCTTCACTAAATCTAACCTTGTGGGTGAAGTATTCAACACAATAAGTTCCCACCATGCACCAGCTTGAATAGCCAAACATTGGACACCTAAGCACCTGGAGACCTTGAGGTGGAGTCATATTGTCATATTTTCCCTATACTTTAGTCCACTGGTACTGGCAATATCCTTGCTTCAACATCTCCTGCTCTGAAGCAGGGTGCACTTTCCCTTTTTAAACTGCATCCTCCTGCATATTTCTACACCATTTTCACACTTTAATGACAGCTGCACAATTATTACAATTGTTCCCCTTTTAGCTTCTGCAAGTGGATGTGTGCGTATGTCTTGAGTATGTCATGACATGAATGACAGAATGCCTTATATTTCTGCATAGTATCACCAACCTCCCAATAGACTCGATCTCTTTCTATAGCCAAAAAAACTTTTATATTGTCTTTGCTGCATAACTTCAGGTGGGATGTGACATTAAGGGTAAGGTTGTTGATTGGTTTGTTAGTGTGTTTGTGTGTGTAACCTGGTTACCATTGTTTTATCTAGCACCCTGACCCCAGTCCACCTGGGGAGTTAATATTATTCACTTTTAGTATAATTCACTTCACATAGTATATTAAAGTATAAGTCAAGTCTCAACTCTTGTTTAAGATATTGTTTATATTAGTCATACCAGCTATAATCCTCTTGATAGAAAGGTCTTCTTGGACTTAAACTGAAACTTATAAACTAAAGTTTTTCATATAGCCTACATTCGAGGCTGTGACATGGATAACAAAATGTTTCAAAATGATCACTTTTGATGACTATTTGTCAGGCAGATAGACATTTTTTTGTCTTTTGGGGTATGTTGATGGCAGTAGTAGAAAGGCAGAATCTTTTTTGACTAGTTTCCCCTATGTGTCAAAATACACCATGCAACAGGGTTTTAGGGTTATTCGACCATTTATGCAGTTGCAGTATCTTAATATTTACAGTTACATAAATTTGCCAGAAGCTTTTCCCAAAAAGGGTGTTTTTTGGCCATTGATTCCATACAGAGCTGAGTTATGCGGTCATTATTAAATTGTTATGACTCAAGGTATAAGATAACAGGAAATAATGGTGGAAAAAACGGTAGCAAAAAAATATGCAGTGGGGTGGACCTGGCTATCGGCATTATATAAAGCCTAGGGTAAGCCATGAAGAAAATAAGGCCGGAGAAGGCTCTAACTGGGCATAGTGACAGATAAACCGTATCGGGGGTGCCAGCGTTCATTTGGTCCTCCCAACCAGATGATGGCGGTAACTTACCAAAAAGATGACTCAAATGAACGCCATAGAAACAGGCTCTGTGAACGCGCGAAAGTTAGAAAGTAGAAAGGTAACAGTCAGAATACAGGGGTGGCGGCGGTGGTCATGCAGAGAATGTGAACGGGCTATGGTTAATATCTGTTTTGTTGTAAGGCGAAAGTTTATAACAGTTAATGAATGTCTCACTCCCAATGACAGGTCCACATTTATGTGTTTTAAACGCGAATGAAAACTGACAGATTGATCTTTCGGTGAAACGTACAGCCGATGAACGTCAAATGACGTTGACAGACAGGTAGCTAACGTTAGCGTTTTCTGTTGTTAGCTGTAGTTCGTTAACAATACAAGAAGTTATGCTTTTGGAGATAATGTTCGAGTTGGCCAGTTCAGGTTAACACTGATATTGCGCATTAAGTTTAGGTTGTAACAGTAAACGTTAAATAAAGTTGACGTAACAACAGTCCTCTATGGTATGCTAAGTTTGAAAATAAGTATTTTGTTTTGTTTTCTTTTCCTTCTATCATTAGTCTGGTAGCAAATTGGTAAAACTGGTCTACGTTCACGTAAATTTAATTTGGAGAGCGAAGAAACATGTCGCAGACTACACTTTTGGAGGAGGTTGAGCAGTGGAGCCCTGAAACCTGCCAGAAAGAATTGAAGATGGTGCTTCCTAAACTTGTAATATCCTTTCACATTGCATTTACACAATTGTTGCAGTTGTTGTCACATTAACGTGGTAACTATTTGGGGTGATAATGAAGTTGTAGGTTTAAAGATAAAAGCTGGTATGTCTTCTCAGTGTTGGGCTGTAGCTTAACGTTAATGTTAAGCTTATCCTAAGCTTTCCCATAAGTTACGTTTTCAGAGTATCAGCTCACAGCAGCAAAACTTACATCTGGATGCCATGCATGGAAGATCAGTTCTTTGCAATGATATGATTTGTTGCATGAGAGGTGGCATAATTTAAAAAAATGTCCACAAGAAGGCCTATACAAAAGTAAATTCTGTGTCTTATATCACTCACGTGTGCACATTATAGTAAATTTAAAAATCATATTAGAATGCATTAGGAAAAACTATAATGGAAAATGCTGTATGCATCAGAGGAGATATTGTATAACCGTAGGGAAATCAGGTGTTTTTTCAGGACCCAATAAAACACACACATGCACGTGCTGTTCTCCCATTTGATCCCCTGGGCACGGAATGTGGAAATTGTTATACACCTTTTACCTGTATAAAAGTTACATACTGTTAGTTACTATTGTATGTCTATTGAAGAGACCTGTTAGTTTGGTTAATTTTAGAAGCAGATTGCTCACTTTGATTTATTTTTGTCAATTATAAAGTAGCTTTGCGTGTAGTAAACTACTTCTGCCATTTTTTTCTAACTTAGCTTGCTACATTTTGTCATCTGATGTGGAGTAACTGCTCGCTTAAGTTAACTACATTTTCTCAGTAGCTACAGCGACACTATGTCTTCTTTAACCCCTTTCACTCAATTCACTGTCGCACGGAAAGTTGGACTGATCACATACGTAAGTGTTGACGTTAGCTGAATTTTTGGCTGAACTAGAAGGACCAATACATATTTTGATTGATGTTTGTTGTATTCAGACTGCCCTGTGTAACTTGTATTATCAGGTGTACTGAAGATAATCATGGACATGTTTCTTCCACATTTACGTCTATCTGAACTGGAGGAAGAGTGCTTTTCTAAAGTTCTGCCAAAGGTGAGTCAGTTCCTGACATTGAAGTAAATGTTATATTCTAGACCTAAACCTTATCCTATTTATGCTACTGCAGGCGTTGTAAGGATGTGTGTAAGAATCTCTTTACATCAAGAAGTAAGCTGTTCTGCGTGTGTAGGTGGTACGAGTATTTGGTAATTTGATGGAGGAGATCTCCAGTCAAGTCAGCGGACTGTCCAGTCAGAACACAGAGCTGACCGCCTCACTGAGGAACACTCTGCAGGTAAGGTGTCTCTGGTCTCAGGAATGCGTTCAATGGCCCAGTCTCAATGTCCACCCCCACAGACTAACTGAATCTGAAGTGCGTAAGGGTTCGGTTGAACCGGTTGCACCAAGCATTGTGACGTGAAACACAAGGGAAGCATGAAAACATTAAAAAAGTAAACAACTCTGACTCTGATGAGAGCATTACAACCCCACCCCTTTTTGTGGATGTGTGTTTGTTTGCACAGGTGATGGTACAGACACTTGAGACCATGGCCATGTGCGTGAGGCATGTGTGTGCCCTGGAAGTTGTGTCTCGTCTGTCCGAAGTACGCTCTGTCCCCTCCTGTGTCCTCTACCTCCTCAGAAACGCTTTCCAGCACTGCAAGGTATGCAGCGAAGTCGCACAGAAACCAATATCCACTTGAGGGAGATTGCTAGGGTCTCTAAAATGATGACAAACTCCATTATCAGTGTTTATGGTGTATAGGTAGGAATAGGATGATTGAAGTCTATTTCCTGGAGACACCACAAATATAAACTTTTTTTCTCTTGCAATATAATAGAGGTTGTAAAAAATTATACCATTATACATTATCAATTGTTATCAATTGTGGATGGTTGTGGTTGTGGTTTATGTCTTAAGTCTTATGTCTTGCAGGAGAGTGAGGTGGTGTACAGTGGACGTCTGTCTCTGGTTGGGGATCTGCTGCAGGCGCTTTTCAAGGAGGCCTACACTCTGCAGAAAGGCCTAATGGAGTTACTGAACCACATCAGCCTACAAGAAACGGCCTCTGATGAAGAGGTCTCTGATATTGTTACAGGTATAGAAGTCACCCACTAAAGAGTGATACTGCAAATTGCATGGTCATTCAATATAAGACATGCTAGAAACAACCTAATGTGATTTAGCCAATGCCTTTGTCAGGGTGTGGGTTAAGGATGTTTTTTCTATGGATGATTGGTACTTACTTACTTGTTTTCTCTCTCTCTCTCTCTCTCGTTCTCTCTCTCTCTCTCATTTGTATTCTCTCCCTCTGTGTGTATCTGTGTATGTTTGTGTGTCTGAGGAAAAGCGTGTGAATAAGCCCTTGCTCAGATTAGTGTTCTTTACTCATGTGTTTATTTTTCCTGTTACCTCCACAGTAATTCACAGTCTTTTGGATATTTGCTCCATCATCTCCAGCCTGGACATGGCCCTGCATGCCAACACCTGGAAATTCATCATCAAGTACATAGCCCATGTATTCCTTTTATCAGGCGCTTATGACACTCTTATCACTGACTGGACTTATCACTGTGGAAACAGAGGCCTCACAAAAACACAAATATGGAAAATGAAAACAGTTGGGTCGGGGAGGAGGGATTTTATCTTTATGTGTTAACAGTGAACCTTTATCGACTCTTTCCAGGCAAAGCGTAAAATACCAGTCTCTGGTGGAGGAGCACTTGCGCCATGCTGACATCATGTCCTGTTTGTGTGAGGACCTCCAAGTTGCTCTAAACAGCTGCTTGGAACTCGCAGAGCAAATCAAGCGGGAAGGATTACAGGTAATGGACAAAGATGTGCATATTACACATGCAGAGTCATTCACATCAGAATACCAAACACCTGCACTTAATAAGGGCACACAGCATTGTTTGTGTTTCATATGAGCATGTGGCCAGGCCCAGGCTAAGATCCAGTAAATTCCTCCCACCTCCCAGTAAATTATCTCCCACCCCCATCGCCTTGTAATGAAATGAAATATTGAAATGTAATGAAATATTTTCCCCTAGACATGTTAATTGTTCCTGCTGGGGGATTTCTTTGATGCGAGAAGGAAGGAGCCTTTTTAGCATTTCAGCTGAGAGCTGCAGACATCCACTGTAATCCATTTCCCCTCCCAGAAATCTCCTCGTGGTTTTGCAAACCGCGATAACCATGTGTGGTATGTTTCCTGTTGGGTAGCAAAGTGTGTCCCTGATATCTGAAATGACCTCAACAGGCACACAGCCCAGAAGTCAAGCTGTTTCAGAAAAGTACGAAGATGTGCCGATTTTTTGGCAACACTCTCGTCCATTATGTGAAGGTAACCAACACTGATGATCAGTTAGTTATCACATCCTGTAGTGGCAGCTCTCATGGTAACAGGTTGTGTGTGTGTGTGTGTGTGTGTGTGTGTGTGTGTGTGTGTGTGTGTGTGTGTGTGTGTGTGTGTGTGTGTGTGTGTGTGTGTGTGTGTGTGTGTGTGTGTGTGTGTGTGTGTGTGTGTGCGCGTGTGTGCGCACGTTTGTGTGGAAACAGGAATTTAAGGACTTTCTGTCCACCTCTTGCCCCCGGCTGCACCAGCTTCTCCTCCAGATCCACAGGTAGGTACAGCAGTGAGTGGTCGGTCACCTGGACGCCGGCTGTACCCAGCGCACTAAACCATACAGCTGGTGTCCAGCCACAACCACAGCCATCTCTGTCCCATTCTCTTGGGGTCTCCCCTTTGTCCTTTGTGTTTGTGTGTGTTATAGGCGTCCCTTATTCTTGCTATCAAGTTCAAGTTCAGGTCAACCATTGCAATGTTAATTTCACTTGTAGTGATGGCCATGTGAGACTGATAATAAATATAAATGTTGAAACAAAAATGACAGCTAGTGGAATTAAAAGAATGTCATTGTAAGAACTATGTCATGAGAAAACAAGGATCTCTCTCTCTCTCTCTCTCTTGTCACACTCTCTCTCTCTCTCTCTCTCTCTGTCTCTCTCTGTTTATTCTACTTAGTAAGTTTCCACCCTGTCTTGGAGCTCCCTCACTCCCACCTGCGGTGTGTGAGGAGTTGAGTGGGGCAGTGCTTGTTGCCATGGATGCACTCCTGTCCCAGCTCCTTGGCTTTCGACCGTTTGCCGAGAGCGTGTTGGCTGAGAGCCAGTGTGAGTTGCATTACCTTTGTTGCATTACCTAAAGTACATTTCTATAGAGATGTTTTTAGGCGATAAAATGATTATATATATGTCATTTTATTGGCTAAAATATATATATATAATTTCTTTTTGCTGCCTGAAACATTTCCACAGCACTGTGTGTGTACCTGGTCATAAGGAATGTGTTTTGCACATTGTGCGTGTGCGTGCGTGCGTGCGTGCGTGCGTGCGTGCGTGCGTGCGTGCGTGTGTGTGTGTGTGTGTGTTCAGCCTGTGGCGGTGACACTGCTCTGGCCCACTGCTTGCTGCTGGTCAATGTGATGGTGCAGTTGCCCTCCCAACCAGAGGGGGCGCTTCAGCTGTGGTGTGATGGCAGCCGCTTCCCAGAGGACACACCCAGGTGGGACCTGATGTCACTGATGTAATGAGAGCGTTGTCTGCTTTTGCTCCTTTGAGCCTTGGGCACTGCAAAAGGTGTTCGTCAGTGCCATTAGTGTCTTATTAGTGTATTGTTTAATATATAAGGGTTGCTGTTGGAAATGATTGTGGAAGGGAATATTCTATTGTCCAGTGTTTGTGATATTTGTAGGTTGTGTTATGCTGGTAAACATTTACGAAGGGAAATGAAAGATTTCCATTTTTTCAGTTTTGCAAGAGAGAATTTAGGTCTTTAAATAAACAGCTGAGGTAGCATATAATAGCATTCTGAAACTCTAACTGCACTTTCAAAATCCCCTTTTCTTATCTTTCTGTCTCTCACTCTCTTTCCTTCCCTTTTCCTTCCTTATCCTCCATCTTTCTCCTGACCTCCACTCCTCTAGGCTGAGTGTGTTTGAGGCGGTGTTCCGGAGTTTCAGGCGTTGCGTGCCGGAGCAGACCTGGCCGGTGCGGTTGCCAGGGGTGATGCTGCGTGGCCAGGCCCAGGGCACTGTGAGCTTGCATCAGCATGTGTGTGTGCAGCTCTGCGCCTGTGTGGCTGCGCTGCCAGCCCCACAGCTCCCCTCGCTGGTAGGGGCACAACACTGCAGGCAGACACACACACACGAAATACCACAAACTCAGCCTTTCTTGTGTTCACTTGCAAGAGGAATTGTTAAACTGAGTTAAGAACGGTTTGAAGCTGTTTGCGCTCCTCCTCACTAGAATGTACTAATAGTCAACTAAGAAATTGATTATTACAACATGAAGATGTTGTAGGCCTCACAGGCCAGATTTCTCATGCTCTTTCCCTCTTTTTAACCTGTTATTTTTTTTTTTCTTTGCCATTTCTCTCACTTTTCCTCTCCTGGCTCTTTCTCTGTTTCTGTCTCTCTTTCCTTCCCTACACCTCCCTCTCTTTTAGGAGCACTCCCTGTTGTGGGCTCTGCTGCAGCCCGATACACAGACGGCTCTACTGGCCACAGACGTCTGGTGTTTCTTGGCACGGTGAGTTCCCACAGCGCGCTCTCTTTCTCTCTCTTTTCTTCCCCTCTCTTTTTTTCCCCACTCTTTCACCGACTCCACACCATCACCACACCTATTCCTGCCCTGTAGTCCACATGCCACAAGAGGTTGGTCCTTGAAAAATGTGTCGCCTGAAATGGACACATTTCTTTTTGGTTTGTTTACCACAATTTAACCTTTCTCTATGAATAGCCAAGGATGAGTAGTGAATAGAGGGTGAGATTGGTGTGGCAGCTAATGAGTAAGCTAATCATCAGGCTTCAGATTTTCCTAGGGAGACATAAACCAAGCCTTCTGTTGTTCTGCTCACAGAGGGAGGGTGTGGTGGCTGATTAATCTGGTAACAGATAAGACTTTTATTAAAACCAGTCTGAGCACTATTCTTAAAGCTCCAGTCTTAAAATTGTGTTATGTCAAGTTGGATTCTGGTCCACGGTGTTGGATTAATAGGAATTGTGGAATTTATTAAATTTATGGCTCGGTTCAAGCCACTATGATTATTATCCATTAACAGAGCCAGCACAGTATATGATCAGTATAGGGATGGGTTTTATCACCTAGCCCTAAATGTGATAATCTGAAATCAGTCAATGTTGGGAAAATATGTTGTGGTCAATTGTTGGGAAAATATGTTATGGTTCTTTGCCATATGGCCCAGCCCAGGTCAGCATGTAAAGGATCACTCGTTATCATGGAATAATGATGCACAGCGGAGGGCTCTTGTATCACTCTGATGGGAGTGATTCCATGATGACGAGCGCCCCGCAGAACATTATCCCTCTTATTACATGGCTACCTATTGAAGGTATCAATAACATGACAATAAAGCATTTTTTGTCTGTGCTTTCATAGTCATTTTAATGATTAGGATGGATAATAACTTTCGTGAAAAAAAGTGTTCTGATAGCAACGGTCTGTTTCCCTTTCCCTAACAACAGTCTGTTATGCTTAGCAATGGTCCCTTATTGAGAACTATCAGGCCGTAGAACATTGAGAAGTCCCATTGAAGTGAATTGAGCATTTTCTTCTCATTGTTTATCCCTCTCCTCTCCCACTCCTAGGTATGGTACGGCAGAGTTGTGCTTGCACCATGTGCTCCTCGTGGCTGACTTGGTAAGAGGCCTCTGTCTTCTCCAGCCTTTCTTCTTCAGCCTCTTCTGCTCCTCCTGTCAGCAGGCTGTGAGAGAGCTCTCGCTGAGGTGACGATTGGTGTCATTGGACCGGGTGGCTAGGGACAGCTGTCACTGTTTCTCACACACACACACACACACACACACACACATACATACACACACACACACACATACATACATACACACACCTCCTGTGTGAGGATGTTCACTGTGGTACCTGATGTGTAGTGTGGCTGAAACTGTGTGTGTGCGTGTGTGAGCTTTCATGTGTTAGTTGCTTCCAGTGTTGCCTTTATATAATAAGTGGGACACGTGTGAGGTGGTGACGGGGTTAAATTAATAGCATTTTTCTTTTTCTGTAAATTATCATGGACAAATCAATCCCATATATATTGTGAACCATGCAAGAAATTCACATACACACATACTTGTTGACTTCAGTGGTCGACAAGACTGAAGTCATGGATTGTTTGTGTAAAGGTCTTTCAGATGCAATGCTCATGCGTGTATTTGTGTGTGCTTGTGTGTGTTTGTTTGTGCATGCTTGTGCTTGTTTGTGTGTGTCTGTCGACCATGTTTACCTGCAGATAAAGTCATGTCCAGGTGAGGCGCCCCAGTGGAACCACCTGTCTTTACTGCTGAGACGCATGCTGTTCCTTATGACCCCTGCGCACCAGGTCAGACTCCAGAAGTGTGTGTGTGTGTCTGTGTGTGTGTGTGTGTGTGTGTGCGTGTGTGTGTGTGTGTGTGTGTGTGTGTGTGTGTGTGTGTGTGTGTGTGTTTACACTCACAGCATATGTATTTTTGGCACATAGGGCCAGAGAAAGCTTAATGCTCTTCTCAGTAATACCACAGACCGGCACTGGGAGTGACTCTGTGCTGTACTGTGCATTTTCAGGGCAGTGTATTGTGAATGGTTTTCAGATGCATGTTCTTGTATGTTTTTATTCCTTTTGTACATATTTGTTGGAGGATCTAAAATAATGTGCGTTTTATAACAGATGGAGCTGCTAGAGCGCTTCCCTGCGTCTCAGGAGGAGAACCTGCGTGTGTGGGGTCACCTGCTCCTGCGTTCGCTGGCCCCAGATGTGCGCGCACGCCTGGAGCAGGGGCTCACCGCCACGGCCGCCTCCGTGGTGTCAGACTGGCAGAAGGACGGCTGCAAACTGGGTGGGGTGGACAGATTGGTGAGCATGGAGAATGGAGGTCTATCTTCTGTCCCACACTGGTATAGGAAATGCATTTGAAATATGAACTGCTTACTTCTATTGCATTGGGATAACCTCTGCAAACTCATTCTGACAGTACACAGACCAATTTCACTCCCGGAACACTTGATATTGCACTGTGTAAAGTTCTTGATTGGGCAGGATCATGACCCATTTGGAGTTATTTTCCCTGTCTTGCCACACCGTCTATGGGGTAAATTGCCTTAAATGTTTAAGTGAGGGGGTATAGATATCAATTCTCCCTAGTGTTGCTGGCCTGCCAGGCCTGTAAAACTAATATGGACCCAGTGCTGTGTGTGTGAGAGAGAGTGAGAGAGAGAGTGAGAGAGAGAGAGTGAGAGTCTAATGGCAGTGACAGTAGGCTTGTCAAGGACGGGTGTTTCAGTGCATCTACTCAGTTATTTTCCAGGATGGAAGTGCTTCAGGAATCAGCCTCTGCCAGAATTGTTTTGTGAAGGACAGAGAGACATGTTATTGTGACTCTAACTTGTATTCTAGTCCAAGTCCTTCTGCTTCTTGCCCTCGTTCTTGTCAATCACTCCTGTCCTGCTCATGTTTCTGGCCTGAAGAACAAGGTGCTGTGGGCCCTGAAGGTGGTGGTCAGGGTGGAGGTCCCTGGGGCAGAGTGTGTGTCAGCCGTTCTCACCATCCTCACACAGCTGTGGCCTCGTATGTGTGCCAGCCAGGTCAGACACACACGCGCACACACACACACATGACTCTCTCACGCAAACACACACACATACACGCACACACAAAGGGTCTTTGTCATTCCTGATGTGTGCTGCAGGTTCAGAAGCACGGCCCTCTCCAGCAGACCATGTGTCTGCTCCTCTCCCTCTCGGCCTGCCTGGTCAAGAACCTGGAACCTCACACAATCGCTCAGGTACTGCTGTGTGCAAAACGCACACACACACACACACACACACACACACACACACACACGTGCTAAAGCCATTGAACACATCAGTGATGTTTAAGTAAAGCTCAACTCAAAGCAAAGATATATTTTGTGAGAAGTTCCGTTGTAATTAGAGGAGAGCAGTGTGAAGGAGTATGCACTGTATGTGTGTTGGCACCTGCATAGGTAAATATGAGTGTGTTTGTAGGCTGTTTCCTGTCTGAGCACACTACTTCCCTTGAACGCTCTCGATGAGGTCACCCTGGCTGCCCTGGAGTTTCTGGCTGCTCTTGGGAGTGTTTTCATCCCCTCAGATGTACAGGTGTGTGTGTGTGTGTGTGTGTGTGTGTGTGTGTGTGTGTGTGCGCGTGCGGGTGTATGTTTATACTCAATTTAGTTTCATACCTTTGTTGATACACACCTCATCAATGTAGTGTGTGTGTGTGTGTGTGTGTGTGTGTGTGTGTGTGTGTGTGTGTGTGTGTGTGTGTGTGTGTGTGTCAGCCTGTGGTGTTGCCTGGTCTTAGTGCATTGTTCAGCGCCTTGTTGGCATCAGAGTCCTGGCTCCTTCATCAGCATGCCCTGGAGGCCTTTGGCATCTTCGCAGAGGTTTGGAATCCCCCCTCCCCTCCACCCCACCCCACCCCATCAGATCACGCTACCCCTCTCACCCACTCTACCTCCCAAACTCAGCCCCTCCCAATCTCACTGAAAAGCTGTCAGTGTGTCCTCAAACTCTAACTTTTTCCTGCAACACTCTCACACAGAATACTCAGTCTCACTAAAATCCTCTCACTAAGAACTCCTCTAGCATATAAGCACTGTATACACCCACACAAATGCAGTCACAAACACTATTGTTGTAGGCTGTGCCACTAGGTCATGTTTTAGTCCTTACAATCTAAGATAGATTTTGCTTGGACTGTGTGAAGTGTACCTTCAGAGTATTTGCATGGAGTAACTGCTCCCTTTTGATTCTCTGTTTAGGTTACCAATCACGAGGAGGTCATCTCCCAAGGCTTAACGTCAGAGGAAACCAAAACACAAGTAGTCAACTTCCTCAGCAAGGTGCCCAAACACTTATGCATTTCTTATGCGTTTCCAAGATGACTACTGCAACTGTTGGTTTGTCTGGTTAATTAAACATTCACTGTTATTTTAAGAGCTGGATGTTTAGGCATGTTTTAGAGACACACAATTCACACGTGTGTGTGTGTGTGTGTGTGTGTGTGTGTGTGTGGCACGCGCACTTATACACATGAATCATTTCCCATCTATTTGTGTTCGAAATAGTCTGAAATCGACCTATGCTGTTAATTTGAGTGTGGAGTTATTGCTGTGCTCATTGTGTTGTGGTGCTGTGCTCTGCACCAGTCTCGGTTGTATTTGGCATGTTAATTGTTTGTGTTTGTTGTTTACCACGCCGACACAGACGGTGGCAGGGGAGGAACAGACGGTGGCTCGTCTGGAGCGTCTGAGGACGGAGAGCGTTGTGTTAGAAGCACACACCCGGGCTCTGGAGAGCGGACAGCTGCCGTGCACACACACAGAGGGGAGGGGAGAGGAGCGGACACAGGATGCACTGCACACACACACTACCGAGAGTGGAGAGGAGTCGCAGGGAGACGCTACAATTGAGGTTAGACACACGATATACTCACTCCTGTCCCCTTGCTGATAGATGTATAGTTAGTTTAGCCTTTCTCCTTTCTCTGTCTCAGTTCAGTCATTACTTGTACCTTTTGGTTTTGACTTAGATGTTGAACAAATTCTGTCAGATGAATTCTATCCTCTGATCCTAAATTATGCGATTTTTTGCCTAGGCTTTAATAACTGAGTTCATTCATTAATTCTTATTTCATTCATTATTAAATTTTAGTTTAATAATTTTAGTAAAAGCTTCTTCCAGCTGCTTCATGTTTCTTCTTTAGTATTTACAGCTTGTCTTACTCTGCCATAATGGTTAACTGAATATCATGATGACAAAATAATAATTTTGAGGATGTTATTATGGGCTGTGGGAGACGGACATGTTTTCACCATTTTAAGACATTTGTCAAACAAACAATTGCGAATTAATTAAAGGAATGATCAATAGATGTACTATGAAAATAATAGTGGCACCTCTAGTTGTGATGGTTTTCTGAAATGTTCTGTCATTTTAAGTTCCTGGTGTGTTTGAAAGGCAAAAGGTGTATGGAGATGTTCCAATTAATAATCTGTTTCCTCCCTTCCCTGCTCTCTACTGTTTTCTCTCGTCAGCCGTGTGCAAAGCGGCCGCGTCAGGAGGGCGTGTGCTGGGAGCAGGGTGAGGTCCACCTGCAGGCGGCCGAAGATGCACTGAGGGCCCTGCAGGCACTGGGGGGCGCCACCACCGCCTCTACCGCTCCCCACTCCTCACCGCCCCTGCCGCAGTGGGTCCTGACCCGCCTGCAGCAGCTTCAGATGCTCATCACACACATCGCCAAACAAGCCGGAGACGTCACCTAACACAGACTTGCACACTGACAGAGACTAAGTAGTTACCAATCACAGACCCCCTACACACACACACACACACACACACACACACACACACACACACACACACACACGGTCAGCTAAACAAAGCATCACTACTAACCACAACACATACTGGCAAACCTGCAGACACATGGACAGAGCCATCCAGCAAAAGTAGTCGCCTCTAGTGACCAAGCACATGCAGGCAATATATGTAGCGGGAATAAAGACAGTTACCCAGCTCTGCTGCCACACACCAAAGGCCTGTATGGACTCAAATTTGTCCCATTTGAGTTATCTCTGACACAGTGGAAGCCAAAGTCACCTACAGCCTGTCATGTGTCTACACTCCCACACCAGCCTGTGGTTTTAACAGTTTCACGCATGTTTGAACCACAACAAACAGACCTCAGTCTGGGTAAAGGCTTTGACACATGGGATTTTACTAGACAGAAGTATACAGACCTCTGTTTAAGTTATCATATGTCATTCTGTGATGCCTAAATGTCTTCATAGTTGTGGTGGTTAACTTTCTATTTCTTTTCAGATGTTTATTAAACTTTGTACTGTGATGGCTTTATTAACTGGTTTCATACACACTTCCAGGTAATGTGAATAACACAAAATCAAAGTTGGGGTTTGAAAAGGGAGTTCCTTTACCACCAGATGTGGTGCTGTCATCTCATTGGCTTCCAATACAAGCCATTAAAAAGCCTAATTCCTAAATAGCAGTTAAACTCAAGTGTTTGGCTGATTTAACAAGACCATAGCGAGTCTGTGTATAAACAGTTATATTGGTCTGAGTGTGTGAGAAGTGGGCTAATTGTGTGCTTGTGTGTGAAGTGCTTCTCGCCAGACTTAACAAGCATCTGTGAGTTGGACTGCAGATTTACAAGAACACACACTCAACCTCAACTGGGTCAGATACCATAAAAGTATTTATTTCCACTTCCAGGCTAAAATACAAATAAGTTATCTCATTTCCATCTCTTGGTTCTTACACTGGCACACTCACTCACACACAACACGCACGCACGCCCTCTCCTTGCCTCACATTCTGCAAACCTGACATGAGAATGCTCAATAAAACTCATGTAATCTCTTCCGGTGTGGACACTGTGGTCCGGACACCTAAGGCTCTGTCGTGGCTCGCGCTCAGGGCATAATGGCACAACAAAAGCAGGGGGATCCAGTGGTCTGTACAGGGAACTACTCTGCATCAGGTCCTCTCTCCAAGGATGTCTTGTCATGATTCATGGTGAATTGGGTACCCACTTTTTTCTTTGTCTTTTTGGCAGATGTTCTACAAAAACAGATCTAATAGAGGTCAGACTGGCTGACACATCTTCAAACAGGAAATGTCTAGTGTCCATTCCAGTATAAGCTTTAAAAAAAAAAAAAAAAAAAGGCTAGATGCATTCGCAGTTGAAAAAGTTGAAAAAAAGGTCCACAAAAACCTAAAAAAAAAAAACATAATCATGTCCTCTCACACTTGATTGTAGCTGTCTTAAGTTCATTGTAAATCATGGGTGAGGTGCCCCTCCTGGTTCACTGGATGCAGCAAAAGGGAAGGCCTCTCCATTGTTTCCCCTTCCTCTCTCTCTCTCTCTCTCTCTCTCTCTGTCTGTCTCCTGTATGGCTTTGCTCTTGAGATTCACAGTTCCTCACCAGGCATTCTCATCCTCCCAGTTGAGGTCGTCACTGTCTCCCCAGCCCTCAGCGTCCGCCTGCGAGATAACACAAAAGGTGAGATATCCCTTTAAAGTACAACAGTGCAAGTAAGGTAAAATTCTGAGAACAGTAATCAAAATTCCCATTCTTCTCCTAGCGGCCCTTGTTTATATTTTTTTTATAGATCACATTGTTCAGAGTTGGATTGACCCATCACTGTCCATTTGTCGTAGAGTGTTTAGGATGACTTGATGGCTGTGATTGATATTTTGCATTTTGATGTCAGTGCATGCAATTAATTGCTGCATTTCAAGTAATTCAGCAAAAACAAAAAATAACCATCCATTAATGCAAAAAAATGCTCACATTTTAAACGACTGACCGAATAGTAACTTTTTTTGTGTCAGTTCTGCCATCATGTCTTTATTCTCTTTTTTCATCCAAAATTAGGTAGCTGTTAAATGATCATTGAATAAATGATGTGTACACCCACTCCACCTCCACTGTTCCAGTAAGATATCCATACATCTCTTCTTCACTTCAATTCTCAGAGCCTACTAAGATCTGGAGCTCAAAGCACAAACAAGGTTAGAGGCTAGAGCTTACCTCGCTTACGTCTTGTGCGGCAAATTTGGCAGTGAGAGACAGATCATTGGCAGGGACCTTTATGTTGGGAAGGTCAGACACAGCTGGCAAGGCGTTAGTGGCCAAGCTGTGAGCGTCGTTCCCAAGGCCCGCAGCAGGCAGCAGCAGGGAGGTTGCTGTGGATGACAACTTAATGTCTGGCTCCATGTCAGCAAAGAAGTCCAGCTCGGGGTCGTTCTCTGGCTTCTTCTTCACCATGATGGTGAATTCTTCGCCCAGCCCACCAAGGCCGCCGCTGCCACTCTTTGACTTTGGCTTTGTGTCGCTGACGGCTTTGGCTTTAGGCTCAGATACTTTACTAGGGGTTTCACTTGTCAGCTCCCAGCTTGTATCCCACGATTCGTCTCTGCTGGGCAACAGTGGCGCCGCCCTAGAGGCAGCACTCAGCTTCAGCGCGTTGGAGCCCTTGCCAGGCCCTGACTGTTGGATGCTCCCAGCTGCCTCCCTTGGCATTGGCAAAGGCGTGGTGGGCGACTGGTCTGATGTCACTTCCTCTTCTTCAAAGTCATCCCAGGGCTCCTCCTCTTCCTCCCCTTTGCCAGTGCTGATTGGCTCCTTCGGGCTGTCGGCGGCAGCTCGGATCTGGATCTGCACCGGCTGATTGGGCTTCCTGTCAGCCTCCTCCGCATCGCTCCAGTCGGGCCAGTCCTCTGGTGATCCATCCGTTTGGCTCGGATCCCCTCCTGCCCTGTCCCGCACCTTCTCCCTCTCGCCGTACCCGTTCAGAGGTAAAGCCATCACTCGGCTAGGAGCTGCACACAAGAACACATTCTCACCATTGACCTCAAACACTGTCCCTTATGCACCAACCCCTCTAATGCACTCTGATTAGGCTCCTTTACAACCCAACATACCATCAAACTAATCAATGTAAAACAGCATTAATCACTTTGAATAAAGGTGCATGCATAAGGCACTATTGTGTAAACAACATAAACATACCAAACTACAAGCCATAAAACATGAGATATAGGCTCATGTGCCATCAAAGCCCTGAGTCCTTTGGCTTCAATTGACTTGTCTTGCCAGTTGGGCAGCCATGGCCTACTGGTTAGGGCTTTGAGTTTGCCGGCTCGATTCTCAAACTCCTCACTGCTCACTGGGCCCCGCTATAGCAGGCAGCCAACTGCTCTGGGTTAGTGTGTACTTCACTTCACTGTGTGCTGTGTGTGTTTCACTAATTCACCATTGGGTTAAATGCAGAGACCAAATTTCCCTCACGGGATCAAAAGGTTTAAGGCTTAGAGTTGGAAAGAAATTCCAACCTCTGGCTTCCCTTCATTGTGGCATTTATAAGACAGTCATGGACATTTTTGCACGTTTATGGGTAAACTAATGAGTCCTGAGGATGGAATAAGAACTACACAATATTCCTACACCTACACTGGTTTCTGCAATGACTTTAATGCCTGAGCTGCTGCAGTTAAGTAGTATCTGCCCCATCTCCAAGTGTTTTTTCTAGAATCTTCTCCACTCTAACCTAGTTGTGTTAGAAGTTATAGGCTGATGTGAGTACCTGGCTGGGGGGCGGCAGGGGGTTTGGAGTCTCTGGCGGTTGGAAGGGAGCTCATATCCTGCATGAGCAAACCCCCTGCTGGGGAGCCGTGTTTGGGGAAGAGGCCGGGGACTTTGGAGGGCTGGGAGAGCTGTGGCAACACTGGGACCACAATGTGCACAGGGGAGGCTGCAGACAGGAAGAGAGACAGTATGATGCAGATGCAGACACACACGCACACTCACTCACTCACTCACTCACTCACTACCAGCAAATCTGTCTTTCCACACTAGAAACAAAACTCAATTCTGTATGTTAGTGCAGGGATGTCAACTCATTTTAATCACAGGCCACATGAGCATTATGCTTTTCCTCAGAGGGCCGCCATAGCTCGGCTACATGCGTGTCCACAAACTGCTGGGTGAAAAAAATACACGTTTTCTAATGTTTCTGACCATCAGCAGCACCTCATAGTTGAGTTCAATAGTGACATTCCATGCACACGGAGTTGCCAAATATCGTATTACATATTTTATATATATATAGACAATTATTTGCCGATTGTTAAAACTATTTTCAAGCTGGCCACACAGCTACAATTCTTTACAAGCTTTTTGAAGCAGGATGCATGAAATGATGTGAAGGCCTTATGTTTGACACCCCTGCTTTATGGGATATTTTGAGATCCAAAAAGATCACTGAATGATAACATCTGGCAGGAAACTGAAAACTCTTTCAAAATTAGTTTTTGTGTTTTGAACACAAAATGTTTATCCTACAGTGTACAGCTTAGGGTTTTGTAAAGGAAAAAGTTTGTGTGTGCTCACTTTCAGGCGTGACCTCTGTGGACTTGCTGAAATTGGGCGTGGTCCGTTTGAACACCTTGGTTCTCTCGCCACCCACCACCACCTGTGCACCCAGCAGCGGAACCAGGACGGCCAAGCTCTGCAGCGTCATGGCAACCAACGAGTCGTTGGTGTCTCGCATTCCCAGCAAAACCTGAGGTGGCAAATGCATCAGGAGTCACACCAAAGACACTTCTAAAGAACCACTGGATTTACAGTGTGTGTGTGCGTGTAGGCGGACCTGAGGTAGGATGTGGTTCTTGAGCTCGTCGTGGGAGAAGTAGGGGGCGTAGATGTGGATGTGTGAGAGCAGCACCATCCTCACGTGTTCCTCGTTCACTTTGAAAAGCTTGAGCAGCTGAGGAGCCACATGCTTCTTGTACAGAGTCTCCGACAGCAGACACTCTTCACTGGCTGCACAGTCTACAGTAAGAGGCAGGAAGCAAACAGCCATCATGCGCATAACCAAAACAATTAGTTGTGGCAAATGCTGGCCAGAAAGGAGGGTCAAGGAAATGTGATTACATTTATTTTGAGTGCGCAAAGATGGCATCAGTGACTATGCAAGTAGGTTCCACTTTTAACCATAATATTGCCTATATTCAGACAAGACTTTTTCAGAATAGGACACAGGCACTAAATACGCGAATACAACCCCAAGGAGCATCGTTTGTAACCCAGAACAAGATTACAGCTGTCAACAGGTACACCTTTCCATTACGCCCAAAACGTGACAGATTTGCACTGCATGCTCTTTACAATCTGGAGTCCCTTCTGATGGACTCATATTACTGTAACTACTGTACAGAATGAAGTTGGGCCATGTCAAATTTAAGACCTTCTCTGAAAATGTGGTGTGTGGGTTGCAGCACATATATAGCTCAAAAAGAGTATCCATCATTCAGTATTAATTCTGACTCTCCAAATGTACAAGCTGCCCATACAAAAGCACTATTGCCCCCCCCACTATCATAGATGCCTACACTAAAACAAGTTGGATAGTACCTCTCCTCAATACCCTGAGGATGCAAGAGCACATCATTTCCAAAATAATAACATTTTGATTTCTGTAATCACCGGACAGTTTTGGACATATACTAGGTCCATCTCAAATGAGCTTAGGCCCAGATGACTGCAGCACCTCTGGATCATACCTAAATATTATGTATTCTCAGTATGTAAGAGTTCACCTGCATTAGTGATTGAGGCATTAAAGTATGCTCCTAGACAAAGGCTATTCTATGTTTCCCTGAACCCATAGAATGATTTTGATTACAGAAATACTGCAGGTCTTATTTTTAAGACCTAACTGACTGGCATCACAATCTCATATTCACTTTCATTGACTACGGTACCATTCAGTAAGCATTAGCTGGCAGTTCGTGTTGTTCCAAATTGTCTCGTTCTCCTTCCAACAGACAGCACTCAGCAGACTTGTCCAGCAGGGCTATGGTTGTAATTACTCTGAACTATCCAGGGGCTTCTCATCGGCATAAAGCCTATAAAATGCCATTTATTTATGTTTTCACTCCTGAGTGAGACTTTTTATTTCAGTACATCATTGCTCATGTTTCAGTTGACTTCAAGCAGATGATTTGAGCTTTAGTTGAATGTTGTTTGTTGCCATGTTAAGGAATGTAATATACAATGATTATATTTATAGTCAGGTGGTCAGGGTGGAGGGGGAGTGTGGATGTATGCGCCTGCCAGCCTACCTCTCTTGGGTCGCAGCAGGTGTGGCAGGAAGCTCTTGACAGCGGTGGGCTCAGCAAACACCAGAGAGTTAAGAAGCTGTGGAACCAAACGGGACGCCAGCAACTCCTGAGGGAGACTTTGAACACGGTCCAGTAGAAACCTGGATATACACACACACACACACACACACACATTTATAGTTAGACTTTCTTTAAGTTACTGTTAGCTGTACTGGCACTGATAAAAGCTAAATATATGTTTGCAGTCTGGCTGCTGAAGTATGCCAGCTACTTTCACCTGGTCTGTTCTCTCAAATGCACACATAGGTGCCAAATGGGACACACAGACTTACTTGAAAAACTCATTTTTCTCTTCTTCACTCTTCAATGTCAGACTCTTCAGGAAATTCATGATCTCCAGGAAGTCATTCCTGTCAAAGAAAAAGTCCATTTTAAATCATCCCATCCTCAAATGGCTTCTCTCATTTTTTTCCCTATTTTTTTGTCTGTCTACACACCCACACTAGTTTATCTGTCATACAGCAGTTAGCACAGTGTAAAGGGCTTTAAGAGGTGTGTCATGGTTCAGAAAACCACCAGACAGACATTACTATAGTAAAGATGGCAGACATACAGTAGGAATTTCTCAACCCACTGGCTTAGTAACATTCATGACCAGCAAGTTCCAGGGCCTTAACAGAAATGCATCAAGCTGTATCTTTCATTTCAAGAGGGATAGATTTAATTGGTTTATGCCACATTAAAATATATATATGCTGAACAGCAACAGACATTATTAATGTTTTGCAATAATACACAACTAAACAAGAAATGTAAAGACCTAAGAGGGTTTTTTTTTTGGTGAGTTGGAGAATAAATGGTGACAGGTATGTGAGAGACGCACCTGAAAAACTCATGAGTGAGCAGCGAGCTGAGAGGTGGACGGCGCTCTGGGTCAGAGGACAGCAGACTGGCCTGCAGCGTGGCCTTGAGGCTCTCGGACAGCTCCTGAGAGACTGTGACACAGAGCCCAAGTGTGAGGCCACAGTTGAATACAGATAGGGGAGGGGGGGGGTCTGATCCTGGTACAGTGACTGAACTAAGCAGACTCACCATATCCAGTAAGCAGTGGCAGTAGGGTCTCCAGCATTACTCCAAATGAGAAGGCATCACGCGAGTGAGCGTACTGGTCCGGCAGCACCTTAAAACCATCCACCTTTAAGGAAACAACCACAACATGAGGCAAAACACACAACGCTTACATTCAAAACCACAGGAAAACACAAAAGCAACGCCAACACAATAACCATAGACTGTCCACCCAAAGCAATATTGGTGAGACACAGAAGGACATTATGTTAGCTTTGTTTTGTCATGACATGCATCAACGAGCTTTGACCAATTTTGTGTGTGGCCAATAATGGTGTCCACTTACCTTCTCCTCTGGAGGAACAACACTGCTCTCTCGTGCCGCCTTGATGCTGCTGAGAAACTGAGGACACAAACGTACGAAAATAGATCAAACAATCTGTTATTACTTCAATTTGAATTTACTTCAAGATTAGTCAGTGTTAGTCATCTGAGGTGCAGTTACTGTGCAAAATGCAGGGATGGTCTGATGATATTTTGACTAGTTCATCACACACAAGTACATTACACTGCTCTTCATTCCAAAAAAACCCTCTTCATTGACTCCTGACATGAAAGCATGTAGATAATCTATTACTTTAGCTAGACAGACACCACTGTGATTTTTCCTCAAGAACTGAACTTTCGAACTTTAATGGAACATTACCTATTTATATGGACAAAGCTACTAAACCACTTCCTAAGCTACCAACTCACTCACTCCATGCTAACTGACTGCAGATCAGAGGACCTAACACAAACAATAAACGTGTTCAAACCTCTGGTGTGGCCTCGGAGAACTTGCACACCGTCTCCATGCCCCCCAGCTTCCAGTGGCCGTCCTCGCTCACAAACACCGAGGACACACACACATTGTTGTGGCTCGACTTGCCCTGAGGGATTGGAGGACAAGTAGGAGCAGTTAACATGCAAGAACTTGTAGTGGTTGATCTACAATACGTCACCCAATATGTGTAGATACTGCTGTGCTGCAGGTTGGCACTGCGGCTAGGTGTGTGACCGCAGTTTGATCTCTGTGCTTTTATCCTGTGCTATTTTAATACATCAACTACTTCAAGATGGACAAATCCCTGGATCCCTGTGGTGTGTGTGTGTGTGAGAGAGAGAGAGAGAGAGGGAGACACCGAGAAGTTACCCGGTCGTGCAGGAACACTAGTGCCTGCAGCAGGTCAAAGATGCCTGCGCAGATCTCTTCAGGGCTCAACTCCTCCAGCAGCAGCTCCAAGGGCTGTACTCGCTCTGTCACCAGATGGACACCTCCGTCCTGCACCGAACATGAGAGGAAGCGCAGGAGACACGGGTGCCGCAATGTTTTCAGATGCTGCGTAAAGAGAGTGACTAGGGTCAGGGCAAAACAGATGAGATGTTCATGTGAACAAGAGAAATTTGTAAACCTCAGAGGCCTCACTCTCACTGTTTATTAGGGAAATTTGTTGTTACCACCTCATCAACATGAAAATGTTGTATGGTGGCTATTGTGGGTCCTTTATGTCTGATACCTTGGCAGCTTTTTTCACTTTATCCTCGTTGCCTTGCTTATGAACAAACACCGAAGCAGGCTTGCTGTCCCGGAGCAAGGCGGAGTACATGGTAAGTCCAGAAGGAAATGTCAGCAACGGCTCCTCAAGGACCACGCTCCGCAGAGCACTGTTCTCTGCACCCATGGCTAGCCAAGAGAAAGGTTGCGGTCTGTCAGACATAACGTTTGTTGGAATGACGTCAGGTTAGACACCATGTCAACTACTCTGAGAAGACCGTTTTCATAAAAACGTGCACGCTGTCATAGTGAAGAGGGGTGTGTGTTGCTAGCTACATACCACACAAAAATCTGACGATGGACATTACGTTCCACTATGGAAAGTCATATGCTTTGAAAACATTGTGTTGTGCTAAGCAGATCAAGAGTATGCTGATTCCAATACTGTTAAAACATCCCCGTGGTATAAAAGATAGTTATTAAATTACCTGTTAAACGTTTGTCACTTGGCAAGGAATTGTGGGCTAACGCTGGCTAGCACAGCTAGCTAGCTTGATATCCCTTCAATTGCAACATTGCTGGGTAGGCTAGCACGGTCGATGTCCAAACATGAGTGTACCCTGACTCACGACATTTGGGTGTTATAGTTGGGTGAATATATCCATTACAACCACGACCAGCTGTCTGGTTTTTGGTCGCCTTTGGCAGAGCAACTCAAATTAGCAAATTGGCCACGCACGATATTATGCTTCCTGCGCCCCAAGTGTAAACACCGGTTCTTCCTGTTCAGGGATTGGACGTGACCATTTGAGCACTGGACAAAAGTAGGGTAGCCACAGAGCGTGGACCACACTTTTTCGCCTGGTTTATCGTTTACTGTTGATTCATGTTAGGAATAGTGAACTACGGATGAAAACTCATAACACATTTAACAATTTTATGCTAATATTATCTCTAAGTCACATTAAATAGGCAGGGTCAATGACGTGCACATCTCTCATGAACGGTAATGGTCTGAACCGTAGTGGTGCGAGACAACACAGGTAATGTTTAGCCTAGTAAGCAATATTGGTCAGTGAGAAACCCTAGGCCTATATCCTAGGTAGGGCTGGGGGATCACGGCTTCAGATTCCGATTTTCCTTTATGAAGTTCACCTTTATTAAAAATCTGTGGCAGTGTCTTCGATTACTCTGACCGCTGTCATCAACATCAACTATTTCATATATTTCATGTTTTTAACATAGGCTACGGGGGGGGCATTAGTGCATGTGCATTGGTCATTTATTCATGATTATTATCCAAACATATAGCTATCAAAACATCTCGCTAGGCCACCATTAACTATTGGGCCCAGAGCTGGCTTAGTCCATTTCTATGTTTTGAGATACATTAAATTGCCTAAACGCCTATTAATTGGAAGACTGATCAGCGTTTGTTACTGGTTACAGGTCACTAACTGCTGATTGATGATGATGATGATTATTTAATTAATCCCTGAACTCATAACAAGTTCATTAATTCTTGTCTAGTTTGTTATAGATATGTCATAGATATTTTGGCAAATGCGTGACAAATCATAGAGCGACCGGAATGAGGGGACTATAACTAGACTCCCAGGCTCCAGCGAGTAAAAGGTTCATTCTTCCCGTAAACACCCACAGAGATCATTATATAATTCCAGTACACCCTCGGCCTAATAATCACTTCCCATGGATTTTATGATTTCAGCCATCATCAGTATTTTCAATGTGTCTCAACTTCGGCTAGCTGGACCTTAATTTATCCATTAAAGTGTCAAAACTACAAATAGCCATAACTTTAAATATAATCAGACAAAAACTGCCTTGAAATTGAGCTTCGTTTGTCTTCTGAAAAGACCTGCGCGTTGCAAGTTCTAGGCTAATGGCAGTTGCATAGAAATATTTCGAGAACTCATGCAGAGCTTGATGCTTTTGGAATAGACTAATTGCTCAAGATGACATCCGCTTGGTGGTATTGGTCATCGTCTATGCGGTGGGACATTTTGTCTTTGAAAAAATAAAGAGAGAGATGGAAGACCGAGCCGTGATGTCACTGGGCTTTCAGTAAATAGCCCCGCGTTTGGTGGGTATCCAACAAATTGCGCTAGTGTCGGGGGATCCGCTGGCTTGCGCATCAGACGTATGCGAATCTGACACTTGTGGTTTAACTGAAGCAGTGGTGGCAAGCAGACAGGCCAGCCCAACCCATCCCTCCATATATAAGCTGCCGTCATCTGAAAAGTGGAAGGTGTTACTTCACAGAAACAGAGGTAAGTCGAAGTATTTTCAGTGATTGGTGCTCTCTCTCTCTCTCTCTCTCTCTCAGTTGTGCAATGTATTTGCCAGCCAGTTAAGCCAACTTGGCTATTTGGTCTTACATTTTCAGACATTTACAGGTTGTTGGCTATTTGACGGGATCACAATGACAAGGTTATCTCCCTATGTTCTGCTGGTGCTGGTGTATGTAACTTCCACCTGTTCTGCTCAATGTGAGTTCGTTGCTTTACTGGAATATCCGTCTGTTGTGTAAAAAGTTTGTCTGTGGTGTGTTACTCACTGTATGCACAGCAGAGTGCACTGAACTGTTTCTCTGAATAGGCTGTGTTTGTGTGTGTGTGTGTGTGTGTGTTGTGTGCCCATATGTGTGTGTGTGTGTGTGTACGCTCTTTACCCCACATGATAGATATGTTGATGTGTTCATGTTGTTTGTGCAATGACATATCATTGACTATCAACTGTTTTATATGAAGAATGATATCCGTGTAACAGTCATGCAACATAGTGCATCACTGCCATCGTTATGATCTCATGTTGTCTCCCTCAGCAAACAGCTGCACTGGGAGATGTGGGGAGGACTACTACAGGGGTTATCTGTGTCACTGTGACTACGATTGCCTTACTCACAATGAGTGCTGTAAAGACTATGAGGCCAAATGCACCACCAGTAAGATGGCATTTTCTGTTATTAATAAAGATAGCTTTACAATAGCGGATAAAAAGACTTTGTCTCAGCCAGCATGTGTGTGTGTATGCGTGTGTGTCTGATAGGAGGGTCATGTAAAGGACGGTGTGGGGAATCCTTTAAGAGAGGCAGGCAGTGTGACTGTGACTTGGACTGTGCCAAGTTCGGCCAGTGCTGCCCTGACTTCAAGCAGTTCTGCGCTGCAGAGGGTGAGACTGTGCTGAACCTGTCATTCATAGCTTGTCTGCTAGCAAACACCTAAGCTCAGCTCTACCCACCAATCAGTTTGCACTCTACTTGTGATTGAGCAAAGTGATGATATTTTATGATTGCTTGTGTGTGTATGTGTGTGTGTGTGTGTGTGTGCGCGCGTGCGTGCATTTGTGTCTGTGTGTGTGTATGCAAATTAATGCCACAGAAGCCTCAAAAAAGCCAGCCAATGCTGCCGCCGGGGTGCCTAACCCATGCCTAAACGCTCACGCTAGCAAACCTGCTGCAGGTATAATCAAACTGGGCTCAAACAATGTGATTTCATCACAAACCACAACAATTATGATCAAGCACTGGTTGCATACCTTAATTTGATCACATACCCAATGTGCTAATTAGTTATGTGGTAACTCACAGCACACAATCTTGATGATTGTGATCTAATGGACTATTTTTGGTAACTCCGTAGACCCTCCCATGCCAGAGGAGTCCGAGGCCCTGAGTGAGGGCGAAGATGTGAGCGAGGGTGAGTTTTGAAACCAGAACCCAAAGCTGGGATATGTGCTCCATTCCCCCTTTAGGGTGGTTGTTTTCACCATGTAGCGTTCTTGCTGTCTCAAAGAAACATGCAGGTGTGGTTTGCTAGCTTTTCTCTAGCCCTTTCACAATCACAAAGACAACCCCCACCTATCCCCTTACTTTTTTTTTTTTGTTACAAGATTAGCACTGTACTTAGGATTGAAAGGGAAAGAGGGAGAGTAAGAGTCATTGTGTCTCCCCTTCCTGACAAGTATAAAGGTTGGGGATGAATTCCTAGCAGTGCATGATTATCTGTGTCTGTTAGTATAGTGTTGGATGGGATCCACGTGGCTCAAAAACAGAAAAAGTTACTCAGAGCTTGGCACGCATCATTGCTCCCTCCATGCCAGATAATGGGACATTACATCATGAACTTGATTCTTGAAAAATGCCATCCAGAAAATGTAATGTAATAGAATTGTAAATGAAAATGTGATTTTACATGTGCCATCACTTTTTGTCATGATATTTTGTCAGGTGCTAAGGTTAAAATGAAAACATTGGGCCAACAATTATCATAAAGAAGTGTGTTAGTACCTACTTACACAATTATTATTAAGATTTACCATTTACCTTTGTTGAGTGGATTTCCCTTTCTGTTTGATCCCCGCTCTGTCTGACTCCATTAAGGTGTCCCTGAGCAAGATACTGAACCCCAAATTGTTCCCGGTGAGCAGGTTGGCACCTTGCATGGCAGCCTGCCACTGGTCTGTGAATGCGAGACTTCCATTGTGAAGTGCTTTGAGTGCTTGTAGGAGTAGAAAAGCACTCTATAAATGCTTTCCATTTACCATTTTACCATGAGTGGACCCAAAGCCGAGACAAACAAATTGTATGTACATTGTATGTACAGTTTTTATTATTGTATTTTATTACATATTTGTGTAGAAGTACATTTTGTGAACAAATGCATTTTAAAGAGGAGATAGTGAAAAAAATAGCTCTTGTCAGGTATTTCAGACAATGGAATGAGCCCAGTTGACCCACCTTATGAAGAGCTGCCGGTGTATCCACCACCTGAGGATGGTAAGATGAACACATACACATACACACACACACACAGGTTTTGTATTTAGTTTGAATGATATTGACACTACCAACTGATTTGGCAAGTTCAAGGACTCCATCAGTACCGGTAATCAATGGTTTGTCTGACATATCAGAAGATTCTCCTGTTCCTGAGAGTACAAGTGGGTATGGGCCCCTGGCAACCTCAGTTCCTGAGTCTCCTATACCAACCATTGTTACGGTAAAGCCCATGACCAGTGTGCCTGACGATGCTGAGGCAGGACTTGAGGCAGACCTGAAGGGGAGGGCCTGAGTCTGGATGGGCCTACTATGCCCACTGTCCCAGATTCGTCTCCTGTTCCTGCTAGCCAGATGCCCACAACAATGAACCCAGGTAAATTTACACTCATAGAGCTAATTCTGGTCAACATCATTATCATCATCGCCCTTATCATCAACCACTGTTCATTCAAGGGAAATTGACTGAGCATTAAGCTCTTTTACAGCAATGCCCCGTCATTACAACCCAAACAGTAATAACAATAATTATATAGGCCTAACATGAATTGATTTGTGTAAGAGACTTAGAAAAGGCTCAGAGTCAAGCCATTTAGCTAAATGGGGTGATATTCTTGCATGACATGCTTATTTTATTCTATCCATTTTATCCTCAGAGCTTGTCAAACCCACTAGAATCCAAGCCTGTAGAAACCATCTCCCCTTTCATCACAACCTTTCCTCTCTCACCTAGACTCTACACCTCCTCCGTCAAATCCATCCCCCATCAGCACCCAAGCATCTACCCCAGCATCTGACGGAGAGGACCAGGCCAAAGCCACACAGAGTGCAGCAGTCACTGAGCCCACAGTGAGCTCTGCATCTGAAGACCAGGACCCGGTTAACAGCACACCGAGTGTGGCTGGCGAGCCCATGGTGCTGCCGGAAGAGGAGGCTGCCACGGCCCCTGCAGACTCCCTGGCCTCTACCGCAGCCTCTACGCCAGCTCTTGCTGTAGGGGAAGGGAACACTCCGGCACCGGATGACCAGAAAAAGACAGAAGAGAACCTGGCTATCACTGGCCCACCTGGGGTACAGGATGCCACTGAGAGCACTGACAGTCCAGCAGTGAAGCCTATGGAAGAGCAGGATGCATCCACAACCAAACCTCCACCTTCTGACGGGGCGACGGTGCCCATGCCTTTAGAAACAACGGCAAAGCCTGTGGAAAGTACCCCCAAGCTTTTGGACACAACGGCAAAGCCCATGGAGATGACCCCCGTGCCTTTAGAAACAACGGCAAAGCCTGTGGAAAGTACCCCCAAGCCTTTGGACACAACGGCAAAGCCCATGGAGATGACCCCCATGCCTTTAGAAACAACGGCAAAGCCTGTGGAAAGTACCCCCAAGCCTTTGGACACAACGGCAAAGCCCATGGAGATGACCCCCATGCCTTTAGAAACAACGGCAAAGCCTGTGGAAAGTACCCCCAAGCCTTTGGACACAACGGCAAAGCCCATGGAGATGACCCCCAAGCCTTTGGACACAGTGGTAAAGCCAGTGGAGATGATAACCAAGGCCCCCAAAGTCACTCCCCTGCCCAACAAACCCACCAAGAAGCCTGAGAAACCGAGCTCACCCAATGATATTGAATTCCCAGGGATGGACAGCACCAGAGACTACCAGTCAGGTGAGTTTAGACTCTGTGGACTCTCTCTAGACCCTCTCTGCCATAGACATCACTGCCGTAAATCACACACAGAGAATATTTTGCATTATTCTTGAATTTTGTTTTTGTCCTGTCCATGTGGATTCCCTATGCTATGGTTTTGTTTTGTTCTTTTTTCCATGTAAACCTGTCTAGTTTGTTAGTGGACCTTCCCAACCACCTTGGATGTAGTAAATGTCAATCCTAAGGTTACAAATTTTCTGCATGATTTGAGTTCCGTTCCTCCATTCTCTGAGCTCATTCAAAACAGATACTTCAATAGAGGGATCATTTTGAGCACTGCTTTGCTCTTCACATGGAAAAACCACAGACCTCATAACCACAGGGCACTTAACAAGAGAGGTGGTTTGGGTTCTAAATGGTTTGGGCCCAGGCCGTCTTTAAACCAAGTCTCTCCCCACAACGTCTTTGGCTGAAGTGCTTCATTAAAGAGTATTTGTGTGGTTTCCTTATTTTTTCCCAACTTTTTATGTTCTTTCCCTGTTTAGATGACAGCAATGACACCGACCTCTGCAGTGGTCGTCCCGTCAATGGTCTAACCACGCTTAAGAACGGGACGACTGTGGTTTTCCGAGGTGAGAGCCAGACTGTGATCCACCCCCTCATTCCCCCTGGATTAGACTGACACACGGCTATCCGAGGTTTTCTCCCCTTGTAAAACAGGCGTGGTGACAAAACAACACGCACAAAAAAATCTGTTTTTTTCTGTAGTTTTATGTCTAAGGAGGGAGTCATTTTGACCCATACTGCCACGCAAGTCTATGATGAACCAGATAACGAACAAACTGAATACGGTCAGCCATAAGGCCTGACTTTAAAACCCTTTAGCTGCCATCGTTCTTCATAGGTTGACAAAACCACTTCTGTAGTAATTATGTGTTGTATTCAACCTTTAAGCATCTTGTTTCAGTGGATAAATGCAGGTATTTCATAAAGCATGAATCAAAAATATTTTTTCCAAGTCCATACAGTAAATGGGTCGCTTGCTTTTGGTTCGTGTCTAAAGGTCACTACTTCTGGATGCTGGATGTATTGAAGACACCAGGGCCAGCACGGGGCATCACTGAGACCTGGGGAATCCCCTCACCCATCGACACTGTCTTTACCCGCTGCAACTGCCAGGGAAAGACATATTTCCTGAAGGTATGGTCACCAGCATCTGAGGACGCAGTAGTGACAGTTTCCCATACATGTATCAAGATTAGAACTAGACTGGCCATGTTATTGAATGCCACTGAACTGAAAGACATTGAAGACATTAAAACATACATTTAAAAAAAAAATCTTATGTTGCATATGTTGTATGTATGTATGTTGTAGGGTCGTTACTATTGGCGCTTTGAAAATGATGTCATGGACCCTGGATACCCCAAGGCCATCAACAGAGGTTTCGATGGTCTGTCAGGTCACATCACTGCGGCCCTATCTGCTCCTGCCTACTTGAGGAGAAGGGAGTCTGTGTACTTCTTCAAGAGAGGTAAACCTGTGGCCCATATCTTCTCCATTTTTACACTGGATCCCAACAATGAATGCTGTTATTTTTTACAAAGTGACTGAATTTGTAACAGTTTGCAATGTCCTTATTTAATTCGTGGCGTCATCTGACTGTGCTTGACTGCCATCGTCCATCATCTCACACAGGTGGCCGTGTGCAGAAGTATTCGTATGACCCTGCCAAGGCTCCCAGGTGCTCTGGGAACCAGCCCAGCCAGCCCAACCACAGGGTCCACTACACTGTGTTCACCCGCAGGACCAGACATGCAGGTGAGTTCAGCGCTCGCTCCAGTGAGCGAATGAATGAGCGTGGGACTGCTGGGAACACTTCAGCAGTGCAGTTTGTGCCAGAGGGACTGAAGTCTGAAACCTCTGATTTCACCTCAGAACCATTCAGAACTGTTTGCCTTCTCTCCCCAGAAACCTACCTGGGCAAGGAGCTGAGCATCGCAGCGACCTGGAAGGGCTTCCCTACTACAGTGACCTCCGCTGTGTCTATCCCCTCCAGACAGGCAGTGGACGGCTACAAATACTATGTGTTCTCTCGCAGTGAGTAATGTGTTCAATCTTGTGTAAACCCTTCAGTGACTCCCATCACAAGGTCATGCAGAAAACCATTAACAGAAAGCTCACCTTCCATTTAACATTTAAAACAGAGGTGCTTTAGCATAATAAGGAAAAGATTTTGCGTTTTAGATCACCAGGAATTGCTAGACCTGCTAGCACCTGCTTTTGATTCAGCAGACATACCAGCGTCATGGGCGGAGAGTCGAGTAGTAAAAAAAGCATTTCTCCCAAAAACATCTCCAGATGTGAATTCTGAACCACCTCTGCTTTAACGAGTTGACTTAGATGGTTTATTAAAATTGAAGACCAGGGTAAGGGCATCTTTGTTGATCTATGGTGCTCAGTCATGTCTGGCAAAGGTCTGGATCCTGTTGAACATATGTGGGTGTGTGTTGTTGGTGTGAGTAATAAGATGTGCGAGACAGTCCAGAGCCCTGCGTGGGTGTCTAGGTGGGGTGAGGAGGACTGGGGTGAATGGATATTATGGGTAACGTGTGTGTATGGTGAGGGGGATCAGTGAGCCCTCGGGTTTTTGGCATGCTTCATTCGCCAACAGGAAGTCTAACTGTAGTGCAGCTTACGTCTAGTCGTTGTGTCACTGAGGAAACAAACTCCAAGTACACACACCAACGTCCAGCTGCCTACACACTCTTCCCTCCCCCTCCTTTACACACACACACACAACCTGGACTTTGCACATGTTCTGGCATCAGGATAACTTGTTTACTCATCTGCCTCTCCATTGAAAATGTCAAAATGTTTCCACACCTGCTCCATCCTACCAATGACTCACCAATTCTTAGAATTTAGTATATGCTGGCATTAGAGTATGATTAGCGCAATAGATCTACATAACAAAATCACTCCCAACTTCTTTAGACCTAGACCTAATTTTCATTTCATTCAAAGCAGGTTAACTCGAGGAAGGTAGTCATTCTGAGAACTCTTGCAATATGGCTTTCAAAATATTTAAAGCCATCGCATGTTCAGGTGGGAGGAAGTCTAACCGAAGGAGATAGGTTCTTTTTGATGGTGTATTTTCAAATTCATTTTTGTTCAGGGATTTCTTACCCCTCCTCCTTTAAAGGTCATGCTTGTGTGGTAAGGCCCTGCTCTGTTTCCTGTGCCCTTACAGCTCGCCACTACAGCATCAGGCTTGATGGGGAGAGGCCAACTGTGACCACGCCGGCTAGACCCACCAGACACAGAGCACACCCCAGAGCTTCTTTAACTGCCCCAAAAAAGACCAGGCCTGAGGGGGAGGGAGAGGGAGAGTGTGCCTGCCCACCCACACCCACACTTTATGACCAAATACTGACGCTGTAAAAGTTCAGTATAAAAAAATTATTCTTTATTTTACTTTATCATTGATCACAATTGCTGCTGACAAGTACGCACACAAAACACAATCCTCTGGGAAAAAAAAAATAATAACAAAGCAAGCACACCATCATTGCAGGACTGGAGAACTGGCCCAAAGCGGACACAAAAGATTCCACGTGGAACTGTAGTTTTTGTGATTACACTGGAGGTTGAACCGGAGAGGTGCTCCACTGGAAGCGGCTTTACTTCAAGGAACGATCCCGGAAGCCCATGCCTGAAGAAGAGAGATGGATGATCAGATAACAAACAACATTTACATGCTTCAGCCTCAAGGCCTCCTCTGCACAACACAAAGTCAGATTCTGTACATTTATTTGACTGTAAAATGTGTTTTATATCCATCTTGGTATGTTTTGTAAATTAAATGAATCCAATCAAGTGGTCTTTTGTTCTGTGAAATTTGTTCCAATCTTAATAAGCCATAATGTTAGTTCAGACAGCTACCTTATACTCCAGTCACAACATAGTGATTGTTACAGTAATAGTATCTCCATTAATATGTAAGGTGTGCAGTGGTGAAGGTTGAGTGATTTTTTTTTTCTGTGTGTGTGTGTGTGTGTGTGTGTGTGTATATGATTTTTGAATTCCTGTGTGTGTGTGTGTGTGTGTGTGTGTGTGTGTGTGTGTGTGTGCGCGCGCCTACCTCTCTTGCTGGGGCCACTGCCAGACTGTGTGTGTGTCCAGCGCTGCAGCTGCCTGCCAGTTCCTCCTCTGCCTCTGGTGGGCTGGGTGCTACTAGTGTCTAGGGAATGAAATACACATGCACAGATTTAAATAAATTATGAATGCAGTTGAGCACAGCCAACTGGACACATGTTCCTGTGTGTGTGTGTGTGTGTGTGTGTGTGTGTGTGTGTGTGTGTGTGTGTGTTACCTGCAGAGCTAGAGGAGGGTTCCTGGCTGGTTGAGGGGAGGCTGGTCTCATCAGTCGCCTGCCCAGGCTCCTCTGTTTCAGTCTGGGACACGGGTTCAACGCTCACACTCCCTTCCACAGTCACCCTATAACACACGCACACGCCATCACTCTTCAGTACAACCTTTAATGAGTTATGGTGGAGGAGGGACTAAGGTCACGGGTCTATCTACATTCTAATATAAAAGAAAACAAGATAGATTAGAGACCCATCAACTGTACGTGTGCGTGTGTGTGTCTGTGTGTGTCTCTCTCCTCACCCTTCGGCTTCTTGTTCCATAAGGGTCTCGTCTCGGTCGTCTCCTCCCGTGACGATGGCAGGGGCCGTGAGGCTGGGTGTGGACGTGGTTACCAGGGGGACAGACTGGGAAGCTGGCTCTGGCTGCTCCATGGAGAAGTTGTCGATGGAGACGGTCTCTGAGAACACCGTCACTGAACAGAGGGAAGCAGACAGAGATTTACATCTGACATGTAAGCATCAATGACAATCTGGTCTGGTGAGTGTGATGTCAGAGAGAGAGCGTGTGTGTGTGTGTGTGTGTGTGTGAGAAAGATACTAAGTCTCACCTGGCGCTGCCACCTGTAGGGGTGTAGTGGGAACACTGCGTCCTCCCGATTCCTCCTCTTGGGATGCCAGGAACATGGGACTCTCATACATTCCCAGACCTGATCTCACACACACACACACACACACACACACACACCAGGAGACGCAGCTTAACATCACTCAGAGGGAATGCACCAGACCGCTCAAGTTTGGTTTTAACAACAACAAAAAAAATCACAACACCACACAAACTTAGTAATGGATGATATCACTACGCCAACCTCTTCCTAAGCTTATTGAAAACTTTGGAACTAGCGCAGTCTAGCCGTACCTCCTTGCGAGGCCAGCTGGCCCAGGTCAGAGTGGGACGAGGTGGACTGGGTCATGTCCTCCAACGTGCCAAAGCGGAACCGGGGGACAGTGGCCACCTGAGGGGATCTGTGGATCAGAACGCAACGATTAGAACAGAACAAGAAAACCTTGGACTGCTCACGCTCATAACATAAGACAGCTCATTGCTCACTGCCTTGAAATCAGTAACTGGCATGAATTAGCCAATCACAGCCACAGATAAGCCTGAAAGTCTGAGCTTAGGGTTTAATGGGAAATACTGACACTCAGTCATTGACAAAATCTATGGCACATTACAGGTTGAAGTATATTTAGATATTTAGTGCATAGTATACTTTTAGCTGAACAGTCCCAATGTACTATAAGGGGTTAGGTGCTTAGCTGTACTCATACTCACTGCAGTGGCTCTGTGAAACTGTCAGAACGGTTGGGAACCACCAGAATAGGAGTGCTGGGCACGATGCGGTCATCATTGTCAAAGGTCATTTGCTGGTGAGAGAATGAGGGAACGAAAAAAAAGGCCACATGTTGAAAACTGAGGTCAATAGTGCATGTCTACTGCATGTACAGGAGGAAACAAAAACACACACACACACACACACACACACACACACACACACACACACACACACACACACACACACACACACACACCACACACACACACACACACACACACTTACAGTTTCTGATAACATGGTGCTACTGTTGGTGCCTGGAGTGAGAGGCATGGAGCGCCCTGAGGAATGGAATCGGATTGGGAAGCGCTGGGGAAAAACAAAACAAAAGTTAGAGGTGAAAAGAAAGGGAAGCGGACCTAACTGTTAATGTTTCTTTGTCCAAATCAAACAATCAAACAAAAACATCAGGGCTCCCACTTGAAGTCCATCTTGAAATTCTTTTTCCTGACTTTTCCTGGCTAAAAAGCAGAATTTCCACGACCTTCTCTGTAAATAATTGTACAATATCCTGCCTGGGTTTGGAGCCAAAAAAACAAGGCATTTTAAACCAATCAATCTATACTCTCCATTTTCAGGCTCATGTCTTTTCAGTGCAACAGGTTAACCACAACAAGTTAAGCAAGGCATGAGAGAAGTTAACACCTGATAAAGACTATGAAGGAAGAATGGAAATGAATCTCACATTTTGGGGACAACTACATGATATTACAAAAATACCCTGATATTCCCTGACTTTGACATACAAAAATATCAATCCCTGACTCACATCCAGGCAGTATGACCTTAGTCATGATGTATTTCTAATATAGCACAATCTGTTGTGCAATACTGTCTGAGTACAGATGACACAGGTTCCAGCATTTGCCCTTGAGAATGACCTCTGATACAAACCTGTACCAGTGAAGGGGGTGCCAGCTCAGGCCCCGGCGGGGGCAGGATGTTCAGACGGGGGGGCAGTGGATGCGGGGGGCGCCGTGGTGACTGCGGGAGGCGAGGCGTCGAACTGCTGATGGGCGCCTCTCTGGGTGAGTCCACAGAAGGAACTTCCACGCTTGCATTTGTCGGTTCCACTAGAAGGAAATCATTTTTTTTTTTTTAAAAGAGTGTAAATGTTGGCACGCGTGGGCATGTGTATGGGTAGCTATATCTAACACTTCTGAGGGGAAATGACAAATACTCAAACTGCACTCAAATGTTCCACTCCTCCCACCCGTGGGACTATGACCAGGCATCCTGACTACATCAACAACCACTCCAACATGTAAAATAACATGTAACTGGTGGAGAACAGAGATAAGGGGGGTCTAGTCACAAGCTTGTCCCAAATAAAAAACACCAGCCTCAATGTGAGGAAGTGACCATCAATTGCAATGCCAGACAATACGCTAGCCATATCCTTCTGATATGAGAGAGGAAATCTGGCAGCCTATATTTTCATACACACACACACACACGGGATGAGGTGGTGCCAAGTCAATGAGTGACAGATGGGCGTACAACTGAATGTCTGAGAGTCGGCGACACGTTGCTGGGCGGAGTCCGTCGCTCCTAGGCTCTCCTCTGTCTCGGTGCCTGGGTCGGTCGCCTCTGCCCCCTGAGAGAAAGAGGAGAGAAAAAAAATAAATAAAGAGGGGGTGTGGGGGAGAGACGGTAAGAAAAACAGTGTGAGAGATGAAAGCAGAACAACTTGGCTGAATCAACTTTTCCCCTCACACTTGCTGTCCCCAACATGCACTAGACGGAATTCTGGGAAGAGACGGGCAAGAGAGCTGCCGCGGTGGTGATGCAATGTGGCAATCATGACTGGTGCCATGACTCACTTGCTCCAATGAGGGCTTAAGTACATTTAATCACCGTAAAGAGAGACAGACACAGACACACACACCCTTCTAACCATCACCCCGAAACCTCACAACACACACACACCCACATACAGTCTCTGCCAGCCGCTGCCACACAATGAAAGGTCCCAATGTGCAAATGGGACCATCTACGTAAACACACTGTTTGGCGTCACCTTACATCACTGTTACATCATCATGCCATAGCTGCATGCTGATGTGTGTGTGTGTGTGTGTGTTCGCCGGGCGATGATACTCACCTCTGGCTCCTCGCCATCGTACGCCTCGTTGCCCTCTCCGCTGCCGCTCCCCTCGTTGCTCTCCTCTCCCTCCTCAACCATGCCGCCATCATCTTCGTCCTCCTCCTCTTCCTCCTCTTCTTCCTCATAGTCCTGTTCACAAACACGCTTGTGAGAAGCAATGCCATGTTCTGTTTTTTTTTTTCCACGGGGGATTTGCAATGGTCTTCTGATAAGACCATATACCTCTACTGGATAGTTGGGTTTGAAGTATACACATGGTATTTCAAGTATCATTTCAGTAAACATGCATTATTGGACACTGTGTGGTAGTTTGTGTTTCTGTCATCTGTCATTCATTTAAACACTCCAATGACCATTCAAATGATCACTCACGCACACATAGGACTCTTTCGGACAAAAAAAAAAAAAAAAAAAAAAAACTCTTGGAACAATCTGGTAGTGTGTGTGTGTTTGTGTATGTGTGTGTGTGTGTGTGTGTGTATCTAACAGGAACTACCTCCTGCTCCTCCTCCTCTTCCTCCTCCTCGACCTCTTCTTCGCTCTCGCCTTCCTGCTCAGCCTCGCTCTCCGAGTCGCTGACGATGACTATGACGCTCCGCTGCACGCCGTCACCCTCCTGCGTGGTCTCCACGGGAACCGACTGTGAACCGCCCGCCTCCTCGTCCACCTCGGGCAGCACTGGATAATCCTCCAGCTCCTGATCAAATGCACACAGTCAATAAGGGCAGAACACACACACACACACACACACACACACACACACACACACACACACATATATATATATATATATATATATATATATATATATATGTAAAAATAGCTTACAAGTCCCCTCTACAATTTTATTCTAATACAATGTGTTCTTCCAGTTTCTCTAGCCGTCTCTTCTCTCTGAGAGTGTGTTCAAAACTGGGTGCTGAGCTTCATACCTGTGAGGCTGGATCCTCCTGCATCTCACCAGGAACCACACTCTCTGCCTCTGTGCTGTCTTCCATCACCTCCTCCTGAGACAGGCAAAGACACACAGGGAGACCAGGGGACAAGCGTGAATGAAGGGGGAAATCAGACTTTGGATGAATTTGTACAATGCTGGTGTTCCTGAACAGGAATCTCCTCAGTTTGAAGAGTCCTGAATGAGCCTATGCAAGTCTAAGAGTTTGTTTGTGTGTGTGTGTGTGTGTGTGTGTGTGTGTGTGTGTGTGTGTGTGTGTGTGTGTGTGTGTCTCTGACCTCAGGCCCTACTCTCTGGACAAGGCGCAGTTTCTTGGGGGTGGGGAGCTCGCTTGGCTCTTCTGGGGTCTCGGTATCTGCACTCGTCCCCTCCTGCTCCTCCTCCCGAAGACGCTTGCTCATGGAGGAACCCGGCGTGGCCGACACTAGAGCAGATTAGAGGCAATGTTCATACATTCTTTCTTAATCCGAAAGGTTTGGCAATATCCGGTCAAATTATGACAAAACAATTCTGTGTCTTCTTTCAAGCACGTTCTACACACATCTGAATAAATCGTTCAACAGCACCAGGCAGCTTCCGACTGGTTTCACCGTATACACACACTCACACTTAAAATACACAGACAAAGCATTTTTTTACAAGCATGGATACTGCCAACTTCAATGTATTAGTATGTAGTAACCTGTGTGCACATAGCCTTACCTGTGCCAAACACTGCTGTGGAGGTGGAGGGCCTCTCCACCTGGGAGCTGGGCGTGGCTTCCATCATGACGGGGGCAGACGCCGGCTCCTGATTGGCTGGCTCGCTGGGGGGCAGCGTCTGCTGGGTGGGCTGGACGAAGGCGGTGGCCTGGCTCTGGCCCTGACTCTGGGGGGCGGCCAGCATGGAGGAGGCCAACGAGGAGGGCTGCACATTGGGGCTGGTGGAGCGCACCGTCCCGCTAGCACTGCCGTACATGTGCTCCACTGGGCTCTCGCTCGACTGTTGGGCTGCAGATGAGGGAAGAAGAAGGGGGAAAATGGCATAAGGGAAGGTACAGGATCGATGGTCCATATGGTCAGCTCATATGGTATCAGTCTTTACATGTTGTTGTTTCAGCTGCATACAATACACCTTTCATAAAAATTATATTCACAGACAGTTGTATTTCTATGAAAACAAACAGCACCCACAAACGTGGACACTTGATTAACAGTACTGTACAATAATGTAACTGCACCACTCACTCTCACACACACTCTCACATACATACACACACACACACACACACACACACACACACTCACCCTCCTGTGTCTCCTGAGTGGTGGGCATGACTGTGGCGGTGGGAGTGGGCGTGGGCACGGGGGCCGGGGTGATCATGGGCCGGATGCTGGCGCGGGGGGTGGGCTTGTTGCCCTGGCTGGGCGTGGGCTTGCTGGGTGTGGCCACCACTGGAGTGGGCTTGATGTTGGCCGTGGGGGGTTCTGAGGAGCTGGCACTAGTCACAGAGAGAGGGTGGGGGGGAGAGATAAGGGACAATTCTGTAATTATAAGCTGAAAAGGAAAAAAAACAAAAAAAAAAAAAAAAACAGAACTACTCTCTGTGAAATTGTGTGTGGAAAGACCAAGCAAGCACACTTAAAAGTGTGCAAGTGTATGTCAGTCACAGGTGATGGGATGGCTACCTTCCACGCTCTGCTGCAGGAGTGGGTTTCAGGGTTTTTGGTCTCTGCTCAGTGGTCCTCTGCTGCTCAGGAACCTGAGATGAAGGACACATGTAGTGAGTGCAACGCACTGATCGTTTTGTGAAACTTTGTGTGTGTGTGTGTGTTCAAGATTTGCTGTTCCCACAGCCCATGTGTTGGTCCATAGCAGAGCCTTCACATACCTCAAGGCTGTGTGTGAGTGTGTGAGCACATATACCTTGCTGGGCCCAGGCTCGGCAGGCTCCTCGCGGGGCTCGGCGTGTCGGTCGTGCTGTTCGCGGAGATCCCTCAGCTCGCGCTCCTGCCGTGACAGGCGGCCCTCGTATTGCGAGCGTAGAGCGCTCACCCGCACATCCAGCTCCTCACGCTGCTGACGCAGCTCCTCCATCTCCTTCTGGAGCGCCTCCTTCTCGCCTGCCGGGGTGGGGGCAAAGGTCAGAAGGTCAGAGGTTACTCCGAGGGCAGACACTGCCAGCACAGCACAGAGCTCCATCTCGTACTGAGTGAGACTAAGCTGGTCTAGCAGCATAAGTAACTGCATACAATGCATATGTGTATGTACACACAACATGTCAACTGACAATGCCACAAGAACTGTTGTTCAGATGTTCAGCTGTTCAAAAATGTGTGTGCATCCTTGAAGACGTAAACTATACAAAAGTGTGCACGTGTGTGTCCATGTGTGTAACATGTACTTTGACAGCATACAGAACTCTGTAATGGTGTGTTTAAATGTGTGTGATGTGTTCATTGGCAGTGTGTAGACTACAGGGTCCACGCAAGCTGTGCAGTGTGGCCTCACCGATGACCTGTCGGATCTTCTGACGGGCTGCAATCATGGTCTTTTTGGTGCGCTCCTCCTTTTCGGCCATCTGGTGGCGTAGCGTCTCCTCCTGGCTGCTCTTCTCCTGCACCTCCTGCCTCAGGCGTGTCAGCTCCTCCTGCGTCGTCCGCGCCTCCGCCTCCCGCTCGCCCACCGTCTGACATGCGCGCACACACACACACAAAATTTACAATCACCACCATGCACACACCTCAACAGATGTTTCATCACACACAGTACACATTTATTACCATGCCTGCACAATGGTCAACAAAGGCTTAAACACACACACACACACACAAAATATACATTAACCATCATCCAAGAAGTTCACTAAATCGTTGCTTTAGTATGTGCAGCCACATCTGATTCATAAGAAAGATTTGTCCGATTGGCAAACACATATAGAGCAGAAAGCCTGATCAAATGAAGATGATGATGTGAGCGTATGGTGTGTCTCTAGGTGTCTTTTCTGGGCCTACATTCATGGGCACTTTCTCTCTCAAAGCCCCACCTTGTTGAGGGTCTCCAGCTGTGCCTCCAGCTGGGTGATGCGAGCCTGGCTCTGGGTGTTCGACTCTTTGACCGTCTGCAGCTCCTGGTTGAGGGTCTCCATGGCTTCTGGGTCTGGAGCTGGAGTTGCTGCTGCTGCCGCCACCATCTAGATTGCACACGCGCACACGCACACACCCGTCATTCACCGATATTTAATTCCAGACATACTCTACAGACTGTTGAAATGGTCTATATGATTACGGAAAAGATCCAGCCGTGTCACCCACCATGTATCGAAACTAGACAATCCCAAAGGTTAAATAAAAAACAAAACAAAACACAAAAGTCACCAACTTAAAAATAGTTTTTTATCCTTTCAGTCTGTTGTCCAGTGTTCAGTATCAGTGGGGGAAGTCATGGCACAGCAGTAGCAGCTCCACATATTCTAAATGTAGTAGCTGGTGCCCAGGGTCAAGTCAGGCCAGGGGTGCTTTCCCTCTCCCCAGAGCAGCCAGCAGCAGCCAGCAGCAGCAGCAGCAGCAGCCAGGCAGCAGCAGCAGCAGCAGCAGGGCCTCACCTTGTCATGCTCCTCCTTGAGCTCCTCGTACTGGGTCTTGTAGCGGCGGCCGATCTTCTTCACCTGCGTGATGGTCTTCAGCTTCTCCTGCAGGTCGTGGTTCTTGGCGTCCAGGTCACGCTTTGCCGCGTCCCGCTCGCCTGTCAGTTTGCCCAGGTTCTCGCGCAGCGCTGTCAGCTGGGACTGCAGCGATGTCACTGCGCCACTGGTCCTACACACACACACACACACACACACGAAAGGTTCAGGAGACGTGTCAGATGTGCTACTACGGTGCAAACTTTGGACAATCGTCCCAAAGCAGTTACCCTATGCATTAGTGCGTCAGTTGAATTCTACATATGTGTGCTTTTGCTTGCATGCACTGTAAATGCAACATAGTCATTAAAATTGGTGCAAAACTATTGGCTTTGTTGGTGAAAGCATCACTGGTGTGAACTTTATGCCACATGCTTACAGTACTGCATACACTCGGCAGTAGTGTGTGTGTGTGTGCTCATTTGAGTCGAGCCCTACCTGTTGGCATCTGCCTTGAGCTTGCTGTTCTCCTCAGTAAGCTGCTGAATGCGTTTCAGGTGTGTTTCTCTCTCTGTGTGCAGGCGCTTGTACTCCTCAGGGTCCGTGTCCTTCTGCTGACTCAGCAGATGCTACACACACACACACACACACCCACACAAACAACTCATTTCACTTAACAGGGATTCAATAGGGGTTCATCACACTGCTCACCACATTTCAATATTTTAACATCAATATTACGTATGTGCACAGGTGTGCCTTCTTACCTGTGTGCGGGCCTTCCAGCGCCTGATGTCCTCCTCCAGAAGCTTCTTCTCTGCTTGCAGCATTCCGCTCTTCTCGCTCAGTTCTGCATTGGACTCCTGGATGGGCATAATGTCCTGTTCCAGCTTACGCACCTAAAACACACACACACACACACACACATTAATTCTGCTATTTTTCTTCAATTTCTGAGGCATCACACAATCATTTAACAAATTAAACTTCAGCTGAATTATTCAGTTCACTTTCAGTGACTTACAGGAAACCAATTAACGCAGTGAAATTCACATTACACACATAAGCCTCTGCTTCAGTCATACACTCACTCACACGCACGCACACGCATGCGCGCACACACACACACACACACACCTTGGCATGTGTCTGATCCAGCTCCCGCTGCAGGCGGTCCTTCTCCTCCCGGAGGAGCTTGTTGCTCTCCACCAGCACGTTCATGGTCTCCGTCTTCTTCATCAGCTCCTCATGCTGTGCCAGAGTCCGTGCAGTCACCTGCAACGGGGGGGTCAGAGGTCATTGGTCACATGTCCACATGCACGCAGTACGCAGCCCTTCAATTACAGCTCAGCTGTTCTGACAAGACCGATTGCTATATCTTTGCCTTGGCTTGTGCTTGGAACATGCAACAGTGAACAACACAATAAATAACCACTACTGACTAAGCCTATAATTAATACAATTAACCATGTAGCTGAACAATTCCCATTCAAAATCACAACATGTAATCATATAGTAATCTTCCCTCAGCAAATAAAATAACTATATAGTGACTAACAATACAATCACCATGTAGAGCTCTTTCCCAACAGCCTTCATGTGATACACATGTTGTAGCTCCATCTCTATACTGACCAAACCACAACTAAATAAGTGGGTCCCTGCTTTGATGGCTCAGCTACAAAGCAGCCTCTAGTCTAAGCCTTGGTCTGTAGGCTCTGGCTCTGTCTGTCTGTGTGTGTGGTGTGTGTGTGTGTGTGTGTGTGTGAGAGAGTCACCTGCATCTTCTCCCTCTCTGCGTTGAGGCTCTCCTGCAGGTCCTTCAGCTCGTGCTCCAGTTGTTGCACGCGCAGGCGCTGCCGCAGGCTCTCCTGCTGGGCGATCTCATAACGCGTCTCAGCAATCTCTTTCTCCTTACGCACAAACCTGACAGATAGATGGAGGGAGGGAGGGAGGAAGGGAGAGGGAGAGGGAGAGAGCGCAAGCGAGAGAGAGAGAGAGAGCAGAGCAAAAGAGAACAGAGGAATGGAGGGAGGATGAAGGATAAGGGGATGAGTGGACAAAGAAAACAGCTGCATTACAGTGACCCTGCATTACAGTGTGACTCCCAGTAGAGATGAGAAATAAGGCATGGCCTTTGACAGGAGGACAGAAGTGGCCTGGGAAAGAGAGGGAGTGGGCTGACTTACCTGAGGATCTCCAGCACCTGCTCGTGGGACTTGTCCTCACTGTTGGTGAGGTTGAAAGTGCTCTGGTTGCCAGCCTGCTGGGCAGTGGAGGCCATCTTCTCACTGAGGCTCTGGATCTGCTCGTGAAGCAGGGTGTTCTGCTTCTGCAGCTCCTCCGAGCGCGACGCCTCCTTAGCCACCTCCTCCTGTGGAGCGGCCACGAGGAAAGGGAGAGGAAGAGGGAGCAAGACAAAAGGTCATTTTCAACTTTGCCCAGAATACTGGTTTGGTGTGCAGACAAGTCAGCAGTTACCTATGAAACACTACATAAGAGACTACATACACACACACACATATATATATATATATATAAGATGTATATAAGAGAGAGAGAGAGGGATGGGTGTGTATGTATGTATGTATGTATGTGTGTGTGTGTGTGTGGTGTGTGTGTGGTGTGTGTGTGTGTGTGTGTGTGTATATACATACATACACACACACACACACACACACACACACACACACACACACACACACACACATACAAACATACATACATACACACACCCACTACACTATATACATACTGCTGTATGTATCTACATATACTTAACGACTACAAACTATATTCAGTTGAATGTTTCATCAGTGTCATATCAACCTGACTAAGGTATCCCCATATCCCAAATACACACACACACACACACACACACACACACACACACACCTTGAGGATGCGCTCCTGTTCCTCCCAGGAGACACGGGCCTCCATGAGTTGGGCGCTGGCACGGTGGGCGGTCTCCTCCAGCTGCTGCCGCATGTTGGCCGCCTGCTGCGCCTGGGTCTTGGCCGTCTGCAGGGCCTGCACATCGGTCGCATGCAGCAGCACCTCTTGCTCGTACTTGGACTGGGCCTCCGCAGCTAGACGTGCCTAGGTGGGGGAAAAAAAAAAAAAAAAAAATCCATCAGCCGCGTGAAGATGTTGACATTCAGTAATCAACATGTCCCAACTTCACATCATGAGTATTTGAACACATGCATAGAGTAATTGCTGCAGGATGATGAGCGATACATGGGTCAAAATTTTTTATGGATGGTGTAGCATGGGTTGTCTGACTGAAAAGCATGCATGATTAAAGCGCACACGCACGCACCTGTTCCTGTCGGTCCTGAATGGCCTGTTGTTCCTGGGAGGTGGCAGTTTTTGCCTTCTCCTGGGCCTTCTCCAGATCAGTCTTCATGTTGTTTATGGTCTTCTTCAGCTCAGTCACCTAAAACACACACACACACACACACACACCCCTGAACATCAGGATTCTGTTGGGAGCGCCGCTCTCTCCTACTGCAGTGTTATTATCTGTAACTCTGCAGGCTGTTTGCTGATGTGTGGCCGTGGTCGTACCTGCTGTTCCACGGCAACCACAGCCTTGTCCTTGTCTTCCTGCATGCTCTTACTGAGGCGCTCAGCCTCCTGAAGCTTCTCCTCAACCTTCTTGCGCTCCTCTTCCGCAGTCTTCAGACGCGCCTCCACAGACACCTGGGCCTGAGTGGTCACCTGATGCAGGGCGAGAAAGAAAATGAAAGAGGACAAAAAGAGAGAAAAAAATGAGTGGAGTGAAACGAGGCCTACGATTCCTCGGAAGTCTGGTTAATAGTACTGGTCTGTGTTGGTCAGTGGTGAGTGCTCTCCATTTTGCTGACCTCCTTCTCCTTCTCCAGGGACTCCTCCAGACTCAGGCACATGACGCGGTACTGCTCCCTGCTGGCCGAGCTGGTCTGCAGCCGCTCCTTCAGCTCCTCCACCTCAGTCTCAGCCTGGCGCAGACGCCCTCGCAACTCCTCCAGCTCCACCTGGACACCTGATGGCACTGCAAACACACACACACACACACAATTTAAAGGGTTGAAGTGCGTTTAACAAAATAGAGGGTCTACGACATAAGATGCATAAACATCACCACAGCCAACAATGGGGACTATCATTCAGGCTATAAGAGCATTAATCCTGATTCAAAGATTTGGGGATCTCAACTTAAAAGTATTCATTAGACCACATCTCAATTAAGTGCCTAAATGTGTACAAGGGTCTTTAAAAAAAAATAAAAAATCTGTTAAGTCAATCACACTGAGCAATTTCTCTTGGGACTTCCACATGCCTATGTGGGCATATTTTGTCTCATCTGGGACTATAGGAGTGTTTCTAACCTCCAGAGGTGGTGGCGGTGGCGGCGGTAGAAGCATCCTGGGCCTTGGGTGAGGGCAGACTCTCGCGAGAGCTCTGCTGCATGCGCAGGCTGGACAGCTCTAGCTGGGCGGCCGTCAGCTGCTCTCGGGTGCGCTGGTGCTGTGCCTGCTGCACCTCCAGCTGACGTTTGGCCTCCAGCTGCTGCACCTGGGGAGGGAGGGAGGTAGGGAGGGAGAGAGAGAGAGAAGTGGGGGGGGGGGGCAGAGAGAGAGAGAGAGACAAGAGAGAAGGGGGGAGAGAGAGAGAGAGAGAGACAAGAGAGAGGGAGAGAGATAGAAGGAGAGAGAGAAGGAGGGAGAGAGAGAGAGAGAACATTCATGGTGAACTTAAGATACATGTATGAAAAAGAAATGAAGAGATGGCAAGAGAAGAAAGTGATGAGAAAAAAAAGAAGATTGGAGACCCATAGGAGTTTACCAACTAGGCTAGAGAGTGGTAAGAGCGGGGATAAAGAGGTTTTTAAACACACACAAAGTTTCTAGGACTAGCTAATCTGAGGTCAGTACGAGAAGTCAGAGGGTGGGCGCTGAAGAGCCTAGTGTGAGGAGCTCTATGGTGCGGTGTGTGTGCTTACTTCCTGGTTGCGGCTGGTCATGTGCCTTTGCTCCACCTCCTGCTCCAGCTTCTTCTGCAGCTGGGCGATCTCCCTCTCCTGCTTCTCAATCTGGTTGTTCAGGTGCTGCCGAGTCTCTGTCTCTGAGCGCTCCAGAGTGGTCTAAACATATACAGGCAGGTGTTTAAACACACACACAAAATATAACATAAAGCAAAAATGCTTGCGTTCCTAAAACAAGTTAAAAAGTTAAGCACAGGCCTAGCGGGTATCTAGAATGAGGCACCTGTGAACTGTTAAGCTAAAAGCTATGGACGTGGACTCCAATTATATCCATCTGTGCATTGTGCATGTACAATCACATAACTTCTATGGTCCTAGTTGTCATGCATGGTCTTTGACTCTACAAGCACTTTCTACGCAAGTCTCATACAGTGCAGCTCAAAAGCTGCTGTGAGTCCACAAGCTCAAACGACTCTAGATCAGTGATGTTCTAGTGTACCTGGATGGCCTGCAGGTTGGTGAGCAGCAGGCTCTGTCCTCTCTGCTGTGTGAGGATGGCCTCCTTCTCCTGGATGAGCCGTGTCTCTGTCAGCTTCAGCAGTTCCTTCTCCTTACGCAGGGACTCCACGCGGGACTGCAAGAGAGAGAGGGCAAACGGCTAACTCACACATGCCCAGTCTTGCATTCTATTCAAAAGCCACTGGCTATAAAGATGACCTCAGTGACATATTTAGGCATGGTCATGGCAGGAGGAATTCAAGCTGAAAAGCCACAAAGGTTATCTTAATATTTCTGGTTTGTTGTTGGGTATGACGCCAAACTCTGGCTTTGCAAACACTGCAACTTCAAAACAGCTTCACATTGTGGGGTCTTAAATCTGCATTTGTAGAGATAGCAAACAAAAACGCTCACCTCAGCCATGTTGATTTTTTCGTTGGCGGTGTTAATTTCCTGGGTGAGGGTGTTGACAGCCTGCTCGTTTTTCTGAGCAACGGCTGCCATCTTCTGGCCGTGCTCCCTCAACGTAGAGATCTCCTTCCGGTAACCTTCCACATTATCCTGCAGCATCTCATACCTGCGCAACACACACACACACTTACTACTTAGCATTACAAACACTGCCAGTAACAGTCACCTCCTTTGAGTCCTATTTGAGACCTATAACCCATCTTATATTTAAAAGTACTTGTCAGATTGTTTATCTGTGGCCTAGACTTGACCCTTTAAGTCTGTGGTGTGAAGTATGATACTGACCTCTTGGAAGCAAACTCCAGCTGGGTGGAGATCTTGGCGTTTTGGGAGCGCAGGTCGGAGATCTGCTCCTGCAGTTTCTCATTCTGGTCCGTCAGAGAACGCTCACTCTCCACCCGCTCCTTCTTGTATGCCCCAAACACCTCCTGGAGCTGAACACACACACACACACACACACACACAAATAAGAGTTAACTAAAAGCGACAATAAAAACAGACCCACATATTGAACATATGGGAATTCCTGAATTTCAGTCTCAACACTGAGTGACCTTGTTTAGACTGCTTTGACTTCTTAATGAAACTAATGCAGCAATGGATCAGAAACCTACCTGTTTGAGAGCAGCTTTGGCCTCCACCACCTCTGTGGATTCAGGCAGAGTGATGGCAGAGGGTGTGGCTGTGGTGGGAGTCTGTGCTGGGGAGCGGCGTGGCGTGGAAGTCAGCGAGATCTCATCTCCTGTAGGTCCAGAAGTCAAAGGTCAGGGGGCAAAGGGTGGGGTTGGAGAGGTGGGAGTCACTTAAATCAAGTCTGAAGGCTATGGCAGCATGTGTATGTATATGTGTGAGGTGGTTCTTCTGCCATGAAAGCGTGATCTGAATAACTCATCTTCAAATCATATGGTGTGTGTGTGTGTGTGTGTGTGTGTGTGTGTGTGTGTGTGTGTGGTGTGTGTGTGTGTGTGAGAGCATACACACCTCTGTCACATTAGTGCATGAAATGCTAAAGTGGCGCACACACCCATATGCCTGCTGTTGAACAAGTGCAAGTGGGCATTACCTGTCTGTGGTAGTGTGCCGCCGGTGGCCTGTGCCAGGAGCATGCGGTACATGTCCCTCTGACGCACGATGGATTCAGCCAGCTGCATCTGCATGGTCCTCTGCTCCTTCAGCTGCTCCAGCTCACTCTGGGCCTTTTCCAGGCTGGCCTCCAACTCACAGCGCCTGGGGAAGGGACAAAAGGAGAGACAGAGAGCAGGCTTAAAGCTTCATTCTGCACATCATATCTTCCTTTTTCTATGTCGGCATGGTTTTTTCTACGCTTGCGATTGCATTCAAATACAATCGGTGTCTAGAACTGAAGCACTGAGGAAGAGACACTCCCATGCGTCAATTCCTACTCTTGTACCCTAATCTGCTTCAGATTACATTAAACCAAGTTCAGACTACACAACCTGAAGAAAGATGATGCAAGTCACGTAATTTGAACACTGTAGAGTTTACAGCAATGTCAGCAGTCTCCGATTCACGCCTGAAGTTATGTAATGTCTCAGCTTCTCACTTATTCCTTCTCTCTCACTCACGCACCGCGCACGCGCCGCGCACACCACACCACACCACACACACACACCACACCACACCACACCACACACACACACACACACACACTGTCTCTTTCTACCTTCTGGAGGTGGTTTCCATCTCATCGCGCTCCTGGGCCTCGCCAAGATCTCGCAGGGCCACTAAAAGGCGCTGGTTCTGCTGCTGCAGCTCCTCCACGCTGCGGAAGGTCACCAGATGCTGCGTGATGACCTCCGACGAGCTGCTCACGTCGGCTGAGCTCTCCGCCTCGTCGTCCCGCGCCACGTGGTTCCCCCGTGCCTCCTCAAGCTCAATCAGCAGCACGCGCACCTGAAGTGCACCGATTAGCCAGTTAAATTATGTGTACTGATGCTTATTCACAGACGAACACCGACGAAATATCTACTGTACTTAGGGAATAGTGCATCTCAAGCATCTCATTAGCCCTCTATGCTTACAACTAAAAGAAATCTGCAATCTCAGTAGCTTGCAGAACTTCTTCACAGGTTCTCAGAATTAAATACCATCACTCAGGAGCAGAGATGTAAAATGTCCAGGAAAGTGCTGGGGTTGTAAAAGTCCCACCAAATGAAATGCACAGAGGAAATGTTTTCATGTTTTGTTTTGTTCATTTTAAAGTTACATGAAAGTAAAGAGGATTATTCTCTGATGTGATGGGCTTGCCAGTCTTTTCACTACAACTTTTTCAATTTTTTTCCCCTCTCTGTCTCTCTGCAAAACCACAAGCACTTTACCCTCTTATACTAGTGTAATGAGACGCGACAAAGACCATCTTTAATCTTGAGCACCTGTTGGGAGAGGTCAGAGAGCTGCTGGTCACAGCGTTTGTTGTCTCTCTCCAGCACAGACGACCGCTTGTTAGCCTCATCAGCCTCCTTCTGCAGACGATGCACTTCCTGGAACACAATGAGAGCACGTCAGTCTCATGGACATGAATGCATCCCATCCGTCCACAAAGACAAGTGCACACGCACACATACACACCCCTTTTAGTTTTTCTGTCTTTGCTCATTGGCATCTTGCATTGCAAATGAGTATTAATAGGAGAACACAACAACACTCACCTTTCCTGAGAAAGTAACAATTTTGAGATGAGCACAAGGCCCCCACCCTATTACATATCTGGCAATTAAACAGAGATCGTAGACGGGCAGGTAGAGAAGCTCACCTTGACGGCCTGCTCCAGCTTGGTGGAGAGGCTGGCCACGGACTTCTGCATTCGCTCGTGCTCGTCACGCTGCCTCTTGAGGATGGGGGCCTTGGCCTCCACCTCCTGCACGATGTCGTCCAGGTATTTGTTCACGCGTCGGTTCTCCATTCGCTCCAGCTGTAGCTGCTCCTGGGTCTCGATGTACGCACTGTAGATCTGGAAGGGGACAACAAAGACAAAGACTCTAGTACACAAGTAACAAGTGTGTGTCAAAAGACAAAGACACGAGTACAATAGTAAAAGTGTTTGTCAAAAGACAACAAAGACAAAGACACTAGTAAAAGTGTGTGTCAAAAGACAACAAAGACACTAGTACAAGTCTGTGTCAAATCTAGGTCATATGGTGACACGCACAGGGTGACGCACAAGCATCAGTAAGTCATGGATCCACTTTGTAGCTGCTTAGGAGGCAACAGTGAGTATGTGCATGACTGTGTGTGTTAAGAGTGAGACAAGTTCAAAAGAACTGTGGGTGGAGGACTGGCAACGTGTACTGGAATTAAAAGTGTGTAATGCCTGATGGTGCAAGTTGTATGTATGCACAGGTCAGTATGTGAGAGTGGAACGCATGTGTCTGATCGGAGTACCTCAGTGAGTTTCATCCCAGGTCTGATTTTGCTGATGGCTGCAGCAGTTGGGGACATAGTGGTCAGCTGCTCCTCAGTCAGAGCAGATGTGGCTCCAGCACTCCCTGTCAAAGACAGTTTCCATAAGATTATAACAGCAAGAAAATCACCACACACACTTATACAAATGCATTTCCACACCATGTGTCAAATCTTGGTGCTAGTACCATTCCATCACCCACTCAACGGCATGTTCCACATTCTCCCATCCACAGGCTGATGCACTCACCTCTGTGTTTGCCATCAGAGAGGAGCTCGTTGGCATTCTCCAGCTCCTTCTCCAACTCTGCGATCCTCTCTTTCAGCTTCTCTTCTGTCTTGGCTCTCTCTCCATCCATCTCCTCTTGACGAACCTCAAGGGCTTTATTGGCTACGCGCAGGGAATACAGCAGCACATTAAGAGACTGCACTGGTGAGAGAGGGGTGTTGTGTGTTGTGTTGTGTAGGCAGCAGACACTCACCCTCTCCTGCCTCCTTGAGAAGTTTCTGTAGCTCCTCTACGGCACTCTTCAGTTCCTCACTCTTGGCTTCCGAATCTGCTGAAGCACTCTGCATGCGCACAGAGGGACCCCAAAACACAGTGCAAGAGAGAATGAAAAAAAAAAACAAAACAAAACACAACACACACACACACACACACCCACACCCACACCACACACCCACACCCCTCCATGTATGGTGAGCAAGGTGTGAGCAAAACATCTCCTTGAGCAGCTGTGACAAATATGCTGATGCTCTCGTAATACATACCTTGTAGAGATTGCAGAGTTTAATGTTTGCATTCAGCTCATTTCGGAATTTCTCCTCAGATGCTCCTTGCATCTCTTTAACCTGAGGACACCACAGGAGGTTAAAAAATGGGTTTCTTCTTAGGTTTGAATCGCAACAGTAAGCCATAGAATAAAGCAAGCATTACTCACCTCCTTCAGTTTGTTAATCAGATCTTCAGCTCTCTTCTGAGAGTTTTCATTGGATGTTTTTAAGTTGGTTATTTGGTCCTGCAGTCTGGTGACCTGGTAACAAGGAAAAAAAAGATTACATTCTAAACTTCAAAACTTCACACAGTAAATCTATTTGTTCATTATACTGACAGAACTAATACATGCGGAATTCTTACCATGTCTCTTGCGCAATCTTAGACTACCCTCTAGTGGTCAGACTGTGTGTGTGTGTGTGTGTGTGTGTGTGTGTGTGTGTGTGTGTGTACCTCATCCTGCTTGTTCTCCAGGCTGCACTTGAGCTCCAGTATCTCATTGCCCCTCTGGCGAGAGAGGCTCAGCAACTCCTCACTCTTGGTCTTCAGCTCAGACTTCAGCCAGTCAATCTGATTCTGCAGCAGCTCCTTCTCCTGCTCCATACGCTTCTCCTTGTACTATGCATGTGCACGCACACACACAACACACACGCAACACACACACACAGCATTTCTAGTGTTAGGATTGCCTAGTAGATTGCTATTGTACTGAGCTACATGTGTAACTGTTCTGTTAACTGAACGAAGAACAGGCAGCTAATGCTAACTGAATGGGGCACAGAGAAATGCAATTACATTACTTTCCTTTGCCCCCTTAAGTTAGCATCTGGTTTGCTATTCAATCTATGTTGCACCACATTTTATCATTCTTTTTCCTACTAACAGCACTCTTGATCTTGAACAGTGCTATGTGCTGAAATGCTTTGGAATATCCCTTTCCTTCACACGTAATTTACACCTTATACTAAAAGGCCTTAAAGGGATCCCCCAACTGGCAAGGTATATTGGCCTTTTAAGACTGACATTGGTGTCAGCTATGTTTGTGATTTAAAAACACTCAAAATGTTTTCGTCTTTATTAAAACGTGCATTTGTAGAGCTTGTAAACTGCCACTGCCATTTACATCAATCACATCTCCATGCTTTCTGGGCAAAAAGTGAAAATCACCTGGTAGCGTTGGACATTACAGTGTAATGAACACTACTTCTGTTGCCTTTGCCGTTTTAAGCGCATTGTAAATCAGGAGGACAACGTAGGAGCCAGTATTCGAAATTTATGTGAAAAGGTAGACAATCAGAGATGCGAGCGAAAAAGAGTGCAACAATATCAATGGTGTCTATGTTCTGAAACAGCTTGGACACAGATGAGCACAACCTTGTGATGTCAATCTTTACTCCGAAGGCATGAGACGTAAAAAACAATGGCAGTTTATGAGTGAAAGTATTTCCTAAAAGGGAATAAAACGATGGTTACGTATGTAACCGCGGTTCTATGAATTTCGGATGACCGCCAGAGGCGGTGCTTAAAGCACCTGGATGTTCATCCAGGTCCTTTAAGCACCGTCTCTGGCGGTCAGGAGAAATGAAATAGAACCGTTTTTTTAACCATCTTAAACCACCAATAAACCAACATCAATAATATAAGGGATCCTTTTAAGAAAAGAACCTGCATGCATCTACAAAGTAGGTTGTTAAGTAAAGTAACCCATTGCCTTTTGTACCTCCGGTGGTCCACTACTAGTTTTGAGCTTAATCATTACCTTAATAGAGACCTCTGATGTTTCTAGCTCATCCAGCTTCATCTGCAGTTCCAGCTTGGTTGTGCTCACCTCCACCAGCTTGTTACTCAATCGCTTCACATCCTCTGGAGAGCACAAAACACGATCACTGTCACCACATGGTAACACAGGAAACTTTACACATCACAACTTTGCACACAACATCAATTCACTTCAGGAGTTCACACACAAATCTTCACAATTCAGCAGCCTGTGAAATTGAGTGAGTGTGCATCCATGTAAGAGGTGAATCTCACCACTCTGGTGTTCAACCTCCTGAGACCTCCGCTCCAATGTGCGGACGAGTTCCCTTTTCTCTGCCTCCAGCTCATCTCTGGCTTTTTGAAGCAAGCTCTGTAAATACAGAGTTGAATGAGCAAATACAAAAATAACATTCTTTATTACAACCATATGGTAGATTTGTGCACTGATATATTCAGCCCCTAAAACCAGCAGCAACTTAGCCAACCTATACAATCTTCATCCTATGGACAGGATGATGACTACTTGATGTTGCAAGTTATGAAATTGTTGGTAGTAAACTGCATGTTATAAATGTTTAAATATGTGCAGCTTTCTCTTGAACTGGCTGCCGAGTGATAGAAAAGAAATTTCAGTGTAAACTGACAAAACAGTGTATTTACCTGCTGAGATTCCAATTTTGTGTGTGAAGCTTCAGATTCTTTTTTCTTTTCGCGCGTGCATTTCAACTCCTCTTCTACAAACAGATGATAAGGATATGACTCAGAGCTCACACTTACATACAGTGTAAGCGTGACATATCTGCTGTATCAAAATCACCGCACTTACCATTTTTAGCAAACTCCTCTTTGAGTCTCTTAAGTTCTTGCGTTTGCGACACAAACCGATCCTGGCTGTCCGCGAACCGCTTTTCGATCTCAAAGTATTGTTGTTCTGAATTGAAAGCAACACCACACATCAATGGAAGAATGTAAGGCATGATAACCTGCTTAACAGCCAACTTGCTTCCAGGCGTCAGGCATGGCAGTTCGGTTCTGAAGGTTAACTGAGGATACTCAGCGGTGATCTCTACTATTGACATTAACTGGCTGACTTGTAAAAACATACTCCTTGAAAACACTTAGTCTGTAAATTCCCATGTCAACACACCTACCATGATCGAAATTTACTTGGCTGCGTTGGCTAGTTATAACTTCAAACGTTTGGTAGGATTACATTTGCTGCTTTGCTAACATTAGCTTACTATAAGCGTGTCAAAGTATATATTCACTCACAGTAAAATGAGATTCAATTACAGGACATCATAACAATACAAAATTCATAAGCATTAAGTCTTATAATTATCAAACTATGATTGTCTTTACTGAACTGTCATATTATAAATAAATAGAAGCACGCAGGTTAACGTTAGCAGCTAACTACTGCTGCTAACGAACTGTGATAATTCAGGTCAAAGAACTAGTTGCTAATATTATACTCACCGCTATCCACGCGAAACTGTTCATGGTGCGCTTTCAGACTGTCAATCTCACTTTGCTGGTCGGAAATGTATTTCTCCAATTTGTTTTGAACGGTCTTTGGAAGTCTGGACAACTCCGCTCGTTCTAACACCTGCTGCAGCACTGCCGCCATTTTTCGTTCATGGCTTCCCTGTGTTTTGCTTTATCACTTTCGAAAACACAACATCGTCATACTGCCCTCCACAGGAGTGGAGTCGTACAAACTTTATATAGACCTAGGAAGGGAGAAGCAACTTACGACCGCGATAGAGCCATTTGAGAAAAAAGTCTAACATTTCGAGAATAAACTCATAATATAATGAGATAAAAGTCGAAAATATTATCAAAATAATTAGATAGAGATAAAACATAGATATAACATTACGAGATACAAGTCATAGCATAATGTTATGATAGCCTAAAAGTAGAAACTTTATGAGAATAAAGTAGAAATATTACGAGAATAAAGTCGAAATGTTACGAGATTACGAAATGTAGCACCGCATATTCTCAGAAAATTCTGTGTGCCGCGTAAACAAAAACGGCAGGGTAGACTGAGTAGGCTACATTTGGGACATGTACAGTTAAGACACCTGAAATATCTTGCGTGCACACCAGGCCTGATCTATGATTTTTGCTCCACACGTGTGTTAGTGTCCTCTTTAACCATGGAAAATTTGGATACTGCATATCTCCAGTCCTAGAATACTGGCAAATGTATATTTACCACAGTGATAATTCCACTTCACCATGTCCCTTCCACAGTGTGTTAGTACTGGTATGTTAAATTTATGTTACACCATTGCAAAGGTCAGTCTGTGCTCTACAAACTGACATTTCATGACATCATATCATGTAAGTTAGTTACAGTATATTTAGAAAAATGGGCAAGGTGGTCAGCCGGGTGTAGTTTAGGCACAACTAGGATAGAATTCCATTGGATTGCATGCTGTTTATTTGTGTATACTATGATAGCATTTAGGCAATATGCAACACAAATGTCAATAAAATTAAACGTTTCAGATATTTCAGCTATATATTGTTGATGGATATAGTTTCTAACATAAAGGCTTTAAGGATAACATAACAATTTGTGAGATAAGCAGTGATAGACCAAAGAAAAAACATATTTTCAGCTTAAAACATTTTGTTCCTGTTTTATTTCTTTATCTAATGCCAGATCAGATAAAAAAGAATGTATTTAAATAAAAAGAAACTCTCAATTTACATATTTTTTAAAGCTTGCTACCTTTGCCGTGATTGGCCAGCCTTACAGCATTATGAATGGGTGTCTCAGCTGTACAATTATACTGTCTCAACTGCATCCTACATGAGCTGTATCCCAAATGGGTACAGTTGACGCAAAAAAAGAAAAATGCACATTGTGTTTATGAGTTATGAGTCTCTTCAGTGTCAAATTTTGGAATTGTAATAGAGATACCAAAACCGTCTCTATTGTAGGCCTTCTCAGTCTCATTGTGAGTTTTATCTCGCAAGTTTAAGCTTTTATCTTGTCACTTTATGACTTTATTCTCGAAATGTTCGTTTTTTTTTCTCAATTGGCCCTGCTCCATTGTACCAACCTGAAGGTCCCAAAATAAAAGAAAAAGAAGATAGAAGTTAGCAGGGCAAGTGTTCTGGGGATAAAGTAGGCCTAACCTAGTTCTTGCAGGGCTAGTGCAGCCTTGTGCTTCCGCTCATCACATTTCAATAGCCTAGCTGAAATGTGTTTACAGTTTTTATCATCGCCATTACATGTAACTCAGAATCCACATTTTCAAATCAATTAACACAAAGACCTAAACAGAAAAAAAACTCTGTCTCCTATGGTTACAAAACATTGAAAACACGCAGCAAAAATATATTTTTTTTCTTCAATTTGTTGTCAGGTCAATTAATCATACCACAACTAACAACAAAATGTAAAACTTAAATGTGTGAAAAAGAACATACCAAGGAAAGTTTTTACAAAGGATGGATGATGAAATTACAGTGTCTGTAACCAACATACCACTAGGTGGCACTATACGACAAGTGATCATGTCTCAGACCTCATCATAGAGGGGGTCATTGGGTTTAAAGTATATTAACATCTGTTGGCTGTACATACTCTACCTATACCTATAGCTGTAGGGAGCTTGATTTGAGAGACTACTTTAGCATATGTATTAGAAGTGAAAAAAAGACTATATTGCAGTTGAAGAATTCTGTCTGTGTATGTGTGTGTGTATGTGTGTGTGTGTCTGTGTGTGTGTGTGTGTGTGTGACAGAGAAAGAGAGAGAAACAGAAAGGGAGAGAGAAAGAAAGAGAGAACATCAGTGCTACCTGAAACAGATGTAGGAGGTGCAGGTGAAGTCTGAGGTCAAGGATATGACTAAGCCCGACAGAATGATTTCAACAGAGATGAAAGATTATGTTGTGTATATGTCTTGAGGCAATCGATAGTTCTTACAGTATGTCTGGGGGAGGTTCTGTAGCTGTAATTCTCTCTCTCTCTTTCTCTTTCTTTTTCTCTCTCTCTTTCTCTGTATATGTTGTGTGAGTATGTGCGTAAACATGCATGTGACATTAACTTTATCTTTTTCTTTGATGCAACACTCTTTTATTGAGCAGGCTTTATAGTCAGTGTGTTAATTTGTGTCCATGCCAGTGGACATGTAACCACAGTGGTCTCATAGTGCGTAAGCTATTGTGGTCTTTGTGAGGTCACTCAGAGATCCATTGTGTCCGAGCTGATGAATTCTAGTGATACCTACTTCTCAAGGAGCCACATTCAATGATGCCTCATCCACCCATGTGAATGAGGACAGACCAAAAAGTGAAAAAGTTTGGAATTCCTGAATAAATGGGGAAAATTGTAGGGCTGTCGACGTTAAAACATTGATAGTGCATTAACGCAATGTTACTTTAACATGATTTTTAAAAATGTCGCAATTAATGCAGGGTATTTAGACAACACTGAACTGGTCTCATCTTGATGAACAATGCAGATTTTCACGGGTGACTAGCATGTCAAATAAAGTTAATCATAACATTAACTGTGGTAAAACGTAGCTCTACAACTTGTTGAATGAATGTTTTATGTTTATGTTAATGCATACAAGATTTATGTGATATGGTACAAGTTCACTTTCACTTTTCGGGAGAGAGAGAGAGCGAGAAAGAGAGAGAGAAAGAACATTAGTGCTACCTGAAACAGATGTAGGAGGTGCAGGTAAAGTCTGAGGACAAGGATATGACTAAGCCCGATGGAATGATTTCAACAGAGATGAAAGATCATGTTGTGTATATGTCCTGAGGCAATCGATAGTTCTTACAGTATGTCCGGGGGAGACTCTACAGCTGTAATTCTCTCTCTCACTTTTTCTCTCTATCTCTGTTTATGTTGTGTGAGTATGTGTGTAAACATGCATGTGACATTAACTTATCTTTTTATTTGATGCACCACTCTTTTATTGAGCAGGCTTTATAGTCAGTGTGTTCATTTCTGTCCATGCCAGTGGGTAAGTAACCACAGTGGTCTCATAGTGCGTAAGCTATTTTGGTCTTCGTGAGGTCATTCAGAGATCCATTGTGTCCGAGCTGATGAATTCTAGTGATACCTACTTCTCAAAGAGCCGCATTCAACGAGGCCTCATCCACCCACATGAATGAAAAGTGAAAAAGTTTAGAATTTCTGAATTATAATTATAATTATAACATTAACAGTGGTAAAACGTAGCTCTACAACTTGTTAAATGAATGTTTTATGTTTATGTTAATGCATACAAGATTTATATGATATAGAAAATTTACGTCGTGAGCTATTTTGGTGTCTAGGGACTGTGCCCCCCTGCAAGACAAGTTTGAGCAAAGTTGAACAAAATTTTTGTGTGATACCTGAGGGACCATTGTGCAACAACAAATTTAATTTTGGTGGTTCGGTCTTAAGGAGCTTCATCCAACAAGCTCTCAACTGCCCATGTGTGGTGTAGTGCAACCTAATGAAAAGGTCATGAATTATCGGACAATTACTGGGACACCAAAATACCGGGTCACTTGAAACCTGGTGGCCATGTAGCCAAGTGGAGTTATAGTGTTTAGGCTATTTTGGTCCTCAAGGATCACACCCCCCTGTGCTTTTTCATTCATTTCCCACATTTTCCACTCTGTTTTCTAAGGCATTTTACACAATTTACATAGAAAGTTTCCAAACTCTACTGGATTACTTTGAACAAATGTAAAGCATCTGTTCACAGCTAGATATTCTTTGCTTACATATGGATTTCTAATGCCTCTGTGAATCCCTTTCTTCATCATTCTTCAATCCACAATCATTCATGATGCAAATAAGATACCAGGATCAAAGGAGTTTTATTGTTATAGAAATACAGTAAGACATTCACAGCAAATTCTGCATCTTGTTGTTGATTGTCTTAGGTTTGATTGAATATGCTCACTATCAACAAATAACAAATCTGTTACAAAATTTGTTACAAAAAAAGGTTAGTGCAACTTTAAAACAGATTGCTTGAAAGATTTATGCTGTATTTAAAAAAACCTGAGAATAATGCACATATTAATTGTGAGGAGTGGTAAGTGGGGGAGATTTCCCTCTATACTGTATGCACACACTCTTGGTGCAACAGCTTTACTCCTATCTACATTTACATTTACATTTAGGCATTTAGCAGACGCTTTTATCCAAAGCGACTTACAAAAGAGGATAACATTCAAGCTACAACACAATGAACTAACAAGGAGTGCATATTGCTAACATAGAATCTGCACTGTTTTAAGTTGAAAGTGCAATAGTGTAACACAGTGTAGAGAAATTAAATTATTAAGTGCATTCTCAAAGTTTACGCCAGGAGATATTCTTGAAAGAGCTTAGTCTTCACGGGTTTCTTGAAGGTGGAGAGGGTATCAGTTGATCTGGTAGCACTTGGGAGGTCATTCCATCAGCGCGGAACCAGATATGAGAAGAGTCTGGACTGACCTGCACAAGGTGTTGGCCGTGCTAGAAAACGTTCCTTAGAGGAGCGTAGCGGTCGTTGGGTGACATAGGGCTTCAGAAGAGTATTCAAGTAGATGGGAGCAGAGCCATCATTCACCCTGTAGGCCAACATTAGTGCCCTGAATTTAATGCGAGCAGCCAAGGGCAACCAGTGAAGTTCAATGAACAGAGGTGTGACATGTGCCCTTTTTGGCTGGTTAAAGACCAGACGTGCAGCTGCATTCTGGATCATCTGTAGTGGTCTCACTGCACAGGCTGGTAGGCCTGATAGGAGGACATTGCAGTAGTCAAGACGAGAGATAACCACGGTCTGAACCAGGAGCTGGGTTGCATGTTGGGTTAGGTACGGCCTGATCTTCCTTATGTTGAATAGGGAAAAACGGCACGACCGAGCCACAGAGGCAACGTGATCTGCAAAGGTCAGTTGGTCATCGATCATGACACCTAGGTTTCTTGCCACTTTGGTGGGAGAAACAGACAGGGAGTCGATCTTGATACTGATGTCGTGATGTATGGCTTGTTTGGCTGGGAGGACCAGCAGTTCAGTTTTGGAAAGATTTAGTTGGAGGTGATGTCCTTTCATCCATGCAGATATATCAGAGAGACAGTCTGAGATCTGTGTTGACACCGTGGAGTCGTCCGGCGGAAAGGACAGATAGAGCTGGGTATCATCCGCATAGCAGTGGTAAGAGAAGCCATGGGCGTGGATGATTGAGCCCAGCGAGGTGATGTACAGTGCGAAGAGAAGGGGCCCCAGCACAGATCCTTGGGGTACTCCTGTGGTGAGTTGGTGAAGTGCCGATGTCTGTCCTAGCCACGATACGTTGAACGACCGTTTAGTAAGATAGGATTTGAACCAGGAGTGCGCTGTGCCATCAATGCCAATGTTGGTCAGCTTGTCCAGTAGGATGCTGTGGTTGACCGTGTCAAATGCTGCTGATAGGTCCAGCAGGATGAGCACTGAGGACTGACCTGCCGCTCTGGCCTCTTTTAATGCTTCCGTCACAGACAGAAGCGCCGTTTCAGTGGAGTGGCCACTTCTGAAGCCGGATTGGTTGGAGTCGAGGAGGTTGAGGAGGAGTGAGAAATCCTGTGACCTGTTTAAAGACAGCTCGTTCAATGGCTTTGGAAAGGAAGGGAAGAACAGAGACAGGCCGGTAGTTCTCCACTTGAGTGGGAGCAAGGGATAGTTTTTTGAGCAGTGGTGTTACCTGGGCTTGTTTGAAGGCAGTGGGAAATGTACTCCTAGTTAGTGAAGCATTGACCACATGTGTGGTTGCTGTCACAATTGTGGGGGTTATGGCCTGAAGAAGGGTTGTTGGGATAGGGTCCAGAAGACAAGAGGTAGGCCGGCTGTCTGTGAGAAGCTTAGACACCTCTGCCTCGGAGAGAGGAGTGAAAGAAGAAAAGGAAGCAGTTGGTGTAGAGAGGCTAGGAGAAGGAACCTGTGTAGATTGGTTTGAGAACTGACTACTAATAGCTGCAACTTTGTTAGTGAAGAATGCAGCAAAAGTGTCAGCTGTGAGGTTAGTTGGAGGAGGTGGAGGAGGTGGGTTTAGTAAAGATTTAAAGGTGGAAAAGAGTTTCTTGGTGTCCGTGGCGTTGTTAATCTTGTCATGATAGAAAACCTTTTTCGCAGCAGTGACACTGGATGAGAAGGAAGATAGTAGTACTTGGAATTGTGCTAGATCGGCCGAATTCTTAGTTTTGTGCCATTTCCTTTCAGCAGCTCTGAGGTTAGTGCGCATTGACCGAAGTGAGTCATTAAGCCACGCATGAGACTGGGTGGGTTGTGCGGGTCTGGTAGACAGAGGGCACACACGATCCAAGCAGAATCTCAGCGTAAAACAGAGTGACTCTGTGGCATCATCAACCTCAAAAGAAGAGACTTCTAGACGGTGGTAGAGCAGACGCCACCAAGGAGGAAAAGTGAGTAGGAGATAGATTCCGGAGATTGCGACGGACAGAGACAGAGGGAGTAGGAGCAGATGGTTGCTGACAGAGGGAAACCTTGAACTGAATAAAGTAATGGTCAGATAGATGTAGAGGAGTAACTGTCTGTGAAGTAGCGGCGCACTTCCTGGTGCCTTTTGTTTCTAACCATATTCACATTTATCACATTTTGCATTCATTCAAATTTTTGTGTAAGAACTTCTTCAGGAAACAGGTTTAATAATTACAGTGGCGTGTGTCAAGGGAGACATAAGGGTTTCAGCTTGAAAGCATCCACCATTTAATGTAACTAAACAAAGAGAGTGTTCAACTTAAGTATACTTGACAGAGGGGTGTTGCATACAGTGGCAAAGCAATGTCATGTGATTAGTCCCTCACCGGGAGATAATCTATCTGATGGCCAGAGGACACACCCATGGCAATTAGCATTGTTAAGTGGTTAACCAACTGTTCATATACACCCAGATTCAGAAATATCACTTATAGCCTGCTTTGGCTACACTCCGATTATTACATTACACCTTGTACTGTGACCATTAAAATGATACTAAACATGAATACATTGACATTTCATGACATACAGAAATACATTCCAAATCTATCTGAGGTAAGGTCTTTGCAATGTAAATATGAACAAAAGGCTCTATCCAGCTACAAAGGTGCCGGCAGTTCATTTACATTCAGTCAGTGAGAGAGGATGATTCTGTTGTTTTTGTGCTATGCAATGCATGGCGGCTCCTGGTTGTCTGAGGCAGAATATACTTTTAAAATGATTGCTATCAACATAATTGTTATGTCATTGACATAATTTGTTTACCCCTACAGAATAATATGTGAGAATCTGTGTTGTTTGGTGTGTTTGTCCATTTCTGATTCAGCCTTTGTTTTTTAGTTGTTGGCCTCACATGACATGGAAACACTAATACAGCTCAGTCACTTTGCCCTTGCGTGACAAACCTGCTTAAAAGAGGCTCTCTGCAGGCTTGTGTTAATGTGTGTGTGTGTATAAGAGAAAGTGTGTGTGTGTGTGTGTGTGTGTGTGAGAGAGAGAGTGAGTAGGTCGCTACACAAACAAAATAGGTGGGACAGTTTAATGGGATACTCTCTCTGGATTGTGTGTCTATGGTGTAGGTATTTCTTGTGTGGGCGAAATTGTAGTGTTGCCTGATATATGAGTGTGTGTGTGTGTGTGTGTGTGTGTACTCCCTTCTTCCTGGTCAACATCTCTATTCTGCCCAATGGATGAGTCATAGTGCCCTGCCCTGTTTTCAGAATGTGTTCACGTTTTTGAAAGCGCATGGCCCACTTGCTTCTTACTGAGGTGAAGGGGTAATGCAGGACCATTAAAGACATCATCATCATCATCATCACCATCATCATAATCATCACCATCATTATCAGCATCATCATTATCGGCATCTTCATCACCATTATCCTAAAAATGTGATTCAGTATAAATTCCAAGCCAATGCCACTCCTTGACGTTTTCATTCTTGTTCAGTCCTTAAGTTGGAATTTTCCCTGGATGCTGAAACAAACATTCCCATCTAGCTGAGTTCAGCTATGTAGGCTCTGTGCCAAGGGGCTTTGAATGATACAGTGACAGAAAACATCACCATTGTTTGCAACAAATTTTTTTGTTGCCTTTTTTTGTTGGCTTTAAGTCATTGTGTTTTTGTTATTGACAGTGAAGTTAAAAATGGCGCATGGAATTCATTTTAAAACACTGGCTGTGCAGTTAAGACTTAAAACATAAATAAAATATAATTAAAATATAATTCATAAAAAATTGAAACATGGTGTAAATCATATTTTTGACATCCTCAAAGAGTTTTGAAACACATTCTGACAAATGATAATATGGGAAAGGAAAAGACTATTAGGAAGCCATAATCAGTGTACAACAGCAGGGCAGCAGCACACTTCCAGAAACTTCTCTGCTGCCCTGACCTGAAGGGTACTGTTCAAAGAATAAGGTCATATACTCTTTTGATTCATGATTTTGAAAAACAGCTGTCTATTTTATTGAATACATTGAGATGAGGGATTGTACTGAAAGGTTGTGTATTTGAGAATGTGTGTGTGTGTGCGTGTGTGTGTGTGTCTGTCTGTCTGTCTGTCTGTGTGCGTAGAGAGTATGAGAGCAAATGTCTAGGCCAGTAAAGACATGTCTGAGGTATAGCCTCTAGACAGATACAGGGTGTTTGTGTGTGTGTGTGTGTATGTCTGTGTGTTCGTGTATGTCTGTGTGTGTGTGTGTGTGCACACTTATGCGTGTGTATTCACAATTGGACTTATAAGCCACCCAGACAAACTATCTGCATCTAAGCCCTAGGCACACACACACACACACACACACACACACATCTCACGGAAAGCCACAGAGGTTGGCGTGACAAGGGTTTGATAAGCCACTGTCTTTTGGAACTTCTTAAGAATTTTTGACCATGTGTGTTACGTGTGTGTGTATACATATGTGTGTGTGTGTGCGTGTGTTTGTGTGTGCATGCATCTGTGTGTTTGTGTAAATGCATGTCTGTGTGTTTGTTTGTGTGTGTGTGAGTGCGTGTTTGTGTGTGCATGCATGTGCATGTTTATGTGCGCATGCATGCATGTGTGTGTGTCTGTGTGCTGCATTTGTATTTGTTTGCTTGCCTGAGTGCAAGTTCACCATGTCAGTGTGTCACGTCTGTCAGTTGGGTCTTACACCACATACATGTTTGATGTGTGGTGTCAAACGCAATAAAGAAAAACACACACATGTAATAGCACCCAGACAAACAGTGGTAATCATTTTAAAGTGCACAATGTGGGCGAAATTCAGCCACGAATCTTTGTCATCACAGCAACAACACAAAATCTGATAACATCCATCTCTCTTTTCTGCACTTCCATGGAAGGCTTCTTTTAAGTCCAGTGTATCATTTTGCGTGTTGTGTGGTTCTCAAACACCTTATCTCTGTTACCAAATATAGCATGGTAGCTTCCACCACTGAACTGCTTATTATGTGTAATTATACACTGCCATCCCCCAAATAACTAGAATTTACGGCAACATTTTAACACCTCTTTGTTGACTTGTCAGTAGACTATTACAGTTTATGTTTTATGGCAGCTAGACAGACCCAGGCTAAGGAAATTCAAATAAGTGTGTGTGTGTGTGTGTGTGTGTGTGTGTGTGTGTGTGTGTGTGTGTGTGTGTGTGTGTGTGATTAGCTCAAGCCTAGCCCAGAGAGTCAGATTAGAAGCGGATCTGTTAAGAGGATTAAGACAAGATCTCTGAGAAAGGAACTGCACACAGTTAGTTGCCTGTGCTGATTTCCATGCATTTTAGTATGAATAGCACTTATTACAGAAGATTATGATAACTGTAGTCAGTAATTCAAAGATTCAATGGGTCTGCAGTATAACAATAAATTGGCCCACACCAGATCATATGAGTATATGTTTTCTTAAATGGAATTTTCCAGCTGTGAAAATAGACTGGAGAAGAAAAAACACAATTATGCAAAAAGTCTGTGTAATATTATCTTGTTTACTAACTGTCCTTAGTAGTTTTTGGTGAATTGATTCCCTGATTACACAGCAAATTAAATGTAAACGTAGCTTGTGAACGAAAGCAAACTTGAAAACAAGGGTATGAAAACAATCACACACACAAGAGAGATGGAGAGACAGAGATTCCTAGGAGCACATCCCAGGAGAACACAACCCTAACCACATGCGGTTCAGCCACAGTTCGGGTGAATGTAATGCCTCACACCTCAGATTCCAGGTAAATAATTTAGACCAAGTTCTGACATTGCAGAGGTGGGAGTTCCTCTTTTATGCAAGACGTGAACTTTGTGTGAAGTGAAGTTTGTGTGTGTGCGTGCGTGTGTGTGTGTTTGCATGTGTGTATATGTGTGTGCGAGTAAATGTGCGTATGTGTGTGTGTGTGAATGGGTAAGAGGTGTGAGTGAGAGTGAGAAAGAAATCTTTTTTTGATGGGTTGCTGGCAAAACTGCTGTATTTTTCAGGAGAAAAGAGTTGTTTATATTCTTAGTTATTTCATTGCAGATGGTCACATTTTTGGAAATGGGATCGTATAATGACATGGTCAGTAGCAAATCTGTATTTTCCTGATAAACTACTGTCAAACAAGATTTGATTTTTGACCACCTGCATGCACTTTAGGGTGCACTTTACCTAATCAAGCACCTTATCTAAGAAAATCAAGCAGGGGAAGCCTTCTTTACATCAAGCTGTTAAGTTATACCTTAATCTCTATTAAGGTTCTGACATGATTCCCGACATGCTCGTAGCTTAAGCCTGTCTTCTGTAAGTCATACTCTCATGAGAGTGCTACACTTTACCTTAGCACAGTTTTTAGCTAAAACGCACATTTCACAGCTTTAAAAAATTTCATGTTGGTCTCAAGACTCTGCATGGTTGCATTACATTTAGTGATTTATTTTATAAGTATGAAAAAACTGTAAATGACTGTAAATGACTTTTTAAATCCCTCTAAAATGTAAACGTCACCCACAAACATCATGTTGATGTAGTCGTTGTATTTTAACTTGCCTATTTTTTTGTTGAATTCTGCACTTTAATGCCCATAAAAGAAATCTCACTATGCTCAAAAAGGTGTAAATGACAACAATCAGAACATGGCAGAAACATGGATTCAGTCTCCTAAGATACAGTTAAGAACAGCTTAATCAAGAAGACTCTGAAGAGATAGTTTGGGGAACGCACATAAAAAAAAAACAACAACTATCTGGTAAGATATATCTTAGAAATTTCGTGTGAATTTCTAGTGAACGTTATCAGGAAACTGGACCCAGGTGTATTTGTATTAAGTCACTGATTCAGTCATTCAGCCACTGATGTTCAAGAAAACTAAAGATTCAAAAGAACTTCAGCCATCACTCTCAAGTTTATTAGTCTTCTCTTTATGTGGGGTGTTACACAGACTTGGGAAGAAACAGAAAGGTGTGTGTGTGTGTGTGTGTGTGTGTGTGTGTGTGTGTGTGTGTGTGCGTGTGTTCGTGGGTGGCTGGGGCCTGCTGGAGTGGGCTGCGTTGAGCCAGAGAGCCCATCCGACACAAACATCTGGACATGAAACCCAGGCCGCAATCTAGCAGAGGTTATCCCGGATGGACTGTTTACATGAGGTCAGAGGACTTCCTGAAAGTAACGACTGAAATGGTACACATAAAGCCGAGGGGTTGTATACATGCTGGACAGCTTTTCCATACATACACCAAAAAAAAGTGCACAAACACACACATAGACAAACACAAATCCTCAGAGAGAGACACACGCACACATGCATTCACACACACACACACACACACATAAAGAACTGAGGAACTGCTGAGGGAGAGGTGATGGTTTTTCCACCAGACTATACACAGGACTAATCTTAAAACAGTTTTCACATATGACTCTGATGGTATAAAATATTTCTGAAATCTTTTACATGGCACTAATTACAGTATATGTCATAATTCATGTACCTTTATTCAAGTATTACATCTTTTCGTATGTAAACCAATCTACATATCTATGTCACATTTCAAAACAGAAAACATATTGTATTTCCATCTGTGAGACTCCACCGGTCAGACATGGTGTGGTGTAAAATTCTGTGCGCTTCAGGAATTCAATTATTTCTTTACAGAGGGTTTCAAGACAATTTGATAAGCTGTTCCCACAGGGCTTCCGTTTTAACATTCCATATGTTAGCTTAGCATAGCAGAAGTAGTTTGGGAATGAAATAGAACGTTTGCTTGATGTTCTTGTTTTTAACTGTTGAAACCAAATGACTGTACAGTCATTGGCTGAAACGGTCTATGCATTTTTAAATTCAATGCCCCCCACCCTCAAGAATAAAGAGTAGTGGAATGTAGGGTAGTGTCAAGAATGCATGATAATGTTTTGATAATAATACATTTAATGAAATGTATTTATACTTATGCATGTATTTTCTCATTTTTCAAAGGTGTATTTTTTCATCACAGACTTAAACATTAGTACTGCATAATGGGCCACTTTGTGGAATATACAAATGTTATAAAGATAATTTAAAAGGAGGCTTAAATAATCCATTATTGATTTTAATTACGTGTAATAAAATCAACACACATGGTGCTCTCAGGTTAATGGTATTACATTTTACTGTAATCAAATTTGGGGAGGCAGATATGTTTATTGTCTACATTCTTAAAGAACATTACAATTATTTTCCGTCATCTTTACCAATCACCCTCTCCACACAGGACTCGGACTGGCTGACGATAGTGCAAAAGTAAGGGCTATTAGTCACGTGGGGATGATCTATGATTTTACTCCCTTTGAAAAAAAAAGAAAAATCATGACACATTCGCCTTTGTGCACAGTCAACCCATTTGAAAGCCTTTCATTCTCTCACTGTTATCATGCAACCCACATCCCCCTCTCTATGTCCCTCCTTTCTCCCTCCCTTCTTACTTTTCTCCCTCACTCCACATCGGCTTCGGCGTCGTCGCCGTCGGCGGCCACCGTCTCCTTCTCGGGCAGCAGTCCGTATTCATTAAGGTAGGCCTCCAAGTCGGTGGCAAAGAACTCCTCGTTGAAGTTCTGTGTGATGGCCAGGAAGTTGCCCAGCAGCTCACCTGCCTTGTAGACCAGCAGCGCCGGCAGCACCTCGTCGGAGAACTTCTCGCCGGCGCCTGACGCCTCCACGCTGATGCGGCAGAACTTGACGGTGGGATACTCGCCAGCCAGGCAATCCAGGCAGCCATTGAGTTCATCGCAGCCCTTGACACCATTCTTGAAGATGTGCACCACCACTACTGTGTTGCGGTGTTCCTTCTCAATGACCTCCAAGAAGGCCTCGCCATCGGCCAGGTCATGCACGCCCTCGAAGCGTGGCCCAAAACTGAGGCGCTCATGCATCTCCTGCATGCAGTGCTTACGGTATCGCTTCAGGCACTGCTCGTCTGCCATGTCCTCCTTAATCAGCTCGTACTCCTGCATGCTCATCTGCACAACGGGTGGAAGAGGGAGGAAGACAGTGAAAGGATCATTGATTCATACAGACCGAAATTACACAGGGGATGACAATATGGGTATACAATACATGACATTTTATCAATGTTATGATGTGGCAAAAGATACCCTTTGCATGGCATTGCCTATATACTGTAAGGTCTTGTGGCTGTAGATGCCAATCTTGTGTGAATTAACATTGAAAAAACAATGAATTTCAGCAGCAAACCATGCTGTTTTATACTTTTTAAATGCTCATACTACCTACAAACTGTCACTGCTTGTAAATCGCAATGTAATTGTTTGTTATAGTAATAATTAACAATATGAATCATTGTGAAAAATGAACAATATGATTCAATATGACAACAATACAAAACAAAATTATAATTATAATTGTAAAGTGTCAGTGCTGCACTGTGTGTCTGTGTGTGTGTGTTTATGTGTGTGTACCCACCTTGCGGTTGAGGCCTCCTTTTGCATCATCTTTGGGTTTGTGTGGTGAGCTCATCTGCCTCAGTAGCTCCCTCTTCTGGGGGGGCATGGACTCTTGGTCCATGCTCTCCAGTTTGAACCGCCTCCAGTCATTGATCACTCCCTTGGGGCCTGCACATGGGCACACAGAATTGTCAGGTGACAGATTACCTGTCTAATCTGGGTTTGATTCCCTAATTGAACCCCACATTGCGATCTGTGTCACTTTGGATAGAAGCATCAGCTAAATCGCTTTAATTGCAAGTCTTATGCTTAAATAACCACTGGTCAATGGAAAATGGTGTTTCTTTTCTTGGCATTACCAGGTGGCTTTGGCATGAAATACAAAGTCTAATTTTTGTTTGGAAAGTCCTGCAAGTGGAATAATTATGACTAAAGTCTGACTAGCAAACAGCTAGTGCCATCACAAGAAAAGGTCCTCAAGATATTTATCCTATGAGTGCCCGCTGAGGGGATCCAATCAGTGGATTAAAGCAAATTATTGTCCCTGAGTCAAGACTATTTGCCAGCTCTGTTTTTGGCAGTTACACTGTGGCAGCAACCCCAGCCAGCAATTTGCCAGCTCTGTTTTTGGCAGTTACACTGTGGCAGCAACCCTTTTGCAGGTTAATCTCCCCACAAAATACATTAGCTATGCTACTTAGCTACATATATACAAATCAAGACTGTGTTTCCAGTGTATATATACAGATCTTGTGGCAAAACTTGGAGACGTGCATGTTCTCAGCTTCCTTCCAGCTCTGCTTTGGTGATGTTAGTGTAAATAGCAACCATAAAAGACATTCACGTTCAATGAGTTGGCTTGAATTCTTCTCACCTGTTTGGGTCACCTCATCCATGTCCTCTGCCATAGTGTCTTTGGATAGTTTACCTGATAAGACATGAGCATTAAGATCAGAGCTTATTTGAGTGCTTGTTAGCATCTTAGCTGTAGAGTGGATGAAACTGAAAGTCTGCAGGTGAGAGTTAGGCCTACTTGCTGACTGCCAACAGACTGTAGGCAGCAGTATGAAGTATTTAGTAGCTGAAATTCTTTTGAAGTATTTAGTAGCTGAAATTCTTTTGAAGTATTTAGTAGCTGAAACTTTTTTTGGACTTATTAACTGCTTCTAATACATCTCCTATCCAGCTTTGTGTGAAGTTCTGAGACATAGAACATAAACTATGAGACAAACAGTGAAAGACATTAAAAACACGTTGGCTATCGCTTTTATTTGTTTCCCAAAATATTAGAAAATAGACAATTAGTATGGAGACATCTGCCATCTAGAATAAATAATAATTGAGTTAGCCTATAGTGTAATCACATTTGAGTGCTATCCTAGTGTTCTGCGATAATGGTGTGTAGAACTCATGAACATGAAGACTACATGAAAGATGACGAACCATCTGCACCACATTAATACATCATGTTATACCAAAGCCCATAATGTCTAGGACTGTGAGTCCTGAGTTTTGTAGAATAGCTAATCCTTTAATAAATACTTTCCTAAATCGTTCAGAAACGAACGATTGCATGCACTGTAATAAATATGTAATTATGTAGCAGTCTAGTAGATGATTTTCATCAAGTCCATGTTAAACTGCCCTCATAATCCTTTACAGGCAACTGATACCTCTTGGATTCCATCCTATGCCAGCACATCTTTAGCTGTATGTTCTTTTTGGCACCAGAAAGCACTGTAGAATTACACTGGATAAACGTTTATCACATCCTGTCTCACACACCACATTGCATCACTGCCACTCCTTGCTACACTCAAAACATATTACATAACTGTGAGTGATTCATGTTGAGGCCCTCATGAGGGAGGGGTTTAGGTGTTACATGGGACACGCTATTGGCCCGTGTTAGTGTCACTCAGGACGAAGTGGATTTACGATGGACCTTGGTGGATTAGGGTCTGAGCGGATTAGCTCACTTTACAAGCACAGGTGACGATATCACACGACAGGAACTGTTACTCGTGGTGATATCATCATAGGCAGAAACAGAAACAAAGGTGGTAGAAGAACACTTCTGCCGTGTGCCATGCTATTATGTCTAATTTAATGAATAGAAAATGGAAAATACACAGGGAAGCAGACTTACTGATTCTGTAAAAAAATACTTACTGAATCTGCAAAAATCCCTGTGGTAATGAACACACCGTGCTGCTTGTATTCCAGTTAGCATCTTGTGCATTTTCAAAGCAGTTTACAAAGTATTCTCTGTGTCAAACAAAGTATTACAGCAATGCAGAAATGGCTTCTTGGCTGCTAGTTCAGTAGTTTGTGTGTTATGGCTAAGTATGAATAAACTTCTTCTGTCTTCTATGCTAAAGTTAGTTGTTATTCCTCTATATGTAACAAAGTGGTATCAGTGTGTTTCTTAATCTCTCTGAACCTTTTGCTTGCTTGGAGACAGATGGTCAAACAGCAGGCCACAAGTCAACGAAGAGAAACGGAGAGCCTCATTAAAGTCTGACCGCTCAAGACCTCCTTTCAAATTGTGTGAAAGTATCTTTTCAGACAGCACAGTCCAAGTGATCAACCCCCAGCTGAAGTTGAATCACTAAACTACCCCCAGCCTAAACTCTGTGATTTCTGTGAAACTCTGTGATTATCCGACTATGATCTGAATTTCCTCTGGGAAATCCATCTATCTATCTATCTCATTGTGCTCATGCATGCATTACTGTCAGGCACATCCACAGTCTTTTATCTGCCCATTGAAGTGTTTGCTGTTAAAAAAATCTATCTTTGTTGGTTGGCTTTTTTCATGCTCTTTGCTGCGGGTGGCGTGTGAGCATGATGGGGTAGACTCATCAATCTTCCTCTCCTGACACTATTTCAGTTGTGCTAATGGGTTTGGTACCCCAACGCCTAAAGCTTTTCAGGTGGTCACTGGCAGCATTTTACAAATATTTTTGTGTTTTTTATTTTGAGGGGGGGGGGGGGGGGTGGACTGTTTTTGACGTGCTTCAACAGGCAAAAGATTGATGGGGAGCTGAAAGGCACTTCTCTTTGCTCTGTTCGGCCTCCAAGTTAGTAAAAAAAAAAAGGTTCTAGAAGCAGGTGTTTAGGCCCTCTGGATAAGAATGATTGTTGTCAAGATGTTCTGTTTATTTGTGGTCTGTCCATGACTCACCTGTGAAGGTGAGTTTTACAGCAAAACATGTCTCCTCTGAGCTAAAGTTCCGTGTTGTGTGACATCTGTCTAGTCTAGTGTGTCACGAGAGGAAACGATGGACAGAGTCTGTGAGTTTGTGTCTATTTGTGTGTGTGTGTGTGTGTGCGTGTGTGGTGTTTTGCGTCATGCATTGCACGTTAAAGCAGCACTCAACGTCACTAAGTTTAAACCTCATTAGCTGTTCTTTGAACCCTGAAGAGCAATCAGTCAGCTATAGTTACATTAATTCCCCTTTCACCCACTCACAGACACTAATGGCAGCCGCTGTGCATGCAGTCTCATATACACATATACACAGACACATACACGCAACATATGCACAATTTGACATGTGCACACAAGCTACTATGGGCTGGCCAGAAAGTGGGTATTAAATGTTTTGACTGCAAAGACTAAGATTATAGTCTTGACGTAATAAAAAATCAGGTTTCAACCTGTAAATTGTATTTTTAATAAGAGGCAGAGAGAGAGAGAGAGAGAGAGAGAGAGAGAGAAAGAGAGAGAAAGAGAGAGATGTGACCTTCATTTCACATGAAACCAACACAAAGCAAGATTAACTCTTCCCCAGACTGTCTCCTGCGTTTATCCCAGTATCAGATTAACTCCGACTACCAGTTTGCTTTCTCTGTTGTCACATACCCTCTCTGTCCCTGCACTCCCTGCAGTGCCAGTAAAGGGCCTCCACCCTCTGTCTGTCTCTTAACAAATTTCAGGTTCATTTCAAAGCCACAAAAAGTGATTTGATTTAAGTTTCCTTGATCTATGTTTCCACTTTTTTTTTTTAAACTTTTGTGGTGCACTGGTCCATGCATATGTTTTATCTTTGTAAGCCATCAATGACCAAAAAAAACAAACAACACCCATTATCCAACCCAGTCCAGTCAGGGGACCAGTGCCTTTCTTTATGCTGTCAAAACAATGCAGTGACCATAGCAACAAGAAGTCAAATATGTGAATAGTCACCATAAATATGGCAAATAAAGACAGAAACATTGGTTCAAAAACTGGGACATCTGGTCAGGCTTTCAAATAAACATTCAGCAGACGTTCAGCACAACAACACAGACAAGATTTCAGCAAGTATTCAAGGCCTGCTCAGTACTAAAGGCTTTTATACACATGCAATAAGCCTTCAACACAGAGCCACCCTGGCAGAGGAGGACTCTCTTATCTACCCCCATGTGAAATCAAACAAGTCCTTTCACCAAATGTACCAGCTCTAGACACAACACTGCTATCTCGATGGCTCCAACTTGGGCCCACCACTCTACACAACGGAAAAAAAATGCCATTCAAAGCAAAGGACCATGTGAAAGACACACAAACGCCTTCTACGCAAGAGTCATTTATGTTAACTGAAACGGCATCACATTGGTTTACTGAAATGCATTACTAAAGGTTTCCATGCAAGCCCAGCCATAGAGAATGAGGCCTGTTAGCAGATCTATGCTCACCTGCCTGGGTGCGAAGAGATGAGTTAAGGAGTGTGTGTGCTCTCTCTCCGGTGTCCAACTCTGGTCTGTGAAATGGTTAGTTGGCTCTTCAGGTTGTCATATGTGTGTGTGTGTGTGTGTGTGTGTGCGTGTGCATGTGTGTGTGTGTGTGTCTGTGTGTGTCTGTGTGTGGGTATAGAGAGCGTGCAGGGGCAGGGCCTCAAAGAGACTTCTTAGAAGGGAGATGCTTGCTGCAACTCACAGGAATAGCACACTAAGAGGATTGAAGCCCAAGAATTAGACACCTGCACTAAGTTAGAATGGCATGTGATAGAGAAAGAGAGAAACAGAAAGAGAGCGAGAGAGAGAGAGAGAGAGAGAGAGAGAGAGAGAGCAGTCACTGGAAGCTTTAAGCATTTAAATACTGGTTGGGGCCTGTGCTTATTAATTCATATCTTCCTAATGTGTAAGTCAACCACCACCTCCACCAGTACACTGTTCCACTTACCCACTACAATCCATCTGCCATCCCATCTACAGGAAAGCACGTGAACACTTGAGTTTAGCTATTCTGAGAGTGTCCTTGTGACAATATTTACCTCATAAATCCTCTTCAGACATAATATTTCTATATTTGGTTATTTGTTGATTTCATTATTTAGTTTTAACTGAAGCAATGCTTGAAACTATGAGATAAAGTGGATGGCAGCTCATTTCTAGAGAATATTGGTGAGAGAGAATATTGCATTTACACAGCACTATAGTATGAAAGAACATGCTTGCTTTCTCCATTTGTATGACTGCTAACTCACTATGCATGGTTCCTCAGGGGGGACAAAAATCTTTACCCCAGTGGACATGGACCACTGGTCTTTAATGATGCGTGATGCATAAACTCTGTTGACTGTTGACTGTTACATTATCATGTTATTTGAACAGTCCTGTATGGGTAATGTCTATGAGAATAATGAGGATTGTCCTAAAATTGACAAATCTTCGACTATTTTAAGTTTCAAGAATGAAACTTTACACCTTCATCTTCATGTTCACCTCTTCATCTTTACTTTATCCCTTCTTGTCATCATTTCAGAAAGGTTTTCACCTTGTACTTCATAATAATTTGAATTTTAGGAAATGGTGAATATTGGCTGTACATGGGACGGAAAAGTTTGCAAGATGAGTGGTATTCTGGTATATTCTGGTGTATTAACAGATGGGGGAGGCAAATTATCCTGCTGATAGGGGAAAAAGAGATTTTAGTAGTTTTGCTTTCTCTGAAGGTCTAGTTTGCCCATTCTGTTTCTGTCTCTTTTTTACAGCTGGAGTTTCTCTTTTTACTGCTAGAGCCATCCTCTCTGTTTCGTCATAAGCCTGACTGGTCTTTAAATACACACCAGAATACTCATCTCGCAACTCCTTTGTCTCTTCTAAGCTCTTTGTGTTGTCAAAGAACATCTGCTAATAGGAATCATGGCTTAGTGAGATGGCAGTGAGTGTCATATGCAACCCCCACTCCACAGCCCACTCAGCACGTACACACACACACACACACAGACAGACAACGTTTCGTTCCTGCCAATATGTTGCTTTAAAGAAGAGACTCAAGCCGTTGTAAAACTGGCCAACATTTACATGACACTTCTATGGGTGTCCAAACGAAGACACCCAAAGACACCTACCCTATAGGTAAGCCTCTCCCTGGCCAGCGCAGCTCATCGGATGACAGTTCTGGCATTGACTCAGTGACCTGTGCAACCTGTGCTGAACTCTGAGCAAGGAGAAGGGTAATTCATCACACTTCTCCCTCTGGTCACTCCCATCTCTTAAGACATCCCACCTGGAACATGAAGGGGATCCAATAGGTTGCAGTGGAGGTAGGCCAAAAAAAAAAAAATTGCAACGCAAGCTGAGGGTGGAGTGGGAGGCTGGCACAGAGGTGGTGACTGGGGTTAATCTGTGGAGAATTGGATATCTGGGTAAGTGTCGGGGTGTGTTTAGGAGTCACATAATCCTTCCCAAGAAGTGCAACAGACTTGTCCAGAGATCTGTGCAGGACACAGCTTCAGCACAGAACACATGTCAAGAAAGCATGATCTCCATGATTCCTTTTGCCCTCCTAGGAAGATATTTTCTGCATTATGTTAAGTTAACAATTTATGTTATCTGTTAAGCTCAAATGAACTTAATGTACAAGTTTTATGTTTGAGATTGAGATTGAGATCATGGGATTGTCGTCATATTGTAACATATATATATCGTTTAAATATCTGAGGTGAAGGTGAAGGAGAGGGAATGTATGGTGGTGGCAGTGGTGGTAATGGGCAGAAAGAAAGAAAAGAAAGGTTAATATATTTAAATAAAATGAATAAATAAAAGTGTTTGTACAGCATTTTTCACATTGCTTTGCTAAATTGATATGAATGTTTATATAGACACGCATTATATCTCTTGGTGGGACACTGAAACAATGACAGGAAACTTGTCAAAGAGTGTGTGTGTGTGTGTGTGTGTGTGCTGACTGGGAGCTTCTCAAATTTTGACAGACCCTTTGGGTTAAAACAACAAAGCTGAGCGCTTAATGAGTGCTATTTAAGAGCAGCCGTGAGCGGGGTTGAAACAACACAGCGTGAACCGTGATAACTGCACCAATTGCACCCGGCCTGTGTTAGTGCTGGAGCAGCCGCCCATGCCTGTCAAACTGCCATTTATATCAAAGCCCAAGATCAGAGCATCCTAATTTGTGTGCTCAAGCAGATGTGTGTGTACTCAAGCATTACTTTTGTGCGTGTGTGTGTGTGTGTGTGTGTGTGTGTGTGTGTGTGTGTGTGTGTGTGTGTGTGTGTGTGTGTGTGAGTGTGCGTGTGTGTGTGGGTGTATAAGAGAGAGGCTGTGTGACTGTGTGTGCGCACGTGTGTGTGTGTGTCTGTCTGTCTGTCTGTGTGTTTGTGTGTGTATACGCCCTTCTGTGTGAACGATAATGTGAATTGTGAGAATACCCATCTTGAGAACTCTGGGGTTGAAGATAGGGTGAGGTTCGGCTCAGAGGAATCTCCTCCCTGAGGTTAAGTTTCAGAGGAAGGCTTAGAAAAATACAACAGATCTCATATCGTGGGAAATAATAATTAATATGAATTAATTAATAATAATTAAAGTGACAAAACAATGAAAATGAAAAAACAATGACAGTCATCCATCATTTAGTATACCATCTACAAACCATTATTTAGAATATATCTCAGTTACAATTAGGGATAGGATTTGACCAATATCAATGCCATTGTCAATTCTGCTTATCGGTCCACTTCTTTATCAATTCTCTTATCAATTCCTTACTTTTCGGGAAGAAATTCTACCCAGGTTCTCAGTATCAGCACATAGGACAATAGTATAGCCCATACCGCTAAGGTAACAATAGCAGCTTATTAGAATCAGGAAAACCATGTAAACCTGTGTTATTCATTTAAATTTTGTATTTGAAAGACCCATTGAAAATGGTCTGAAAAACATGTTGGCATTGATAAGAAGAATTGGTCATGTCAGAGGGATATGAAAACAGTGAATTTAAGCATTCGATTCTAGATTGTACTTAGGTGGTGAATTCCACTAATGTCATTGTCAATGCTGTGGGTATTTTCCAGAACCAGTGTGGGTCATATGGGTTAACAGCCACGTTCCTTGGGATAGAACTACTGTGCACTCGCAATGAACCCCTGCATCCAGCGCTGACAGTTTTTTTCCCCTGTTCCTGGAATCTGAACTTTCTCGGAGGCATGTAACTTTGGCCACTACACGCTGCTGTGGTTGATGGGAACATCGTGTGTAACGTCTGCTTTTGGTACGCTTCATTGGGCCAGATGAAGGGGCACTGCACCACGGCCGTCTGGCGGCAAACCGAGCATAGTGTTGATCAAAGGGAGGGAACGAGTGAGCAAGACAGCGCCCTATTTCGTCCCAAAAACAACATACAACAAACGACCTAGTGAATTATGGGAAATAGGAGGGGCCAACCTCATTCTGACACAGAAAGAATATGTGTACCCTTGTGTGTGTGTGGGTGGGTGTGGGTGCTTATGTGTATGTCTGAATTTGAATGAATGAGAGGCTTAGCCTACATTCAGGTCACCGGACACTGTTTACATTGACAGACATCTCACGTCATTTAGAGGCTGTTCAGATATTTCCATAAACGTTATGAGGTGTCGGTTTCAGAATAAACTTGTGACGTAATCTTTCTCTCTCTCTCTCTCTTACAGACACACACACACACACACAATAGAGGTTGCCCATTCTAAATATGGTCCAGGCACCCACACATCCACTTCATCATTTCCTCCATACACTCAAACAATTACACAGGCCTTATAAAAGACTATCAACAACAAAGATGCTCAGAAACAGTAAAAGCCCAATCGAGGGGCCAGATTTCATGTACTAAGGACCTCATTGGACGGCAGAGTAATGACTACTTCTGCTCTGAGTGGAAGGACAGCCGTCTGTACTCACAACAGCAACAAATGTAAACATGAACTATGCAGGCCATTTCTATAAATACATGAGTAATGTAACTATGCAACGAAGGCAGCTTAAAGTGCGTGGGCATGGCAGTAAAACTGATACACTGTGGGTTTGACCTTTGACCACGTTTGTTTGTTTCTCATTGACTACAACATCCTGTTGTCACCACTATATGTCATAAAGCATCTTTGGCTTGTGTGAACCAGGCCATTAAGGGCAGCATCCTATAACTTGATGAACCTCTAAATATGTATGAATGTATTCACCAATGCTGTTTTGCAGATTGAGTTTCTCTGGGATGTAAAGACTGTGCTCAAGAGAGATGGAAACATGTTGTATGGAACTCTAGAAACACAAGGGAGTGAAACAGACAGGGCTTCTACCAAACAGAACCCAGATTGTATGCTCACAACATAAACAAATACACACGCATAAGCAGCAAATAAACAAAGAAAGAGACCCCAGACAGATCCCTCAGACAGGCATGACGAAGACATACACCTTAATAACATGTCTGAAAGACTCAAAAAGCCTGTGCTTTACTAAAGTTAGGCCTTATGCTCTCACTATTTTCAGTCTGGTTGTGGCCGTTGGATTGCGTGGCATGTTATGCAATACTGGCTAAATGATTGCTAAAGCTCCCGAGAGAAAGAGAGAGAGAGAGAGTGAAAGAGATCCCAGCATTACATAACAAAGGCTCAAGGAGCAGGTTGATGCCAGAGGGCTTGCGACTGCAGTATGGATTTGTCCGTTCCTTTTGAAGACCACTAGAGGGCTCCACTCTCTTTAATCCACCTGAGAGATGGTTGAGGCTTCAAGACAGAGGGGGCAGGATGTTGGGGAGGGGGGAGGGAAGCTATTCGTAAATTTACAGTAAACGCAGGAGCCATGGAAAAGTACAGCAGCGTTTGTCTCCAAACACTGAGAAAGGAGAGACAGGAGGAGATGACAAGGGTGTAAAAACAGTGTCAATGTTGTGGACAGTGGTGGACAGGAAGTGTGTGTGTGTGTGTGTGTGTGTGTGTGTGTATACGTGAGAGACACACAAACACACACAGACACATACACACACACACACACACACACACACACACACACACACACAAACACAAAGGGAAACTCTACAGGAAAATCCCCTTGGGGTTGAAGATGCCAATGTCACTCTTCATTGTCTCTCTCACCAGAGGCACCGTATGTGTATGTGTGTGTGTGTGGGGGGGGCAAAATATTTCTTCCTGCCACATGCAGACTCTGCCAATGTTTATGTTTCTCTTTCAGCTGACTGACACATCCTTTGTAACTAAAGTGATAATGACTCTAAACATTGATTTCCAATCCTAAACCACAAACTTCATATTATGACGTTAACAATGCAGCATTGTTTCCTAACCACCACGGCAAATGTTTTGGATTCTCGCAGTGACTTTGGGCACTGTCATATTAGTGGTCTGATGACAGTCTTCATGTTTGTTTGTCTTTTTCTCTTTTCTTTTGTCTTGATTATTGGCTGTTGTTGGTGATCACCAGCGTAGGCCAACATCATAACTGGCACAGACAAGACAATTACAGTGAGATTGACCACACCCCCCACCCCCACCACCACCTCATCTGAAGAAAGACGTCTCTCCTGACGAAAACCATCCGACGGGGAAGGGGCCCCCTTGTAGCTATGACGTCCAAAGCATGGAGAGAAAAAAAGAACAGAGGGATGGAAAGAGAGCAAATATTGGGGCCAAGGAGAGAGGGATGATAATCAGTGTAACTGAGAAACGTGTGAACGGAGGAGAACGGATAGAGTCCAGACATGAGCTGCTCCCTTAAGCATGTTCAAACACACTCGCAAGGCACATCATGAGAGGCCTCGGGTTTTAGTGCACACCCTCGCACATGCAGGCACACACACTCTCACGCACACACACACACACACACACACACATGTACACACACACACACACACACACACAAACACTCGCACTTACACACACAAACACTCTTACTCACACATGCAAACACATATTTCTATATTCATATCGTCACTTAAGGACATATTCACACAGTCCACTTTGGTGGACACGTATGTATGCACACATACACACACACACACACACACATACACACACACACACACACACACACACACAGACACACACACACAAACAGACCACACTCCACCCTAGTCATTAAAGTAGAGCCATTCCCTTTACAGGAATTCCCTGTATAGAGTTTCACACACATGAACACACACAGGCTTCCTTTCACTTGTGCTCACTCCCTCATTAATAGGGGCTCCTTTGATTATAGACAATAATGGTTGGAGCCCTGGGTCTGCTTTTCTAGGACAGAACAGCTGAATTCTCCCCATCGTTAGGTGAAAATATGAGTCAGATGACATTAACATTTACCAGAACTACTTCTGAAAAAAAAAAAAATATATCGTCTGTGGCGAGACTTTCGGTAATTCCGACAAATTTCTAACGCAGTGGAAAGTTTTAGAAGGGGCCTTAGCTGCATGTGTGTTGACTTGAGTCAAGCATTCGCTATTGTCATCACTTAGTTGTGTCCATTTATACACTAACTACATATTTCATGTTTTTCAAGCATTTTGTGTTTTTCATGAAGGGTGGTGGTGAAGAGACAGAAACACTGGGCACTGAGGTAGCGTGCTTACTAAGCGCAAAACTATGATAAACCCACGGTACATTGTGTATTGTTAAGGTAGCATAGGCAACCAAGTGTTTATTTGATCGGTTAATCATACAAGAAGCTTTTCGCTTTCAAATGAGGCAAGGCATGTTTGTTTGCTCACTATGCCACTAGTGAGCATCTGTGTGATACTCATAAAAGGCTAAATCCAGGTACACATCAAATCCCTGGACACGTGTCTCACTGTGTGTGCGTGTGTGTAGGTGTGTAGGTGTGTGCGTGTGTATGTCAGGGATCACAGGAGACAAGTGACTGGTAGAGGAAAGGGGAATGAGTAAGAGATGTGTCTCTGCGTGTATGTGAGTGCCTGTGTGTGTGTGTGTGTGTGTGTTTGTGTGCATAAGACAGGTGACAGGTGACAGGGAAAGGGGTGGGGGGGGGGTGCTACAGATGTGCTTGCTGGTATAATGACAACCGCTTCTGGACCTCTTGTATGTGATTTGTCATTTATGTGTAATGGGGTGGGGCATTTACTGTTAGCATTCCAGGTAGCTATGGTGATGTCAAAACAGCATCCAGACCCTCACAAAATAGCAATGACACAGAATAGGATAACAACAGCAACTTATAATGTCAAACTATATTAGATCTGTAAGATTGTCATGTTTGGAATTGGTAATCATCTTTCAAACTGACCACCTATCCATTTGATAATCTATTCATTCATCAGGTCATTTATTTATGCATTCATTCATTCAGTCATTCAGTCAGTCGTTCATTCACCCAGTTAGCCAGTCATGCATGAAAACACCCAACCCCACTTCAAACCCTATGTGATGATATCATGACATTGATTAAACTTCCTTTTATGTTCAATTACAGTCGGTTACACCAAACCAAACTTCCTCTGATAATTAGTTGGTCATTGTTTCCCTTTTGTACCACTCTCGATTGATCGTCCACTAGCCAGGACGCTGGATGGAGTGACACATCAATAAAAGCTCACATATCCAATGTTCATGTTGAGCTAACCAGACGTGCCCAACATGATTCATTTTCATTGTTTGCACAGTGTGGAAACTATTCACTTCAATGCAGACAGTGGTCACTGGACAGAATAGGTTGTGGATTGGCTAACTGAATATCATACAAGCAAGTCACACAGGTGTCAGTTAGATGTTACACAATGGATGCTCTGGAATGTGTCATGGGTTTATGTTGGCAGACACTGAAAATGCTTATCGAAAAGGGTGTTTCTGAAATCTGAGAAATAAATCCTTCCTGTTCCTTGCAAATAGGCCACAGATCTGCATTCTTCTGGAAGGTAAGGTGAAAGATATGAAAGATAAGATAAGAAATCAATAGGCTCAAGAGGGAATCCCCCCCCCCAATAGCACTTGCGATATCACAGTCTGGTATCACTGAGAGAACAGCACATCCATCTCATCACAGCCTTGGGGCTAGATACGCCAGCACCATGTATGGGTAGACACGTTTTTTTCTCTGCATCTGTGTTTCGGTGACTCAGTTTTGCTTTGGCCTCTCTCAGCCCCCAGCCTCTGTAAGAGCCCCCAAACTGGAGACCCACCACAGGGAGCGGCTGAGTAGTGGAGCAGCTACGCTGCATCCGACATGTCTGAGTCAGCCTGATTGAGCTCCTCATCTGTCTGGAGCAGACAGTTTGGGAGGGGGGCACAGTTCCGAGTGCCGGGGGCCAGGTTCGCAGTGTGCCATGTGAGGCCCTCTCGGCTTTGCTCCACTCCACTGAGATAAGCCGGTAGAGTATCACTCCCACATTCCCAACCACATTCCACTCTGACTACAGTACAAACATGCGATGCAGGTTCTTACCCAAGGCGCTTGACTATTCTCTCTCCACTTCCTCCCCTCTAAGGACCACTGACCTTTTTGTTTCAATGCAGCAGAGAGAACACGTAAGTGCACCACGTGTGCTCAGCTTAGTGACAGACCTAACAGGCCATGCTTTTGAAACAAGGACGTCAGTTGAAGGAGGAAGCAGACGTGAATTTTTCCTTGAGTCAGCGTCTTTTGAGGAAGGGATTCAGTCTGTCCAAATAGCGCTGGGCGAATATATCTGCCATGTGGAACAGTGGAGAAAAAAGGAGTCTGTGTTTAGTCACTGACACAGACTATGACTGTGGGATAAATACGGACATGCATACACACACACGCACATATATATACACACACAAAAAGACATACAAACACACACACACAAATTCACAAGAATTGGTGTGATGGAACTTCTCTGAAACCTCTGAAAAATTCCTGTGAAGAAAGGAGCTTTTTTTTATTCATCCTAGTCATGAGGTCAACTCTAGTCTGAATACATACCCAAAGACACTTCATCCTTACAATTACTCCAATCCTACTGTACATTCGTGTCTCCTGCTAGGCTAGATACAATTTTTGAGATGTGTCTGGTGTTACCATGCATTGTCTAACAAAACGCTAGATGTTATTTGTTAATGGATACATTTGTCTGTTTGTGTAATTGACTGAATAACTATAAATGTGAACGCAAGAAATGATTAAAAAACGATCAACTGTATGAGGTATTCCATGGTAATGGGGATTTTACTGCTACAGGACATTAGAAAGCATTAGAAAGCCAAGTGGGAAGACTGGAAAAAGAGATGAGGTTGGATCAAGAAATTGTTGGAGTAAAAACTGATTCCAGGATCCCATGAGCATCTGGCCTTGAATGTGGTATGAACAATGTGATCTCCCCACATTTCCCCATACATGGAAAAAAAAATCCAACCCAATCCTCACCTAACTATTTGTAAATGTTTCCCCTGCTTCTTCTGTGTTTGTCATCAGGAAGAGGTGCCTCTACAGCGGATTCCAGTGTATTTCCTGTGTTCTCCCACATGTCTTTCCCACTAACCTATTTGCTTCTATCCAGTTTCAAAATAATGGAAATGCCACTCTTTAGTCCTCTTCCGTTGGTGTATAGTAAAACACATTTTCCGCTCAGCATAACAAGACATTTTTGCGTTGTGAAAGCTGTTATGTTTCGTCATTTCCTACGATCATCCTCTATGATATCATTGAGTGGCGTTAATAGGTTTCTCCTCTGTGACTGAGTTTTCAGTTCACCACTTTGATTGGCTCACTTTCTTCAATGCAGATGTGCACACACACAAACACACTCCCACTCATTTTCTTCAAAATAAACACATAGCCCAGATGGTGACTAAAATGGACCAGAATCCATTGTAAATGTAGTGATGTTAGACTAAGCACAGCACAGCACAACCACTCACTCTCTCCCGTCTCTGACACACACATACATAACACACACACATCATCTAGTTGGCCAATAAATCTGGCCTCAGCCCATTATAAATAACATTACATTTGTCCAGTGGTAGTCAAGAATAACGTCTCACACACACACATACACGTGCACAGACACACGCACTACTGCCTGTAACTTACGTGCACTGGAGCAATTAGACTCAGCCATGCTGTGGATTTCCACTGTGAGCAATTAGGGGCAAGTACCCAGCAGCAGCACTGCGTGTGTGTGTGTGTGTGTGTGTGTATGTCTGTGTGTGTGTGTGAGAGAGAGAGAGAGAGAGAGAATTGCGGGCTCTTTTTCTGGAATTCCTAAACTCCACCAGCTTTTCACAACTAACCCCAAATATGCAGTGTCTTCCCACCTGTGTGTGCATGTGCATGTATGTGTGTGTGTGTGTGTGTGTGTGTGTTTGTGTATATATCTGCCAAACAGTGTTCATTTCTGCTCAGTTTCCAATTAGACCGACTGGCTTGGTCGCAGCAACCACAGGGGTGACTCGGGGTTCACGCTGCTTGGGCAACCAAACACGTCAATCAAAACAAAACCAGGCTGAACTCCCCAACACACCCAGCTACCGGCACTTTTCAAGGCAGCCCAGATTGATGTCCTCAAATTAGTTTGTTTGATTTCCCTGCATTGAACTTTATGAACTTTGTTTGATAATTTATTCTTTTTTTTTAATTTTTCTTTTTTTTTTTAATAATCTGCTACACCCGATTGCTTGTCTTATAGTATATGCAGGTGTAGGTAATCTGCACATGAGTGCGCTAAGTCTGTCTGTCTGTCTCTCTCTCTCTCTCTTTCTCTCTCTCTATCTCTCTCTCTCTTTTACACAGACACAAACACACATATACACACACACAGGTGTATATGTATTGTACACAGGCATGCAAACACCCCATGTACCAAAGTACATGTCAACAGCCATCAATAGTCACCACAAGCATCCAAGCAGCTCACGGCATCCCTACCACACACCCAAACATACATAAACACATGCACAATTTTTGTCTCTCTCTCTTTCTCTCTCTCTCTCTTACACACACACACACACACACAGATGCCACTAGTCATTACAACACAACATCCTGACCCATGCATGACTTCTGGGACACAGAGGCGCACAGACTTCAAACGCACACTCACACACAGGTGCACCCAGCCACACACACATACACACTCACATTGCAAATATGAAAATCATCATCTCATGTTGTGGCCTGTGTGCTTTCATTATGAAATTATGTTTGCATTTTTTTTTTATCAATTCCATGCCGTGCCAAGTGAGCCCCATGTCAGCAACACCTCATTCTCCAGTATTAATCAAGTGTCACACACAGACGGCAGATGCATGATATGTAGCAGACAGACTCGCTAATGTTAACACGTCAATAATCTCCTGTGCATGATGCATAGTTCATGTACCAAAGTGAGAAGGCAAGGCAGTCACTTCACCTGGTCTTGAACCCAAGTCTGTGGTGTATAAAATCTGCACCCGAATGGCAAGAGCAAAGGGAGTATTCCATAGCCATGGCAATTAAACCCATCTGACCCAGCTGCATTTAATGACTAACATCAGATTGTAAAACGTTTATTAATAGTTTATAAGCTATCTATAAAATCAAGAAGGAATGTTGTTATAAAGTTATAACCGATGTTAATAATGGTTTTAAAATGGCTAATAAACATAATGTAATCCATAAATACAATGAAATCAAATGTAACTGAATGTAAATGAAACTGTAACTTGTCATATACCCTCTTCAAAGCCCCAATGTACCAGTAATACAGCCCTTTCACATCTCGCGAACACTTCCTCACACATAAAGGAATTTGTATAACAAAAAAAAAAATGAATCAGAGGGGACAACTCCTTGACAGTTTAATGTGGCAGATATTACAGGCAAATTCAAAATTTTGCTCTAATAATCTCTGCCCCAATAAAATATAATAAAATTCTTTTTTCATTTGCACAAAGTAACATTTTAGTTAGCTATATAGCTAGCTTGATTTGCTAATTAGCGTAATTAGTGTTCACATTTGCTTCACAACACTTAATGACAAAGCTATAATGTCTCTGTGAAAACAACTAGGCCTATTTATATTGTGCTCATTATATCTGCCCAAGGAGAACACACATGACAGACCATACTCCTTTCCCAGTTATCCAGAAGAGGCAGCAGAAATGAGGCTCACCTGTTAATGCCCTAACAACAACAAATAAGGGAACCAAGAAGCTAGATTGCTGAGAGCAGCAGCTAAGAAATCACTCGATTTTTCTTTATCAAATGGACCAGATACTGTAGCTATGGCTTTATTATCATTTGCTAAAGTGCATGTCATGTACTTTAGAGTAGGCCTTCATCTACTTCAGTTAAAAAGATATACAGTATCTTTAAATATTATTTCCATTGTATTATTTTGTTAACATTGGGTATAGTGGTTATGAAACCTGGCTACCATAGTAAACTGGAAACTGTGGGTTTGAATCCTGACTACCACTGTTGTGCCCTTGAACAAGACACTTTCCCTAGGGGAGAAATTGATAGTTGACAAATGTAAGTCGGTTTGGATAAAAGCATCTGCTAAATGCATAAATGTGAATGTAAATAAATGAAAAATGTGATTGGATTGAACATCACTCTCCCATATGCTGCTGAGGTGCCCTTGAGCAAGGCACCTAAGTTGGCTGCCCACTGCTGCGGAATAGTATGTGTGCATTCACTCACTGTGTGCTCATTGTGTGCTGTGTGTGTCACTACTTCACAGATTGGATAAATGCAGACACCAAATTTTCTCTTGTAATCAAATATAGGCCACCGGTAGTTATGCTTATCCATAAGTTTATACACTCCAACTGTCATCTGGATTTAAAAACAATTTGGGCAACTAACAGGACAACTAACTACTATTACATAACTAACTATTATAAATGATTCCTTAATTGTTATTTCACAATTTAATGACTTTTAACTAAAATTTAATAAACCATAATTTTGCTTTTATAAGTGATGGATAATGTATAGTGCTACCATTCTTTGATTGCTGTCATTGCAATAGGAGTGCTAAAAGGAGTTTGTGTTCTTTTAGGCAATTCAGAGCTTTCCTTAGATACAATATGATTATAAGATTGTGGAAAAATAGGCAGAATAATGCTCTTTAACTCAATTTAAAGTCATGCCATGCATGCATGTGTAGGAATGTCTTCTGAAATTCAAGGAAAATATTTCCATTTCAAATATTACTTGTTGTCCCGAACCAGATGTAAACCTGTAACACACACACACACAAACACGCACGCAGTATGTGTACACATACTTTAGGTTTGGCACATGAGCTTAGTTTGAAAGGGGTGACCAGTCACATACACACACATGCATAACACGCACAAGTCTGGTACAGTCAATCGGTATTAAATGAAAACCAATTCGTATACGCACACTTAGTTTCCCTTCTGCCATACTGTCATGCTTAGTCACACAGATGTTTTTGATTGTGCAACGTATGTAACTGTAGTGGTCACGGTATTTCAATAAAAGTGAAAGTCCCTCATTAGTGGTCAAAATCAAATTGGCTTTCTGATCCCCACTCCCCTTGGAAAGCCCAGCAACAGGAAGTAAGGTTGAGTTGCGCAACATGCACACACACACACACACACACACACACACACACACACACACATACACATACAAAAAACTCAAGGCAGTCTCACTCACAGAGGCAGAATTATTCCACTGTGCATACGTAACCTGTGACTAAAAACACATTCTTATTCGTAGGCTGGTGTTATGTGTAAATGTATAATATGCCCCACTTGTCTCTCTCTCTTTCTCTCTCTCTCTCTCTCTCTCTCACACACACACACACACACACACACCAACATTTATGTGCACACACAATGTTAGAATGCAAGTTGGTCACTAGGGGGTGCTGCTAGAACATTATGTGGTGAAATTTCAGCGTGTGTGTGTGAGTGCGCGTACAAGTGCTGGGAACTGCTATTACATGGCCATGAGTGTCTTCCCAACGGGACTCTTGATACTCTCCACTCAGGTCAAACTACATGTGTCCCAAACCACCAGTTATTCACTTGCTTAGCATCACAAGGTAATTTTTGTATGTGCTGGGCTGTGGTCACTATTGAGATAATACTAGAGTCCTTTTCCCACTCCATGAACAGTGTTTACTGAGTGGCACTGGGTCTTTTCTAAAACAGACAGTACTAGGTTATAACTGAGCTGTTTTCAAATTTAATGACAAATGTTACAGCCTGGAGGCCATATTTATTCATTCACTCATCCATTCAGACCCATTTACTGAGAACCAAAATTCTGGGGATTAGACTCATTCATTCATAAATTCAGACACAAAATGGCAGCTTGAGGAGCATGCATTCTTCATACGTTCATTCAATCATTTTGATATATTCATTTAGACTCAAAATGCCTGCTTGAGAACCATACTTCTTTCATTCGTTCATTCATTCATTCGTTCATTCATTCATTCATTCATTCATTCATTCAATTAATCAGACTAAAAAGGCTGTGGACACCCTTTTCTTTAAAGAATCCAAAAAGCATCTCTCTCTCTCTCTGTGTGAAATGAAAGCTGAGATGCAGAAGGGTGGTTCCAGGCTATAAAATACTTCTCAGCTACCGTATTCTAAAATCACTGTGGATGGTTTCTTGGTCTTTTTGGCTTAAACAGACAGTAGGACATACATTTTTATGATTTTAGCTAACTCTACAGACTTAAAGTGGTGAGTGTATAAACACTGACCAAAAAATATTACTGTGTAAATAAGAGTAATAGTGTTTTAGGTTAGCTCACTTGTATGTCCCATTCTGCTTTTCTGTTAATGTGGCCCATCAAGATTTAACTTTTCACAAAGAGCATTATGGACCCTTTTCATGGAAGCCACTGAACATGACCTAAACTCCTACTGACAGCACTGATTAGTAATTTGGTCTTGCTCAAACCTCAAAGAGCTTGATGAGATGGAACATGCCTTGGTTGTCTGCTCTTTATACCTACTTGTATCTGCATACTTCTGTGTGTGTGTGTGTGTGTGTGTACACATGCGTGTGTGTGTGTATGTGGCCCCACGAACCGCTTATCTCATGTTTAGTCATCTAATATGATTCATTCTCTGGCAGATTGCCTGATTCAGAAAAATGAAATTTTTGACACCATGTTATGACCCCAATTACATACATCAATGTGTAATTGTAGGTGTACATATAGTGTGTGTCTGTCTTTATAATTGTGTGTGTGACTTTGCATAGGTGAGTCTCTTTCTCTCTCTCTGTCTCTCTCTCTCTGTGTAGTGCAGAGAGAGGCACCTGCTGACTCAAAACCAGTTGTTCATCGCAGGTGTCTAGTTGTCTCTCACATCACCATGAACACTTCACTGCCATGACACAACAACCTAATGATGACATATGCCTAACATTACACATGCTAATAAATAGAACCATACCTGTACTGACAGAGAATGCAGAGAGGAGAGCAAATCTTTCTGACACTTGTGAAATAAAACATAAGTAGAAAATTGAGAGAGACAACTGGCATCACAATATGCTGTCACTTAAGTCTTTTTCAAATTTCAAAAGAACAAGAGCAACAGGTTGGATAGTATTGAGGAGGGGTGTGGGTGGTGGAAATTGGGGGGCGGGGGGGGGGGGGGTTCTGGTGAGTCATCCATTCAACATGTCCTTTTTGACACTCCTTTTATGTTATCTAAAGAAGATGGTAATAGTTTTCCTTCTACCCACACACACACACACACATATGAAATCCTATCCCCGCATTGTATGTGTCATGAAACTGAATATCTATATGCACACAAACAATACATATACAAACAATATTAGCCCACATTCAAAAGCACTAAAAGTGACTATCCAAATTCACAGTTGCATCAGAAAAAGTCGATGAGGTCTTAAAAAGGTAAGAAACAGCAGGCATTTTTTTATTGGAGTGTGGGGGTTGCTTGTTGAGTCACCCATTAAACATGCCCTTTCCGCACTCCATTTACCATCTGATTTTCATGGGCTTGCCTTGCACCCACGCGCAGGTTCGAGGGTCTACCCCTCATTTTGTGTGTTCACGAAACTGGACAAGCCCCGCGGGCCAGATCACCCATGCCTTACCGACACTGTCCAATCAGGTCGCACCTCTCAGCGCCCCAGGTCCGAGCAGGGACGTCCATGACACAATGTGACAGGAGGATTTGAATTGGGATGAAAGGATGATTGCGATGGCTGGCCTAACCTCCCCATAATCGCATCAGAGCTGCTCGCCCGTGCCCTGTCCCTATCTCTGGCTGTCATACAGTCAGCCAAGCAGAAATTCACACACACGCATGCACGTACACACACACACACACACTCATACACATCCTTACTAATGTAGCTGGAATGTGTTTATGTCTGTGTGTAGTGAGTAGAGCTTGTTTTGCGTATGTGTATGTATAGTGTGTAGTTTGTGGTACATGTTTTTTCAGGGCTTTTTGGTTGGGTCTAATAAATTGTATATCACAGTTTATCTTTCCTCATAAGAAGAGGAAACATCTGATTTCACCAACACACACACACAAACACACACACACAAATAATCCGAAATCCTAAAATGTGGTGTAAAGTAGTAAACATATCATCTCAAAAATAAACATCACCATCTGATGAAGAACTGTATACAACTGTCTAAGAAGCACACACACATATAAAACTTACCCAGCCCAGGGCAATACCAAAGTAACCCTGTTTTCCTTCCATGGTTGATGAGACAGTTTCTGAAGAAAATCTGACATTGTGTGGTGTCAATATGATGTCAAAAAGCATGACAGGTCTTGTATGGAAATGAGACACCAATTCAGTTGTATTACGCTGGCAACGAAGGAACCATTGTTTCCACAACTGCTTATTGTCATTTGCCATGGAAAACACACTGGATTTCAGCAGCCTGCAATGTGTCTTTGTACGTGTGTGTGTGTGCATGTCTGTGTGTGGGGGGATGTATGTGCTTGTGTATGTGCTTGTGTGTGTGTTTGTGTGTGTGTCTGTGTGTGTGTGGTGTGTGTGTGTGTGTGTGAGAGAGAGAGAGAGAGAGAAGAGAGAGAGTTTTTGTTTTGGTGTATGTAAGTATACAGTATGTGTTTAAAACCATTCCACTTGTGCCAACATTATGCAAATAGAGAGGAGGCAGAAAATGTTTTCAATGAAGGAGTTGCTGTACCACACTACACGACAAGTAATAACAACCGATGATGTGATGAGTCCAAACTGTTCTCAGAACAGTCTCTGACCACTCATACCTGATAATATCAGAACCAGTTCACAGTGTTTGACTGTGTCAAACCGTAACAATGAACATGCTGGTGCCAGGGCATGCCCCCAGGATGAGCCTGTAATGCCTTAATTGCTATGAGGCAGGAGGCTGAGAGGTATGATGTAACGTTAGATTTTTCCCTAGTTGACAGTCTGCGATGGAGAGCAAGAGGATATCAGAAAAGGCCGGCATGTTACTTTAAAGACACATCAGGCAAAGTTTTTAGGTTAATTTATCAGCTTCTTAGTCACTTTGACTCTCTTGGCAGCCTCTAGCGTAGATTTCGTGGTTATTACTCTAGGACTCTAATCTAATTACTCTAGGACTTTAATCGGTGAACACGAAACTTAAACTAAATGAAACCAAAATCACATTTGTTACCGGCTAGTCAGTCAATGTAACGCTACAAAAATCATTGCTGGTTCCTACAATGCTGTTGCTATTTTTTTGTTTGTTTTAATCAGTGACTGTAGGGGGAAAAAAAAAATCGCTGTCTTGCCTGGTATGCCTTTAAGTCGGCTTCACCACACTGGTGAGGGGCAAGGAGACCTGCGGAAAGACACACTGACGCAAATGCAAGTAAGGTCATTATGTCATCATTATGTGCTCACCATCACGCTTGCTTGTGCGGTTGTTGATTAATATTGCTTGTGCAAGCTTGTGCGTGTGTGAAGGAAGTGTGTCACTGCAACAAAAGTTCCCTGGAGCAGCATAACTCAACAAAAAGATGCATTAAATTAGACCTCACAAAAAGTGAATGACAAATTTTTTTTTTTTTTTTACAAAATCTCAACAACCATTCATGTCACGTATCAGCTTCCAGAAATTCTAAATTTTCTAAAATATTTATTGGTAACACTTTCGATGAACCCAGTATTCATAAAGTATTGTAAACACATTCATAAAGGGTTATAATGGAGTCATAACACTTGAAGTGTCACAAAGCATTACAAGCTTTTTTGGCCTTTTGATACTAAGGAAATGCACCACTTTTCTTATTGTTTGGAATGGTGATTTTCATGAGTAGGTTCGAGCCCCACTCTGCCTATTCCCATCAAAGTGTCCTTGAGCAAAATACTGAACCCCGCATTGCTCTTGGTGGGAGCCTCTGCCACCGGTGTGTAAATGCAGTCCATTTACAGTCCACACTTCCAGTTAGTCATAATTTCAACCAGAGGTGGAATTTAAAGAATTACATTTTCTCACATTACTGTAATTGGGTTTTTGTGAGTAATTTGTGCATTTCAAGTAGTTTTTTTTATTACTTTTAATTTTTACTTTTTTAAGCATTCTACTCTGCTTCAAAAGCCTCAATTACTGAGTTAAATAAATGAAATGCGGGGAAAAAAACAAACAGCCTGAACTGAAAGGAAATTTTGCAGTTAATTTCAAAATGAACAAAGGATGCCATCTGAAGAACTATGAGGTGTGCTGGGCTAAGGAGGCAAGTCTCATCAGTGCTGCATCTGTTGCTGATGTCTGGGTCGGTGTAAGGTTCAGCCAAGTCTATTAAGTTTACTCTGTAGCCTATGTAGCGCATAGAGAAATTGTATGACAAGTGCATTTTTTAATTAAACAACCCAAACTCTTTTGAGTAATGAAACATTCACGCGTTAAAGTGTTCATGCGCTTAAATTAGGCTGCGCCCTCCTCTGTTGTTCCGCACCACACTGGTGGTGACATGGCCTAATGTTGTCCAAGAGAACCGGAATGCCCAAACTGTTGGGTTTTTCCAGTTTCATGTTCAAAAACCCGACAGTTCAGGCATTCTGGTTCTCTAGGACAACAGGGGTATAACGACCATAGTTTTACAAGGAAAATGAATAGCTAAATGTAGCCTATAGGTATATGTTTCATTTTTATGAGCATGATGCATGTTTTCACCAGGCAATAGCCTATGCAGTTTCTTTTTGGCTATTTTTAGGCTACCTTCTGACAGTTCAGATAGTCTACAAAAACTTCCAAGCAAATAACAATAATTTGTAGCTTGTCATTTCTTATGGTTTCTCCCTGATCTTCCACCGCTAACAAGCGAAGTGGGGGGGGGGGGGGGGGGCAATTGGCCCAATTATTAAATCTGGCCAACAGTATGTAAGGTTCTCATTAGCTAGCAGCATGGTAGGCTCTGCTGGTTTTGCCCCTGATGTGCATGCCTGGGCGTCCACCGTCAACCCCACACATGTCTGTGCCTCTGGCTAAGTGTAGCCAATGATGTATCCATTTACCTCACCTTCTTCAGGTAGCACGCCTGTCCGTCTGTGTTGCTCTCAGCGTAGGTTGTGCTGCTGTCTTGTCTTGTCTTGTTGTCTTATTCTGTTTTATTTACTGTACTCAGTTTCGTCTTTGTTTGTGTTACTCGGCTGTTTGTGTTGCGTGCGACTCGCGTGGCACTCCCTTTCTATTCTGTAACTTTAGTTCTTTGTCTATAATTTGTATCATTATTAGCCTACAAGGTGCCACTATACTGTTTTTTTCTGATTTGACAGGCAAAGGGTGGCCTAGTCACCTAGTGGTAGTGTGGTGTAACTGCACATTTTGGTCCGTACACTCAGAATGGTTTATGTCACTGCTCTGTCACTTCTTGCTGTGCATGTGCACTTTCTAGTAGCCAGCCCACCTCCAGGTAAGCCCTTGTGTCTTTGGTTTCCCTGGGAGTTAAGTTGGCTAACTTTCCAGGGTGACGTAGTCAGATCACCCATAAATCCCAGTCTCGTAACCTCGCCCTGCTACAAATAGTTGGTTTCCTAGGCTGTGGGATGTGTTTGATTGACTTGTCTTTTTTTGCTTTTTTCACAGAATTATGCTGAACAAACAAAACCCACACACCTGCGTAGATGTAGGCCTACTCTATGGACTAGAAATATTTTTCAAGCAAATCCATGGAGTACGCCTATAGCAGCCTTAACTAAATTTAACACGACTTGACTCAAATGTTCACCGAAGTTAAAATAGGAGTCATAACATTTGTCCAAATCTCACATGTGTCAGTACACAATTATCCAATACAGTGTCCAATACAGCTGCATTTATTTTGTTGGCAATTCCATGTTTGTGACAGAAGCATAGTGTTATTTAAACATTTTGTACATTCTTGTAGCCTGTGGGCTACAGTATATCCTCAAATTCCATAGGCTAATCATTCAACAAAAAGCCTACCTGGTACTTAATTGGTGTAATGGCTGTCACCTAAAATGCACCTGTTCTTTCACCCACTTGCCCTTTTTGCCATTACAAGGCCTATGCCAATGATCTATAAATTAGCTAAACATGACATAATTTCAGTTAAAAAAAATTAAGCATGAAGTCAGTCCAGGGAAATTTTTATTTTAGGTAGTCTACCATAGCCTAACCACTAGCCTAAAAATATGCTATAATATATAACCCCTTTTTATTTAAAATCAGAGGTGGATAAATTTTCAGTACTTTATCCACCTCTGATTTTAACCAAGTAGCTTGAGGAATGTACTTGTTATTTCTTATGTTTGCTCATAGAAAGAGCGTTGACCAACGGTTAGAACCGTAGAATGTTCATTGTTTTTGTTGTTAACGGTAAATAATCTATTAGACTTTATGAGCACATTATGACCCACCATGAGTTTGTTTATAACGCTTTATATTGGGCTCATAGAAAGTGTTGCCAAACTATTCAATAAATTTTACTTCTAAAATCAGCTCCTCATGGGCGTTTTCTACAAATCATTAGACTTTATTTCACTATAGCTAAAAAACCTGCCTCCTGGACACCTAGAGACAGGGCTGACATGCAACAAAACTTGAAACCTGAAATGAATAAAGGCTTTTCCTGTAAAATGCCATAATATCTGTCTTGAAGACAGGGTACCTCCAAGTACCATGGACAAGTTTGCGTATCATACATTATGTAACATGGACATATAACTCTAGAGGCCTCCTCATTTTTCTGCTAAAACGCTTCAGTCAACAGGTGGTTCTTACATTTCTGCCCACTGGCTAAAGGATCATTTGCTATTGTTTCCGACTCAGTGTTTTCATCACCGTTATGACAGCCGCAATACACTTCTTTACTGTAAAAGTTTAACCATCATGATGTCAGCTGATATACCACAAAAAATTTTAAATGTTAAAATTTAAATGCATGTTCGATGTTGTGTTTGCAGTTGACACAGAGTGGTAAACGGAGCAGAATGTAGCTCCTTACAAAGGTGCTTATATACATTCTTGTTTTTTGAACTCTGCTCATGGATTATTTCGGCTGATGCATATCTAACATCTTTTCATCTTCTGTGTTCATTTTGAAAACACTGTTTTGGAAAAATACAATGTTCTTTTTATCACATAAGATGTGTCGGTCTATAGTGAATATCTGCCTTTAAAAGAAGACCAGGCACAATGTGACAGTTTAAATGCCAAGGAAAACTTCCTGTGAAGATTGTGGGGCTTGTTGACACTTACAACATCACTGTATGTGAGATGTCTCTGTATGTGAGATGTCTGTGTTCGTACGGAGGGGTGAGTGTAGGATAAAACATGGGCAAATTCATATAGTATATCGTAACATTAAAGTCTTTTCTCACAACTACACATCAGCTTTTGATTTTTCATACTGTAGTTTACATACTACTACTCGAGAACAAGAATCATAAGATCATGTTCTTAACAGTAAGGACAGGTGTTAGATAACAGAGCTTTTCTGCTCCTTGATGTTCTTTTTGAAAGATAGCCAAATCTGGAAATGGCCAAAAGAAATCTTAATTTAGGCAAGAAACTCTCGGCAGGTACTCACAGACGTACACCAAAGCCCACCAAGAGGCAGTGGGCATGACTGCTTTGTTTGTATGTTTGCATAGCAACAGCCTAATTTACCCTCCCACACACAAAGGAGTGTCGGATTTGGGGAAGAACATAATCTAATGTTTTTTAAATTTTACTCCATATGTTTTCATAAGTGTTATGCGTGTTTATTCACACTTAAAAACAACAGAAAAACAGAATGCAGTATTACATTACATTATTACATTGTTATTATTCAGTTGATGCTCTATCCAGCATGACAGAATGCACTTACTAAAGGAACAGTCTGAATTGACATCACAAGGACTATAGCAGTGTGTTTTGTTGTGTTATGTTATATAATATTGTACATATAAGTCCTGCTGTGCAGCAAAGGCCAAACTGGTCAGGTGAGTGCTTCTGTGAAGTACACAGCAGACAGGGCAGACACCTCACCCACACTGACTCTCTTTCACTAGTTTTCCCACATAGTAGCAGACTAATTGCATTTATATGACGTTTGTCCCAGGCAGAAGCAGTGATTTATCTACCTGGCCACCAAGCCAATGCTGTCCTGAAAGGAATATGCTTACACTTTTTATGGTGGTGGTGAAGGGAGAGTGTGAGAAAAAGTGTGAGTCACTGATAACGTTATCTGCTATTATTACCTGGAGTGAAACTAACAGGAGGTGGGTGAAATGGTGTGGGTGAGTGTACTTATATGGTTGTGTGTATGCTATACTGTGTGTGTGTGTGTGTGTTTGTGTGTGTGTGTGTGTACAGGGCGAAGATGGATCATGATAACTTTCTTCGCTGAGAGATGTGAAAAATGCTCTGTTTTTCTTGGTCTAGCCCTCATCCACCACCCCCTCACGTAAAACTCACTCAAACAAAGGCAGCCTCAGATAACATCAGATAGCATCTTGTGACCACAGCAGAAAGCGTGGCTTTTAACCAGGAGACCTTTCGTCCAGTTGAGAATCACTCTCTTAAAGCCTTAATTTCATAAATGCTTCACCTCTGCTCAGATCGTTATGTACAGAGCCTGACGTGCTCAGTAAATATGTGTTGCACTGGTGGTATGTGTTGCCTGATTGGTTTTAGGTAGTTTTCCCCTCTTACTACAGACCACACCCACTGGAAATGGGTGTGTTCTGGAATGTGCTTGACAATGGCACCACATTTATGAGGTCACATAGAGACAGTTGAATGATTTGTGTGTGTGTGTGTGTACATGTGTGTGTGTGTGTGTGTGTGTGTGTATGTGCGTGTGTGTGTGTGAACATGAGGTCTCCCTCTTCAAGATGAAAGACTGCCTACGCCTTGCCAAACATGAAAAAAGTGCTTTAAAGATACAATGGCAGCCAATTTAATCCCTTTTTTTCAGAGTGGATTCCCAGCCATGCTAAAAATAGACATTAGTACTGATTGTTGTCAGCTATTAGTACTGATGAAAATTGACATAGTTGTTTATGTCGAGGCATTTCTAGCCACTTCACACAGTCACTGCCACTGGTGGTATAGTTTCAGGCTGAATCAGTCGCCTGATGGTCTGTAAGGTGGAAAATATGTGAGAAGTGGTATCACTCTGTTTGCATTGTGTGTGTGCAATAGTTGTATTCAAGGGTACAATATGTGACTTGCACGCCATGAAAGGAATGAAAGGTATGGTGGTGGTTTAAGGTATGAATGCAACATGTCAATGACTGTCTGAATGCCACACCATCTCAGGTTTAACACCATTGTCCTGAAAAATGAATAGGTCTGGCACTGTCAGAGCTGTTCTAAATTTAAAGTGGAAATTCAATATATTGCTACTTGACCTATTTTTGGATGACAACAGGTATATTTTCATTGGAAACCAAAACAATAGACACACTTTTGGAGAACGTAGAAGAAAACATGAAAGAAGTGGTTACTGCCCCCCAATACTTCCCACAAGTAAGTAAGTAAGTAAGTCAGTAAGTAAGATCAGGGAAGTGTGAGATTGGCCTAACTCATTTGCTTCCTCTGTCCTCCTCCTCCACAGTCATCTCTGCAGAATGTCATCCCTGCCTCCCACTGGCTGATCCATAGATCTGCCCAAGGTTTTATTCCTATATTAACTACCACAAGAGAGTTTTTCCTTGCCCCTGTTGCTTTTCGGTCCTCACTGCTTTAAAGCATCATGAGACAATACTATTGTAAAAGTCCCTGTATAAATATAATATAATTGAATTGAATTCATTTGAGATCCTAAATTAAGCTTCAGTTGGATTTAGGGCGAGACAAGAAGAAATAGCAAAATTGGGCATAATGGACGTATCTGAAGCCTTTTCATTTAATTGGGATCCTTTGTCCCTGAATGGCGGATAAACCAGTGTTCATTTTGTGTTACAGACTCTCATCCAGGTATTCAAGGCTAGTTTGACCTCTATTTGACATTGATTTTGTTGTTGTTGTAGTGGGTGTTTAGTCAAAACTTACTTACTCAAACATTCTGTAATAGGCCTAGTCTCGTTCTTGTCAGTGAAAAGATCCCATTATTCTGCAAATTCATCAGTGCTCTTGGACAGTCAATCTGGCTAACTCACCCTTGAGTCACCTCTGTGATTGTATTTATTTTTGTGGTAAGGTTAATGCTTAGTGTTAAAGAGGATGTTTTCTTTCTCAGACACACTAAGTGAGTAAGCCGTCCTCGTAATAATGCCTTTTCAAATTGAATGACTGAAATAACTGTGCTAAACTGAAATAACTGTGCTGGTAACTAGTTTCTTCATTTGCACTATAGTGCATAAAATTCTAATAATAAATTAGAATAAAAATCTGGAGTTGCACAAGTACAGCCAACCATGTTGAGCATTCTGGGGTCACTTGTAAAATACAAAATAGACTAATCTGTAGAATGTTCTGGGGCAACCTGGTCTGTATAATCCAAACTTCAAAACCTCAAAATTGCAATTCTGCTTTATTAAGTAGATTTTTTCATACAATTCTGTAAATAACCTGTTTAGTCGTATAAATTGATGCCTCTCTCGCGTCGACCACACCTGCTCTCACATCTACCACACCTGCCCCTATTCCACCCCACCCCTCCCCTCCTCACCTCACCCCTTCTTTCCTCTCCTGACTTCCTCTCTGCCTGTTCTTCCCCTCTCACGCGATTCTCATTGTCCCTTCATGTTATAAAGCCCTTGTGTAGTTGTGTTATGGGAAAGTGAGCCTTGGACCTAGATCCAGGATGAGCAAAAGCAGGCATCCACTGTTCACACGTCTCACTTTCCACTGAGGCGAGCGTCTGAGGCAGTGTGATGGATGCGTGAACGATGATGTAATGGTGGCATGCTGTCTGAGGTCTATTAACTGACGGTGTGTGTGCAAGAGAGAGTCTCAGAAGTGCTGCCACACAGAAGCACAGTCATGCTGCCAGTCTTTGTGTGTGTGTGTCTGTGTGTGTGTGTGTTTGTGTGTTTATGTGTAGTTTGTGTGTATGAGCACGACCAGACAGTGAGGTTAGATGGTTCTGGCTGTGACCTTATAAGGTTCCGGAACAAGTTTGAGATCACCATGTAGACATCTGGCCCCACTGCAGATGTAAAACACACACATAACCACACGCATACACACGCACACAGACACACACAAGCACTCACAAAAATCCAGGCACATCTGTGCAAGAGTGCAAGAGGTCACAGAGTGTCTGGGAGAGAGCACTGAAATCCCTCAAATTTTATTGAGGTAGACTCCTGAAGAGAAAGGTTGTTTAAAAATCTATATCATTCTTTTAATACAAAATATAACTATGCTGTAGGCCATAGGCCATAGAATTAATGTACACACACACACACACACAGACAGTGCTGACAATCCAGAGTCATATGGTATTACACACTGGTCGAATGACCTACCAACCGCTACCAGAGCAGGGGCGTCCCTGTCTAGCTTCAAGAAGCTCTTGAAAACACAGCTGTTCAGAGCACTTCCCTAACCCCATCCCACCCTGCACTGCACATGTCCCTCTGCACTCAACTCACTTCTGCACTCTCACCCTCTGGCAGTGCCCAGCTCCTTCTAGTGTTTTCTCTGCAATGTTGTAAATGTAAATAAACTGTTACTGTACTATTACTATTGTCTCTCTCTCTCTCTCTCTCTCACACACACACACACACACACATACACACATACACACAAAGACATAACTTGACAGAAAGACAACTAATTCAGGCCAAGTCTGCCTATGCAATATTACCTGTACATTTCATCAAAGTTTGTGGGGAAGTCTGTGCTAAGGAAACTTTTACCTCTCTGACCATGCTGATCATTGCCTCAAACTATCTGTTTATTTATTTTTTCAAAATGTATTTCATTTAACCAGGAAATGACAGCTTATTATAACAGGAAGTGACAGCTTAGAAATGCATTCCATCATGAATGACGCTATATCGAACAGGAATCTCCAAACATGCAATGTCTCCTGGCATAGCTTGATCAAGTGGAATGGAATAAAGAGGCTTGGGCTTTTGAGAATGAGGATGTGGGAGTTCTTTCAGCTGTTCTCTGAATGCTTCTTCTTGCCAGTGTTCACCTCCAACAAAATTATGTACAATTACAGCAAGTTTGGCAGACATTTAGATACTCTTTTCAAAACAGTTAACTGTGAAGTCAAAACCTAAAATAAATGAATGAAACTGGTCAGAGGAAAAACGGGATTGCCACTATTTATCAGCTGCTATGCTTGTATTCATGTATTCATGCTTAAAAAGACAGTTGGGAATGATTAAAAACTTTTATCTGCTTTTTATCTTTTATCTTTACCTTTTATCTACAGAACTATCGTCAAAACTTCACTTCTTGCCAATTGGTTCGTTTGAATGTGTGGGTGTGTCTCTCAGTGCCTTCTCCGCTCGACTACTGACCCTATACAGTACACATGTGTAGTCTGTCGAGAGCTTGAGCCTTCTTATATCAGAAATAAAACATCTTAGTCATAATTTTGATTCCTGTTCCTATCTATTTAGTTATCTTGTTCACAGTTTCCCTGTAGTTTTTGCCGAGTTTGTTCATTTCAGTTGAGTTTACCTCGTTGTGGTGCCTGTGCTTGCTTACTGACACTGCTAGTTAAATTGCTAGTCTAGACTGCTTCGCCTGCTGCAAATTTAGTATATCCCATTCAGACCATCTGTATGGCCGCCCTAGCCATACAGAGTTCAGCAGATGTGGTCCTGTTTCACCCGTTAACAGTAAAAGTACCCCACGCTGTCTCCATGTTACTACTACAAACAAACATGACGTTCTTGTCCCCAGCACGACATCTGTCATGTATGACTTTGTTACTTTCATAACCACACATTACAGTTGAAAAGTGCAACACCCTAAACCCATCCACGTTGGTTCCTATAGCCACATTATAATCCATAGAGGAAGTTGGGACATGTCTCAGTGCATGTTAATTCACATCTACATATAGATAAATATACATTTTAGCCAGACTTCTAATGGGTCTGGCTAAAATCTAGCCTCTTATCAGTCCACAGGGCACATAGGATTGCTGTATTTGTGATTTGTGACCAAACAGTAGGTCTACATTAATAGATTTAAGGGGAAGATGATTACATGTATATTTGTGATTTGTGACCAACCAGTACATTAATAGGCCTACATGTAAGGGGAGGGTGATTAGCATAAACTGTGTTTTCAGCCTTCGCCATCTCAATGTGGTTTGACATGCTCTCAGAGACGTCTCAATTTCCTCCACACTAGGGATAGTTTTGTACTGTCATCAGTTGCATTAAAACACACTGATTTACAGTTAACAGCTATTCATGAGACCAGTTCATTGTGCATTCAAACATATTCAATATTAACATTCAAATTCACATTCAGTGAAGTAGTAGTAGTAGTAGTAGTAGTAGTAGTAGTAGTAGTAGTAGTAGTAGGTAGTAGTAGTAGTAGTAGTAGTCGTAGTAGTAGGTAGTAGTAGTAGTAGTAGTAGTAGTAGTAAAAAAAAAGTAAAAAAAAAAAGTAGTAGTAGTAGTAGTAGTCGTAGTAGTAGTAGTAGTAGTAGTAGTAGTCAGTAGTAGTAGTAGTAGTAGTAGTAGTAGTAGTAGTAGTAGTAGTAGTCGTAGTAGTAGTAGAAGTAGTAGTAGTAGTAAGTAGTAGTAGTAGTAGTAGTAGTAGTAGTCGTAGTAGTAGTAGTAAGTAGTAGTTAGTAGTAGTAGTATGTAGTAGTAGTCGTAGTAGTAGTAGTCAGTAGTAGTAGTAGTAGTAGTAGAGTAGTAGTAGTAGTTGTAGTAGTAGTCGTAGTAGTAGTCGTAGTAGTAGCTTTTTAGGCTGAGTAGTAGTATTAGTAGAAGTAAGTGGTGGTTTTCCACATGTTTTGCAGGTATTTTTTTCACTGCACATTTTTTTCATGGCACATTTGTATACACATATACTGTAACCACAAAATTCTGTGAATCACAAAATATAGTAAAACCACTGAAATGGCATACTGCCGTACTTCAGCATACAATTTGTAGAAAGTCTGGTGTGTAGACTACCATTGCTAGGTAATTTTATACAAGAAAATGTGTGACATTTTACTATTGTACTTGTTTTACAAAATAGTCATCATTATAGTAATTATATTAATTATAGTAACATCATAAAGTGAGCCAACAAGTCAAACACACACAAATTCTCCTGATACAAAGGAGTCTAGTAGTGGTACTTCTCATGTCTTAGGCTTTATATAACAGTATGTTGTATAGCAGTATGTCATAGTGATTTGCAACTGTACATTCCTTCAGTTTACACAAATACAGAGAAATATTGGTAGCACTGTCTGTGAACCCAGTATAAAGCATAATATATGCATTCATAAAGGGGTATAATAATGCATTATAACGCTTATAACTAATGACATTACTATTCACGACTGTTTATACATTCTCAAGACTGTACTCATATAGCATTATAATGTCATCATGAATGCCTTAACAACTTGAAGTGTCACAAAGCCTTATAAGCTTCTTTGGTCTTTTGATGCTTGGGAAACCACTAGCTATTGCTAGGGGTACCACCACTTATTGTCTGTAAATGTGCCTTGTTGATTTTCACGAGTAATTATGCGTTCGTCTCACTTTACTTAGAGTATGCATTGAGTGCTTGTAAATAAATTAAATGGATAAAAGTGTCATCCATTTATTTTATATACTGTGCCAAAAAGTTCTCTTCTTGACTGACGGGCAGTTTGAAAATCTCTCAGTGAAGTCAGAGGCTGTGTCTTTGTATGCAGTGTGCAGTTTCTGGACCTTCTTCTGTGAAATAAGTGGCTTTCCATAGCATTTTAGTGTCACATGACGCATGACACACGACTGCGTTGCCAGGTTGAGAAGTCACTGTGTTTATGTAAACCACCTTGGCTTCTGCTATGACGCAGCTCCTGTGCCAGGCCTCTCTCCGCACGTGTCTAGAGATCCAGAGCACTGTCATTGGGAGCAGCAGAGGGCTTCTCTGTGCTGTCTCAACAACCTACATGTTTGGGCAAGGAGAGAAATTCTCACTTTCTCTCTTACGATAGTGTGTGTATGTGACTGTGTGTGTATGTGTGACAAATAGTTTGTAACTGCATGTAAATCCATTGTCATATGGCCTAAAACCACTGTTAGGCCCATATTGCCCCATCTGAAAATGTTTCTTTGCATCAGTTTCCTTCTTCCTGAGATCTTCCGGAAACTATAGTGTCATATTCACTATGTTAAGAAAGGAGAAGGGCTGCACTGTGGAGGGTTTAATTCTCTGTCTGATATACTCATCGACTCTTGTGGTTAGGTTCTCAAAGTTACTCACAAAGGTTAAGAGTTGGAACAGTTGTATTCTATAACCAGGCAGTGTGTGTGTGTGTGTGTGTGTTTGTGCTGTGTATAAGTGTGCATCTCTATGTGTGTATGTGTGTGTGACCTTTTCAGATATTTGTTATTCACACACTAAACAATCTCACATTGACAGGGAGGATGTGACCATCTCTGACTTATATGGTCTGGTGGGAAACTGTGGGAGGAATATGATGCCTGAACAGCTGTGTGATTCTTTCTCTCTCTCTCTCTCTCTCTCTCTAGATCTATTTCTGTTGTAATATATTTTATTCATCTTTTTGTTAACAAAGAACAAGAGTATTGTCACCCCACTTGCACTACCCATCCAACCTCACAAACCTTGTGCGTCTTCTTACAGTCAAGCATACAAAAACAAATCAGTGAATTACAGTGTAAGCTGATGACCATAAAAAATGTTATTATAATAAAGTATATGAATGGCAATTTTTTTGCACCAGAGTGTGCTTGAAGGCACATTTAGTATATGTGGGGCGGTGGTAGTGTATCGCTTAAGGAACCTGGCTAGCATGCTAGTAGCCTGGGAATTGTGGGTTCATATCTCAGGTGCCACTGTTGTGGCTTTCAGCAAGACACCCTAAGTTGCACTAGGGGAAACTGCCCCTGAAGTAATTGATAGTTGACAAATGAAAGTCACCTCGGATAAAAGCTAAATGCATAAATGGAAATGGCAATAGAGCTATATGTGTGTGTTGTAAGTGTCTGAGTGTGTATGAATGTGCATGCTCTGTGTTGGAGTTTGTGGTTGTTGATACACGTCCAGTTCTCACACAGCGCTGTTAATCTAGCAGCTTCCCACATATTGTCTCTACCTGAAACTCTGCACGTATCCCAGGCTCAGCACCACGACAGCAGTGGGCAACTCTGAAAAAAGAGGAGGGAGATGGGAGCACTTGGCCAATGGGAAAGTACAGAGCGTCTGACAGGCCAATCACGCGGGACAGGGGGGTAATCTCCTGACGGGAATGGTCAAGCTTTGAGGCACTGGGATATTTCACGCCAATTACACTTGCATAATAATCTTCCTTTCCCTGGCAGTGAGAGGAGAGGACCCAGAGAAACGTCACTGGAGCAGATAGGGGATGCCCAACTTCCCCGGTTGGACAGAGGCATTGGGCCAAACAAGGAGTCACCACCTCACATTGGCACATGGACACACGTTATGGGTCTACCACTTGTGTGACAATATTTGATTGTTATTGCAGGGCCCTGAAGCTGGTTTTTATATGTGTGTGTCTCTATTTTTCTGCTTGTGTGTGTGTGTGTGTGTGTGTGCATGACTGCATATGCCTGTATGTATATGTGTAGCTATGCAGGTGTGTGTGCACAGCTATATGTGTGTGTGTGTGTGTCTGTGTGTGTGTGCACGCGCGTGTTTGTTGTGTGCAAATGTGTGTCAGCGCCTAGGTGTGTGTTCTGTGCTTGGTGGTGCATCTCATCAGCTCAGACAGTGATTAGATGACGTCTTTGTCATCTCAGCATTGGTGCTGAGTCAAACTGTGCACCCAGTGCCATTCTGCACGTCGCTCTTCCCCTCTCTCACCCTCGTCTCCTGTTCCCAGTGTCAGAGGCTGTGTCAGCGGCTCTACCACCCCCTTTTACCCATGCTTTCACCTCTGTGCGAGTGGTGCAACGACTGAGTAATTGATGCATTTAAATCCCCCCTCGACACAACTTCTTGGGGTAAATAATTATACTTGATGACAGACAGGCTCTTTGATGTCAGGAATCTTTTTATTGTGCCTTTATGCTGGAGGAAATCGAGATTTACTACTCTCATTATAGCAACTTTATTAAGCTTGTTAGTACAGCTTGCCCTGATTTCTCTGTCTTGAGAACACGGCGTGAGTGTGTGTGTGAGTGTGTGCGTGTGTGTGTGTGTGTGTGTGTGTGTGTGTGTGTGTACACAAGCTCTGCTTTTTTTTTCAATTGTGGATTTCTTGGAACAGGTTGTCAGCTGTAAAAGGTAAACACGACCATGGTTTATTGCCTTCATGAATCAATGGTTAAATGGTCACCCTGCCACAGAGTCCATGGGAAAAATCAAAACACAATCAAATATTTGAAGCAGAAAAAAAGGTGTTTGCTCTAACCTGTGTACTCACACCTACTGAATGGAATCTGAATGTTTATGCATGATAATATTTATGACCTGCATTCCAAAACCCATAGTCCGCTGCAAATGTTATTTCCTCCTAGCCAAACCACAGACGTTGCAGAAATCACTTTACTGAGAGAGAGTTTCATAACCACCCACTCTAATAATATCAGCAATTTAAGGTCAATCATTTAAATATACCTTCTTATGCGGGGAACAGGGCTCCTGTGAAGGAGAAATATAACATACACCAACTGTGGAAAAGGACATAAATAACAATGACAATTCATAAAACAGACTTTTATCATAAATATGATTTATTAGTGTGCTTCTTTCTGAAAATAAATGGTGTTCATCTAATTGTTAGCTATTTCAGTACATGATCTAATGCCAAACAGAGAGAGGCCGTATTTGTTTGTTTGCTTGCTTATTTGTTTATTTGTGAATAGATGATTGTAGCCTGAGAGTCCAGACTCTTTATCTTGGATTGATGAGGACCAGCAGAAATAAGTTGTTCATTTGTTATAGTGGGAGACAGCAGAGAGCAGCATTGTCCGTTGATCTGTGGCTGGTGGGTAAACTCACTGTATGGCTCAGAGTCTCTGAAGTCTGAATCATCAGTTTTATGAGCTGCTACTCAGACTCAGATTCATTTCACCCATAAATATTCACGTCAGGCTACATCAGCCACAGAGCAACCACATATTGTTTGCTTGCCCTTGGCAACTGTTTACAATGACTTGTGACCTTGCCTGTGCAGAAATGCAATGTGTTGTCTCATTTCATGATGAATTGTATGGAATACTTACTGTGATGGATAACTATACTGACGATCCTACAAAAACACCCAGTTCATTTTGATAAAGAGATTTTCATAACACTTTTTATGAACCCAGTACTCATAAAGCATTATTTTATATTCATAAGGGATTATAATACATTCATGAAGCCTTATAACTAATAACATTGGCGTTCATAACACTTTATATATTCTAATGACTGTACTTATATATTATAATATTATCATATAAGCCTTTACAACTTAAAGTGGCACACTTAAGTAGCATTATAAGCTTTTTTGGCCTTTTAATACTATGGAAACATAACACTCTGTTAGTGTCTGTAATGGTGCCTTATTGATTTTCATCAGTAATTATGTGTTCATCTCACTTGACCTGAGTAATTGGTCATATAACAGGACAATTAACAATTTGAAGTTCACTTCAAATTGTTAATTGTCTTCACTTCAAGTTGCAATTGTCTTCACTTCACTTCAAGTTGCGAAGGCTTATAAGATAACAATATAGTGCCTTATAAGTACAGTCATTTCTCCCTGACAATGTTAAGTGAATAAATGCATCTACATTGCATGTGTGTCCTTCAAGGGTGTGTTTACATGTATATTGTAAGGGTGTGTGTGTTTGTGCGTTGGAATACTGACAGTGAATGAAATGTTGGTTTCTTCATATTGATATTGGCCTGCAAATAAAGGTTTGAGTGATCTGTCAAGTAGGCTGCCACATCACATCACTCACATAATGACTCTGACTACGATACTGACGTATTTTCAAAGGTAAACCATTTCACTACGGTGCCAGCACCGAAAACTGTCATCACATTCCCTGCACACTTAGTTGTACCAGGTGTGACAGAGGTTTGGGGGAAATGCACCCCGGTGATGTCTCTGGTGGTATAAACCTACCCAAGTCACTATGTATGGATTAGGGTGATGTCTGAGTGTGTTCTGAGTGTTTGTGTTCTTACCTGGCATCAGGTGAAGTGAGGAGTGTCAGATCCACACACCCTGATAAGACTAGTTATGTTTAAGGAAAGACAAGCATGTGAGCCACAGAGACGAGACTAAAAGGTTTTTTTTTCTCTCTCTCCCTCAATTCTTTGAAAAACTATTGAGTATAGGATTCTGTGAATAAAGTTTTAATTTTTTTTTTCAAAATTAAGTGTATCCAACTGGATGGGGAACAACACAGGAAGTACAGCATAAGACTGATCTTCTGACCTCTAATGAATGTATCCTTATTAGTGAAATCAGAAAACCTGCTGTACCATGGATGATGTTGTGACACTAAATCAGCTTGTCTTTGCTTGCACCTTTATGGCAGTAAGACATAAATCATCAATGTGCTTCAGTGACCCATTCTGCTTTGCCCTCAAGTTTTCCCATGCACTGCCATGGAAGTTGTCTGCAGGGTGAAAAGAGATTGCAAATGGAAAATATGTGTCATGATTCAGTTCGTCATCTTATGTTCATTTAGCGATTTTATTAGGATTAGAATCTTTAAATCAAACCAGGTTGCATTGTTTAATTTCGGCATAAAATATGGCTTTGGACTGCCAAGTGGACACAACCAAATTGGACAGAGCCAAATCTGCGACTTTGTTTTTACAAAGAGATTGATGATCAGAGTCCAGTTTTGGGTGGCACCTATAATATGGAATTTGTATGGTGCTGTTGAAAACTGCACTCTAGAGCAAACCCAGCAGGGTCCAGCCAGATAGTTTAACGTTTCATATTCCTGTGTATTCTTGTGTGTGGGCATGAACTCCTGGTCTCAAAAGGGGTCTCACACTGGACCTGGATAAACTAATGGCCAACTAAAAGAAAGTAAAATGACACAGTGCTAAAAGAAGATGCACAAACCTGTTGTCATGAAATGTGAATTTACTATGACCTGCACACCAAGGTTTGTTTTTCATATGACGCACATGTATTACACTGAAGTGTTTCTCACAATTACAAGGTAGCCTACTTGAATACTGGTTGAATTAATTCATTTTCACATATGCAAATCATAATGCTATTTTATAATTGCAAAATAAGTGTTTCGAAATGTTTCTGCCCGATGTGTCAATGTGCCAACGCCATAATTCAATTTACCTGATGAGTAACATCTATGCAAACTTAATTCTGTGCTTGTGCCAGGTGGAGTTGATGAACAGGCCTTACAACATACTTGATGGTCACCATGGTTAAATGAAGCTGCACCAAAGCCTAAGTCTAATTTCTCACACTACACAACAAAAGACACATGGGCACAACATAAAGACTACAATGTGAATTTTGTTTGTGTGTGTGCGTGTGTATTTGTGTGGGGATGTCAATATTTGTGAAGTGGGTGTGTTACTAAGTATGACCTGTTTCCTTCCGCCCTAGCTGTCTGACCACATTAGGTATTATCTGTTATAGGTGCAGTGTTACTTGATAAAACTTGATATTTCAAATGGTTGTGTAACCTTTACAGCATGCAAGCAAACTGTGTTACACCATATTGTACACTTTCTCTCTGTTATCCTCTGCTAATGTGGCTGTTTACTCATTCAAACCACTTTAATTTGCCATTAAATGCCTGACTCCTCAAAATGTCCACGTGCACATATCTCCATATTCAAATATATGGCATTTCTGAGAGTCCAAAGGCATTTTAGTTCCTTTTATAAGACACACGGCTGATTGCATGTCTTCATAAGAATCTGAGTGATCTGGAGAGCTGACTATCAAATGTAATTTCCTGTGTTCCTAGACCACAAACACACATCAAAATGAGAGACAGGAACTGCCACACACTTCTTTTGCAGTGATAGCCTATGATAGTCACTAAAGATGAAATCGAAACCTCTGTCTATTTTCTAATCATTGCTTGCTTGACTATAAATATGTTAATATAGGATTCACATCCACAACGGCACCTCACAGTAAGAATATTTATCTGACAGGCAACAGTGTATCTGTAAACTGACAGCAACAATTTAATTTTGTTACATTATGGTAGGCTACAGTATATGGATGCCTGCAGAGGCAGGACAACAACATTTTGTGCTGCAAGACTGAATTAATTGCCACAGAAGGGGAAAGTTTTTGGCATGTTGTATTTCTCCCAAGGTGTTCTCTTGCCATTATTCTACTAGATGTTATTCTAATATTTTTCAACTGAAAAGGCTGTGTCATTCAATGCCTGCTAGGCTGGTTGAACTGAAATTGCCACTATGATGACAAATTGTGAAAGACAAATGGTGACGCTATGTTGCCATCACTCAGTTTTCTACTGAAAGTTCTTTCCCAATCAGTGCCATCTATACTGGTAGAAGAAGAAGAGGAAGGATGGGTTGGAATCCAAACCACAGCTGTTACTCCGTTGCTCTAACTCTCATCTTATTTCCTCACCACACGCACAAACACACACACCAGCGATGTGTGTAAACACAAATATTTCTAGCCTATAAATGCAAAATGCTATATAAAATAGGCTACATTACTGGTTGAATGCCTGGTGTGAAGATGCAGGGCTATAACTTTCCACACATGATGCATGCATGTGTGACATGAGAGAGATGGAGATGGTCAGGGAAAAGTTAAAGAGGGGAATTGGAAAAAAAAAAACATACATAGAAAATGCAAAGTTTGGGAAACATTTGAGGAAATAGTAGCCTAGCTAAATGAAGATGATACAGGTGTTTTGTTTGTTTTATGAAGCCTACTTACTTGCTATGATACCATCTACAAGTAGGCTATGACAGCCACAATATAGGCAGACGGACATGGCTCACCACAAATGCGGCACGGGTAAGCCTTTGTATCCCAATAGGCCAACGTCTTGTCTAAGACAAAATTCAGGACACCTGTAGCCCATGTTAAATGGTTAATGGTTTCATGTTTGCTGCTAATATAACATAATAAGTTAATGACTTATCAAGAGCTTTTTTACATATTGTTATATTTTTGGAAAGAAAAAATAATTGGGGTATCATCTTTGCAGGCTGGATTGTTGATCTGGTTTGGTTTAAAGCGTTGGATGAATGTTGTTTCTATACCAACCTGCGTATCACTGACACACCTACACATACACACACAACCGTTGCCAAAGGATAATTTTACACCACAGACACACTAACTAATATGAATGTATAGCTAATACGTCCATGGCAATGTGAAATGATGTAGCTTGGTTGTCATGACAGACCTGCGATTACTCTGAACGACTCAAAAGCAATGGCTCAAACTGTGTATGGTTGTTGTGCCTTGCCCCATGGTGTGTAATGTTAAGCAGGCGTCATTAGAAGCCTTTAGTTTACCACAAGGAATTACATACCTCTCAAGTTTATCTGAAATATTACAGCAATCAGTTATCAGTCAATTAGTTCATGATTAATTATTTGTTGGTACCTCATAAACCAAACATGAGCTTGACTAATAACCCATACATGGATTTGATGTGAAGAATTATTATGATGTCCTGTGTATTACTAATCCACCTTAATGGAAAAATTTTAAACCCTAAGCAGGGATGTAGCTCATGGCACATAGGATCTATAGACTGAAGGGTACAAATAGACTTGTCACACTGCAGGAGAGGAGCCATGAGAACAAGCCGCACCCCCTTGAAAAATCGAGAGAGGCTCCACACCAGATATAACACACAGAACCAAAACATAGGAGACGACCTGGGGTTACACAGCCCATGTAGGTCAAAACCATCTCCACTGCCATGACATGTTCAGACCAGAGAGATGTCCACAGCAGCACACGTTCCTCACATTCCTCCCTCAGGCCTCGCAGCTCAGAGGGTCCTGCATCAACACTGGTGCCTAGGAGATGATTATGGACAGCAAAACAAAAAGAAAGAGAGAGAGAGAAAAAAAAAGATAAAACACACCAGATGCCTGTGTGCACAAGTCTGTGCACAAGAAGGTATTTACCCTACATGTAACTGAAGTGAAACACAGGGGCTGAATCCCAGTGTCCCCCATAACACATCTCTATGCCCTGAACCCTTCAATATTTAACTGGCATGAACCTGCCAATCATGAAGTCAATTCATATTACAGTGAATGGAGGGTTTGAGGGTTCAGGGCGTAGGACTTTGAAGGATTCAGCCATGAATTGCCTTTGCAGCCAAAGGCAGCCTCACCCACATCATGACCAACTCACATCAAATTGTTATCAAATCTAAAACTTGAATCAACTCCACCCTAAATTCGGTGGTGTGAGTCAAACCACCAAAATGAGCTAAGCCAGTTGAAACAAACCAATTAATTAATCGGAAGTATCCACAACCATCTTCAAAAAGTTTCATTCATCACAACAGGGGCGTCACCAGGGTGGGGGGAGGAGGGTTGTGTTAGGATGATTTTAAGGGCCTGGCACTGTCAGGGAGCAGGGAGTCAGGGAGAACATTTTAACATTATAATCAATGTTTGAGGGTCCCAAAATTATTTTTTGTCAGAGTGCCCATCATTTCTAGTGGCGGCCCTGCGTCAGAATTCTCTCTCAGACTATCTTTACTTCGAGGAGGACTCTGAAAGTCTTTGCCAAGAAGTTGTTTGCCTGACAGGAGAGTGTGAACTTTAAAGCTCACATGCTTTCTCAGGCCAGAGGCAGGAAGCCATTTTTAAGAGGACATAAATCAGTGAATAGTTGAGGCAAACTCTTTCAGCAGACAAGTCTGCATCTGTTTACGTTCCTTGCACATCTGTGCTACATTCACGGCTTTTCATTGATGTTTCTGCATAAAGGTGTGTAATTGCTGATATCCAGTTCTAGTCTCGCTGCAGACATTCAACCTGAACTGACACGAGTCACTGTCTGACAAGCCTAGCTCCTATATTTGCCACTCCGCTGGGTCATCAATCACTCTTGTTATAACAGCACGTTTTCCGATGCTCAGGAAGTTTCTTTCCCTCCTAGATGACCTCTCATGAGTCTCTTGAGTCTCTCTCCTTCTTCAGTAGCCTCTTATCCAAATATCACTCATCCTCTTCATCCTCTTCTCCTCTTTTCCATTCTTAGTCTCTGGCCCCACTCCCCTGCTCCAAGCTCTTTCCCTCCCACTGGCAAGTTGTCACATGTCCCTCACCATGGAAACGACATGGGATAAAGCTCTGAGAGCCAAAGCCTGTTGCCTCATGGCAAGAGAATGTTGTGGGTGAAAAAACAGAAGAGGGAGAGACACAGGGAGTTTTGGTTGTCATTCTCAGTCAAGGCTGAGATGTGTGTTGATTGGGTCAATTGTTCCTCCTTGCGCTCTGCCATTTGTGAGTTTGAGAGAGTGAGACTTGAAAGTGAAAAGACACAGAATGCTGACAGTGAAAGTTGGCTTGTATCCATTTTAGTCATTCATTTTCCCAATTCTGAAAAAGCTGGAGATCCCAGACCAGTGAAAGTAATTCCATGTCCTTAACATGAGAGGACTTGGAATAAAAAGATTCTGTAAGAAAGAGCATACTTGAGAAAGAGGGAGGTCAGACATGTGCTCTTGATGTATGACCATACTGAATACTGAATATGTAATTTCAATTCGTATGTGTTGTTTTTTTCCACACCTATTTCTCAGTGGCCGTTTTCAAGAGAAGTCACTGGAGCCAACATTTTATAAACTTATTTTTATTATTATTAAAAATACATACAAAAGATTTGCTTTTCAAGTTCAAGTAAAACATTCAATAGCTTTCAGTAGAAATCCACAAATATAAATGTACAAACTAAATGTACAAATGTACAAATTAAATGCACAGCAGCTAAACATATGATTTAAGGCCTGTGAGTTTGTCTTATCTCAGGGTTCTTTAGTATAGAATTTAAACTACCAAGAGGTCAATGAGGGAAAAGAAATAAAAGAACAGAATTACAATTTAAATAAAACTCATGAAAGCACTGTTTTAAGCAGAATGTCACTGTACTGTAAACTAAGAATTCAAGTATATATTAAATAACTACCATGAACATTGAACAAATCCATAACAAAATTGATGAATATTACAATGAATATTACAAACAACTCACAAAAACATATATGGCAGTGCTACACAGGTCAAACAAAATAAAATCATATCTTAAATTATATAAATATTTTTTTAGATTTTAAAACAGTCTTAAACTATGTTGCCAGAATAAGATACATGCACGCACACACACACACACGCACACACACACACGCACAACCCTACTTCAGGCGACCTCATTTAATAAATAAATAATAAATAGACATCAATAAATATGACAATAAATAAAAAACAATCGTAAATCCAGTAGATTTCAGATATTCAGCCATTTCTTAGAGCTCAGACGTTCTCTCTTTGATAATGACAGTTGGGTTGACATCACTGGTGGCTGCATGTGCTGTGCTGGCATTGATAGTGGCTGCTCCAGCATCTTTTACATCGGGCACATTGAAGGACGCCACTGGGCAGGGCCCTTTGACGTTGTTGCACACCAGGCGCTGTAGCGAGGCGGTGTTAACAATCTGAAAGCCCACCTGGCCACCGAACGTGCTAGGCTTCCAGTACTCCGGCGAGCAGATAGGGTTGCCCATGAGACCCTTCAGTGAGTAGGGGGCTCCCATCTCAACCATGGTCTCCCCAAAGATGGCATTGTGTCGGGGCTTCTCTACCAGTAAGCCAGGGTAAAGCTCCACAGCATCCACATGGCCATACATCTCCTCCAGTTCGGCAGCCATCTCTGTGTCACCTGATGGTGAGAAAGAAGACAGTGAGTAATTTAATCTCATAAAAGTCGCTCATTTTCTATCTATGTCTTTTTCCCGACACTGATGCCTTTCTATCAATGCACTGAATTATTTGGAAATTTTAAAAATTTTGTCCACAAATCTCTACATTTATTCAGTTATTTCAACTAAAACAAAGGCAGCCCTAGGTTTATACAAGGCCCAATAGATTGCCTAAGGATAAAACACTGCTTGTGCACACACAACTGTCCAAGGTGTCCTCAATTAAGACTTAGAAGTAGAGAGGCACTCAGAGAGAGATTCGCTGCCCTAACACAGTTTACATTTACTTCAGTGTGTTGATTCAAATCTATGCTTGAGGCAAAACAATCTGAGAAGGAATGCGCTTTGTATAAATTACTCCTGGAGAGCTTTTGGAAAATTATTGCAAAAATAGCTACCTAAAGCTACTGCTGCTTACCAATGTTTTTACAGAGTAATCTAAACTGCATCACAAATGCACAATTTATAAAGTATTTGAGGATTTATTCAAATTAATGGACATAACTCTCTCATTCTAAGTGGGAGAAAGTGAGAAAAAGTTAGGTAAAGAAAAAGAGAGAGGGAGTTGTAGTGTTTTGAATTGTCTCACCTGTAAGATCCTCAAAGGAGGTGTAGGGCTTCATGTTGAAACGTTTCCTGTAGGCATTGAGGGACTGGTAGCGCATCTGACGGCTGTTTTCAATGGACTTGATGGCAACCATCAAAACTGCAGGGGGGACGTTTCTACCGCCGGCCACCTGAGGGAAAAACACATTCAAGAGGTTAGGCTCGACTCTGACAGCCAGTGTAAGAAGGTGACCACACAGCTCCTCATTCAATATGAGTGTGCAATAATTACGGCATTTAATCATTCACCTATTTCTGCTCTTGAAGGTCTGTTCTAGAAGTCAAGTAGTTTCTGTTTTGGAAGTTTAGCTGCAATGCTTACCCTTCCTGCAGTCTGGTGGGTAAAGGAGTCCACTAGGTGGTTAATGCCATGGTCGGTGAGGATGGAAGTGTTGAAGACAAACTGCTTGTAGGAGTAGACCTCCTCCTCGATGTGGAAGTTATCGGGCATGAGCGGGTGCCAGTGGTAGAGCGTGTTAAACTCCGAAGCAATACGATTCTGGTACTGAAACTGCTGACTGAAGAGTAGCTCAGGGTCAAACTTGAGCTTGAAGTGGTAGCCACTCAGGTGCTGCACATAGTCCTCGATGACAATCTTGATGGTTTCGCCTGATGCAAAAAAAGAGGAATTGAGAGAAGAATTAGTAACTAGAAGTTTTTGATGACTCAGACTTAAAAGACCGCTGAATTCAGACAAAAAAAAAAACTCCTGTTGTATATTTTGCTGAGGAACTTTGAGACTAATGATGAGGAAAGCAAAGTCTTGTTTCCAAATGCATGCTTGTTTCTCAAGTGTTAAGCTGGGAAAAAAAATGTGCTAAAAGACATGCTTTTTCAAAATCCCTGGCTGTGAGGTGTTCGAGCAACATGTATGCATTGGTAACCTGAGACTTGTAACACTCCACAAACAAAGCCTCACCACTTTTACATGACCTAAATATGGACTCTGACACAGATCAAGCATGCTGTGGTTTTCTTTCTTCCGTACAATAGTACAAAACTAATTTATGCCTTTCATCACCTTCACGTGTCTTTACATGCTTATCTATACAGTTTCCTCTTTGTGTGTGTGTGTGTGTGTGTGTGTGTGTGTGTGTGTGTATGCCTGCCCTCACCAATGAGAATGAGACGTGTGGTCTGGAAGAGTCTCTCGTCGTCCCAGTCGGGGTGAACTTCCTGGAGGACATCGCAAACGCGGTTGTGCTCGCGCAGCCAGATGGTGGCGTACATCAACAGCCCGGGCACCAGGCCAAACGCCTCGTGGCCCACTGCGAAACGCTGAGACTCAGGTACGTGGGGTGGGTAGTGCATGTCAGCACCAACCTCACTGACCAGGGGAGGGTATACTTCACCATCCACCACCTGAAATAGGGAGTAGAAAGATTGCAAAAGGAGGTAAGCAGACAATAAAGCACTTACTCACTAAAGACACACATAGTGCAGAGGCAATGTAGTTCCATCTCACATCATTTTAATCCAAAACTAGTGTAAATTATTCGCTTAATTCTTGGCTCACCTTATACTTCAGCTTGCCACCTTTAAACAGTCTGAGTTTATGCTGCCTCTGCAGGTCCTCACCATAGATGTGACTCAAGTCCACCTGTACAAACCCAGAAGACAAAGATTTAAAACTCTCTTCTCAAAAACAAACGAACAGATTTTTTTTTCCCAACAAGTGAAATTTTGAGATAAAATTGTCAGGACACGTCTGAGGATTTAGATCCTGTCCACATGAATACACATGCACCTACCCACCAGCCCAGACACCTTCAATAAGTTCCACTTACTCCATGGTTGAGGGCACGGGTGAATGCTGGTCCCTTCTTCATGTCGGACTTGAAGAACTGGTGAGTGAAGTGCTGGGCAAAGAAGGCAAACATGAGGCTGGAGCGCTGTGGGTCAGGGATGAAGCGTCTCCTCAGCAACAGTTTCTCTGCCAGCACCTTGACATCGGGCAGCTGCTTCTTGCCTGCAACCAGGAAGAACCATGTTAACTTTAATACTGTCAATACAACATCACAGACAAGAGTGCCTCAGACTGAAACATAACTTGTGCCTAGCGAATCAACAGCGAAGGGAATAAATGGAATTCACTGACTTTGACAGTTACCTTTAACTTCATTGTTTTACTACATAGGAATGACAGAATCTCTGATGACTATGTCCTGAATTCTCTCAGCTTGAGAAGTAATTTTGTTGATACATAAGAGTGAAAGGTTTCTGGGTCAAGGCACTAGGGTTTAATTCCTTTCTAAAAACTCACTAAAAGGAGCCTGACATGTAAACTGACATAAACTTGGTAACCTGTCAACAATCTGAAAAAACTGGTTTACTAGTGGATCAGCAGGAGAGAAACTTACCCACAACTCCCATTGGTGTTGGGCAATCCAAAGGTACTGGGGGAAGGGTGCGTGTGTAGTAGGTGAGATTGGAGTAAGCCTCCCAGTTTTTGTAGTCATAATCTGAATTATATGTTGGGGGACTTTCAATCAGATGTGACCGAGCTGGAGACAAAAAGAAAAAAATTAGCCTAGGCTATCAGTAAAAACATTCTAATAACAAAAAAATCACAGTTAAAAGTTATTATTGACAGCAATTAAATCTGAGATTTTAGTCTATTATAGGTTTTCTTACACGTTAGGACATAACGCATGATGCCATCTCTCAGGAACGAGATTTTGTTGATGATGGTCCATAGTCCTTTGAAGTGAGTGAGAATGTAGTGGACGGTATTTGGGGACGGCTTCAGAGTTTTTTTCAACAAAGTGAAAAACTCAGCTGTGGAAAATAAATGTACAGTTAGGCTATATCGCTCTAATTAAATTATTTTTCTTTTTGTTGCATTCCCAGAGGTAGTGGACTTACGAGTAGAGCAGTTCTGGCCGTAGTAACCTGTTCTCGTACAGTCACACTCGTAGTTATCGCTTCCTAATGCCGTGCAAACTCCCCGGTTCTGACAAGGTTGCGAGCAACAGGGGTTCCCTGTCGAAAAAAACATAGACCTAAAAACTTCGTCCTTGTCTCCTATAACCTATCAAACTGTTTTATTTACTATGTTTAATATGTAGGGCCACAGACCGGTAAAATAAACCTACACTAATTACAGAAAATTAACCAATAGCGGTTAATAGCCTGCCTATTGCAATAAGAGGCTATTATATAAAATAAAATAAAATAAAATAAAAGTGGTAGCCATAGGGGTTTACAGTACAGTCAAATATCTACTTTTTTCAACTTTCTCTGATAGTATATGAAGTTCGCTTACCTTCCCCACATAACACCAACGCCAGGTGTACGAGTAAAAGAAACACTATAGCTTTAATCATTCCAGTATCGTGTGATCCAGACGTAGTAGTAGCACAAATTATTTATGCTTCTCGCTTCTGCCTCGTATTTGAGGTTCACTTCACGATTTGTCACTGAACGGTGGAAATCTTGGCTTTTTAAACGCTGGAGGAACACACCTCTGATCGCTGATTGGTCGCTGCTGACTCACTCACAAAAAAAGTGTGTGCGTGTGTGTGTGTGCCGGGGGGTTGGGGGGATCTGTGCAATCTATCAACATTAATTATAATCAATAAGAGCCTATGATGTAGAACTATTAAAGTTATATTATTTAGGCCTAATGGTTGGTCTATTAGCTGCTACAGTTCTAGTTACCTACAGGATGATATTACAATTACAGAAACAACCCAAAACCACAAAACTACCACAGTAACAACATTTTATTTTCTTCTTCTTCTTCTTATGATTATTATTATTATTGTTGATGTTGGTGATGATAATATACCACATAGCTTACTGAAATTGTTGATGATAATGTGCGGCTTCTGTAGTTATAATTCATGTTTATTTGTTTGTTTGCTTTAAAAACAATAAGGGACGATAACAGGCTTAAGGCTGCATATATGGTTTGGGTTTCAAACTCATCTGGTTAGGCTTGGTAGCCTTGTCAGCTCATATAATTTTGACCTAAATAATTGCTACAATAATGAATAGTAGGTTATAATAATCACATTTGAAAACTAGGCTGTGTCTGGAATTTGGGGTCTTATAACAGCTTGTTATAAGAAAGAACGCGTCACTCACTCAATGTGCGACAGTCTTGGGATGCCCTCTACTGGGCAGGTTAACAGCTTTTCGCCTCGATGACTGCTGGTGAGACCGATAGACGGGCGAGGAAACACAGTCTGCTGTTTATCACTGCTGTGTAAAACCGGGACGCCGAGTTTGGAACTTTTACCTGTGACGAGGCCAGTCTGTTCTTGTAGGCTACAACTTTGAAAGAAGTTGGAACGGTCCATTTTTTGTGTTGCTTTTGAATTCTGAAATTTGAGTTTTGACGCACGGCTCGGATCTGCTTGGTACGAGGAAGCAATGACCTCGCCTCCTCTCTCCTTTCTCCGGGCTACCGTAGAGTGAAGTACTGCCTTTCCTGCAAAGGAATGTGATTGCTAACGTTTTCTTCGGGGCAAATGACCTAGATCAGGTAGGTATTTTGGTGATCAAGATGTAGTTTCTTTGTTGTGGCGTTGGATTGTGTTTTATTTACGTGTTGGTAGTAGGGTATTAATTGTAGTAGAAGTTGCTTAGTTGAGTCAAGGGAGTTGAGGACACAGTCGTAGACGGACGGAGTCAGTTTTCGGATGTGTGTGTTTCAAACGGCACTAGTCTATCTAGCCTATCTAGTGTCCAAGGTGTCCGCCCCGAGCTTGTGAAAGTATTCACGACTTTAATATCAATGAGTTCCCTTAATTCAACCTCGTGTATACGAAACAATGTATTACTGTAAACTAAGCCATCCAGATTTGATAAAGGTACCGAGCGTAGTTTTATATGCAGTCCTATTCGAGTTTTTTTAGCTAATTCAGTGCAAACCAGACAGTACCTGGACCCTACCAATCATTGGTTAACCTGTCACTTGTTGCCCCAAGATCTTGTAATTTACAGTCCACCTGTTGTCACGTCACACAATATTACTCCAAGCATTTTCGTCAACAAGTTGCGCAAACTAGCATATTGCATGGTTACAATGCTCTGCTACTGTGGCAGCATTTCCCCTAAAGCATTTGGGCATACAGACTGAGACAAAGTTAATGGAAACTGTGTAGGAGAACCCTCTTAGAATATTAACCTAAAAAAAACCTCGGTCGGAGACTCCATATATTGAGACAATAAAGGCAAGTTTTTAAAGTCGCTGTTGTCATTCATGTCGGTTGTAGTCTGCTGTCATGGATGGAGGGAACCTGTGTCACAAGTCAAAGCGAAGAGTGTCATGTTTACTATGCATGTGCCACTAATGCTGACTGTCATGGCACTGCCGTTCTAGCTCTGCCGTCCAGACTTCTACGGAAAGAGGCTCGGATTCAGAGGCTCATACTTCGTGATCCCAAAAACCTGTTTTGGACTCGTCCGGTGCACTACGTGCACAAATGCACAAAAGTGCTGCTGCTGGACATAGTGCAAACGTGCGTGAAGGCGCAGGGATGACATGCTCAATTAAACAGTTGAAGGTTCCAATGCAGCTTCCATTCTTGGTTGATGAACATCAATCGGTGCTATCGACTGCTCTCTCTCTCTCTCTCTTTTACACACACACACACACACACAGACACAGACACACACACATTTGTGTGCATTTGTGTGCTTGTGTGTGTCAGAAAAGGGATGGTGGGGCTATGTTGTCGTTATCTCTGTTATTTCCTAAGTGTGACATGTGTGTGGCTTTTACCACACCTATTTCTTTTCTCATATTTTCCTAGTGTTGTTGTGCATGGACTAGTTCATATAGACACGTACACAGAACAAGTTTCTGGTGAACAGAACATTTTTCAGGTGAGCTTTTTCGACTGCTTACACGCAAAATAAATCAAAATGAAAAAAAGTCAAACAATTTCTGAATCCTGTCACTCAGACACCATAACTAGCCTACATAACATAACTGCAAAAACATAAAGCAGTTCTCAGCCCTGACCTGAGTTTTCAATTTTGTCAAATCCATTTAGCAAAACACAACACACAACTCCATATCTAACACCAAAAATCTGCCAGGAAGTAGATTATTTTCTGTTATCAAACCCAACCAGTCAAAATGTCACACACATTCACCAGTGCTTCATACTCACTCCTAATGTGTGCAAACACTCACAGCTTTACTGAACACCAACCAATCATTGCCATTGTGTAGGCCTATGCATTGGCTTAAGGTCAGTTATGATCAGTGCATGACACACACACACATGCACACAATAAACTTTACAGTTTTTTTCTGTTTGCTAAGGCACAGAATACTTTTGCCTTTTTTTGTACAACTCTACACGCAAATCACAAAACCTTCCACCCAACTAGCAAAACATAAATTACTTACAAAAGCACTTTTTGCAAAATCACTCTTTGCAAAAACACTTTTTGCTAAACTGTTCACATTCTTTTCAAAATGGTATTTTTGTACACTACAGTACACACAACCCATAAAATTAATAAGCACGGAAAGCACCAACAGCACACTGAAAGTAAAAATGGAAAACACATTTGGCTTTTTCTTACCCTGTGTGCAGGGCATATCAGTTTTCAGTAGCTTATAACTTTGTAATACATGTAGCGTATTACCATGCAGGTATCCAAATGTAGAAAATGTTTACGTATGTTTCAGTATAGGCCTACACAATATAACAGAGAGGGCCGGAAGAGGTACAATATACTGTAAGTTCTTTTTTTTTTGAGATTTTGATATTTGAAAGATTTCGTTGTTCATCCTTCCCACCATTTTCTCCACTTTTTCACTCCTCCTTACTTCTTCACCTCTTCCACTCCTCCACATGTGCTTTGACATGTTCCAGTATAGAAAGGCAATTGTCAGAATAGTCTGAGTAGAGTAATTTTTTTCTAAAAGTGTTCTATAAAATTGCAAATTGAATATAAAGCAGTGAGTTGTGTGTACAGTTTAGCAGAAATTGTGTTATAAAATTCCAAACTGAGTGTAAAGCGTTAATTGAGCTTTTAGTTTGGCAGATTTTGTGAATAGATTGGCTACACGTGGTAAAAGTTTCAGATAAAAAAAAAATCTTTCTTTTTTAAAATTTTCTTGTGTGGGAAAATAATTGGGCAAATACCTGCTTGCTCGTATGCTTACTGTGTATATCTCAACTTCTCCCTTCAGGTTATACTGATCAAAGACAGGAGTGCTTTCAGTTTAGAGCAATAGTGTGTAAATTATGCATATATAAATGTAATATTATGATAAAGGTGTGTATGATGTAAGAGTTTGCCTTTGAGATATGTTTACTTTGAATATCTCATTTTGCAGGAGATGTGAGGCATTTGTCTTCACTTGAAATTGAAAGTGAATGTGAACTATTTCTCAGTTGAAATGATGAATGAATTTGTTCATTTTATTCTGTATGAACTCAAGTTTGAACTAGTTTGTGCAAAGTGTGAACCAGTCCAGTATTGTTTTCCGGTTTCTAGAAATGACAGTTTTGACAGGAACTTAAGGAAGGGATAAGAGGTGACTATTACATTAGGTGGTTTGTATCTTTCATCTTATTGCTGTTTGTTTGTTCCAACAGATTGTGCGAAAATACCCAGAAGAGTTCTTCCCATCTCAGAGGCACAATAAGAAGTGAACTTTTACTCAAGTTGTCTCGGCTGAACCTCAGTCATGTCAGCCATAGACCCCTACCAGTACATTATTGTGAGTTCTACACGACAACACAGAAACCTTGTTGTCCATCCTAACGTATTTGCTGTTTCATGAGAAAAGTAGCCATAAAAAAGAACAAGAGCTGCAAAAGTGTGTGTGGTGACTGGAAAAAACTGTAAGCATTATGCTAGTCTCAAAATGCGATGCACACAAACATTTTCCATAGATTGGTAAAATTCCGCTTGTAAATAATACAATGGCCAGTAAATATAAGGAATTGTACTGACTGCACTTGTTAAAGGGATGTTGTGAGCCAGAGGAAAGAAGACAAAACAGTTGAAGCCCGGATTCACCCCACATTCTGTATGTCAAAATAACATTAAAACTGACATGCCCACTTTATCATACAGTTCACCGTATATAAATTTTAGACATCTTAATCAAGAGCTATGACTATTACATCATGAGTGCATTTGCTTAGTACTCCTCAAGACATGTGTCTATCAGAATCTTGTAGAAGTTTTTTAGTTGTACAAAACCTCTCACACCAAATCATCTTACCCTGGTTTTCTAATTCTTAAATCATATAACAAAAGTTAGAGTGGGCAACATTATCTAAAATACGCTACTGTACTGTACTGGCAGATTGGTTCGATTATCCTCAATATCATCATTCAGTTAATTTTGTAGAAACTCTGACCACTGATAGCCTTCATCAAATGTATTCACATTTACTAGCATAGTAAATGGATGAAAGAGAGTGGTGACATCCCTACCTTTGGTTGCCATAATGAATCTTAATCCTAATCATGCTGCTGTAAATAATTATCAACACAACTACTACTACTACTAATAGTAATAATACATTTTATTTAAAGCGTCTTTTGAAGTGACTCAAGGACATTGAGAGTAAAACAAGACATAATATAGTTAAGCACAACATAGAGCTAACATGTACGGACATGAGATGTTTGCTACAGTGATAAAACTGATTTGGCTTGGCCCACACCTCTCCCAAATATAAGAAAATAAAAGCCCAGCTATTAAAACAACACTATGTAGCAATTCACCACTATTGGTATCCTTTTTATCAGACGTTTTGGATGACGTAGTCAATTGAAGGGTGGATAAACACAAGTGTTACTCCCACATGCACAATTAGCAAGTTCAAGCCGTGACAGTAAGGCTCTGTGAAGTGTTTTCTATGCCTTTTAGGCATGTAGTTCACTATTTTTATACCAAAACCTAAAGTGTTGCTTTCATCAAGTTTTTAAATATTTGCAGTGTTGCTTGTCATGTAATGTGAAGTGCATTTGATTTGATTAGATGAGATTAGATCCCTTTAGTGTCATTGTATACAAGACACAATGAAGACAGCTGCCCAATCCAGTGGTATTTAAAAAAGAGAGATCTTACAACCACATAACAAAAGCATGCATCATCATACAGAACAAGTGAGACTTAAGCCAACATTGACAGAGACCAAAATAAAGTGCTGAGTGACAGATATTGCACTTAATATAAATACAAGTAATAAATATTTGGTTTTGCACTGTGATTATGGACCAAGACGGGTATGACCAACACAGGTAGAGTGTGTCAATTTGTATGTTTGTTGAGAGACTGGAGCTTGCTAGCTTTGGGGGAAAAACTGTGTAATAGTTTGTTTGTGTGTGTTTTAATTGACCTGGAATGCTTTCCTGAAGGCATCAGTTCAGTGTGGTGGTGGCTGGGGTGTGAGGAGTCTTCTATGATATTTTTTGCTCTGTTGAGGTACCGGGTGTCTGTAATGTCCGCCAATGAGAGAAGAGAGCAGCCTATGACTTTTTCCGCTGACCTTATGACCCTGTGGGGCCTTTTTGTCAGCTGCTGAACAGTCTGCGCACCACGCTGTGAGGCTGTATGTGATGATGCTCTCTATGGCTCAGGGCACGAAGCATTTGCACTAGTGTCTATCTCAAACCCCATCAGATGCAGATGTTTACAGGGAAATTTCTTCTGAAAGAGGACTAATCTCATAACATCTCTATCTCTTTTTACCACTTTCCTCTGTGTTTGTCTCTTCATCTTTCTAGTTTTTTCTGACTATCTCTACCTAGACTGATTGTACCTAGATTGTACACAGACACAGTACCACGAGAGTTAGAGAGTTATCATGCAGATTCCATAGGTTCACAAACAGTTGTGGCTTCAGCACTCTCTTGCCAGGCTTGATAAGGGACAGCATGCAAAACATGGCTTCATACAAATCCCAAAATGAAAAACCTTCAGCTTATTTCTATAAATAAGTCATAGCTGTCACAAGTCATATGTTGGAACAGTAATTTCCATGGGGGTTCCCTTGTTGCAGAACCCATGGATTGGAAAGCATGTGGTTTTTCCTGAGAAGACATAGCAGTGGATTTCAGTGTCTAGGTCACCCGGATTACACTAGATCACTACTATAAATGCTCCGTCCTATTCAAACTTTTGCGATAGCTATCAGTTTTGTTCTCGGGAAGGAAACACTGGAATTTTCCTAGGCAGCCTTCATATTTACACTAGACTAAATAATAAGGGTTTATTGTAGTCATTCAGCTGTCTGTGATGATCAAAGACACTGTAGTTTAGAATCATCTCTGATCTTAGGCGAACACCCACAGCACTGTTGTAATGTAACATTACCAGTCTCAAAAGAATAAAAGCTTGTTCTTTCAAGATTTGTACATCACATGCTTTGCCTGGCCCCTCCGCACACTTCCCTTTCCTGGTTTGTCCTGAGTCAGACTGTAGAAAGTGTCTTTTTTATCTGCATGAGGTTATCGTAGGTTATCTGAGGCGAGATGGTGGTTGCACAGTTACAAAACAGTTTTAGTTGCCTTGAATTGTAATTACAAATTACAAAAAACACCTGCGAATTATGAGGCTAGTTGCTTTTTTTGGACCTGGCAGTGATAGTGGTTCACTTCATGATATTCATATATAAATCATAATGGAAGTTACTGTAGAATTTACCACAGTATGGGATTACAGGTCTTCTGCCTTATTTGTCTCTCTTTGCATGAACAACTTTAATTGTGGATTTAGATTTGTTTGTTAAAGTTTGACAGAAGCTAAAACAGAAAGAAAAAAATGTGTTTCAGGTCTAGAGCCCTTGCCAGCTTTGCTGTAATTTACATTGATCAATTTAGCAGACGCTTTTATCCAAAGCAACTTACAACTTGTCAACTATCAATTGTTCAGGTCTCCCCTAGAGCAACTTAGGGTTAAGTGCCTTGCTCAAGGGCACAACGGTGACAGCTGGGACTCGGACCCAGAACTTTTCAGGCTATTTGCACACAAGCCAGGTTCCTTAACCACTACACTACCACCACCACATTGTGTCCATTAGCTTATCCTGTCAGATACCTGAAACTGTGCTGTGGATACTTCACTCTTTTATCCTGTTCTTAGCACTGTAGTTACATGTTCTCACATGTTGCTTGTGTGTTTCATTTGGCAGGTGGAGCAACAATACTCTCACAAGTACAAAGTCACAGTGCTGCGGGCCGAGAATGTCACCAAAGGTGCAATTGGTGACCTCTGTGAGTGAACTATTAGTTTCGCGTGTTTGTGTGTGTTTTGTGTGTACGTGTGTGTGTGTGTGTGTGTGTGTGTGTGTGTATGTATGTGTGTGCCCTATGTGTTTCAAATCCAAACAACTGAAATGTCAACACAGCACAGGGATAGGTCTGTGTTTCTGCAGATGCCATAGAATGTGTGCATGTCCTCCTATAATACTCTTCAAGTACAATAATAACCTTTTGATAACCTTTGTGCCTTTGTGTGTGTGTGTGTTTGTGTGTATGTGCATGTGTTTATACGTCTATTTGACATTGCAGTGGACACTCCAGACCCCTATGTGGAACTGTTTATTCCCACTGCCCCAGAGAGCAGGAAGAGGACCCGACACATAGATAACAACATCAACCCACAGTGGAATGAGACGTTTACCTTTATCCTGGACCCCAACCAGGAGAACATTCTGAAGGTGAGCAGATGTATATACATACCTACCTGTAGATGGGTAGAGTCAGGAATGATGGCACAAGAGTACAATTCCTACACCCTTGCACTATCATTACTGTAATTTTCCAAATATAAGTCCCACTTCTCTAAGCCTCAGGTCAGTGTTTTATGCAAATTAAAAAAAAAAAAACATACAAAACCGTGTATTGACCATACCAGTGTAATAACAATGCCAGTGTATTAACCGTACTAACACTGTGAGTCTTTGATGTTTTGGATAAATGCCAGTCAACTCTAACTCTAACCCATATCTTTAAACACGCTTCACAGAGACAAGCGTGTAGATGACGAACTTCTGTCTGTTCTCAGTTACGTTCTCCATGTCGAGAGAACTTGATATTTTTGGAATGCCTTAATTACATAGTTCTGCATATGCAACTGCAAGTGTGTGTGAGTAAACTTAATTATAAAGAGGGAAAACATTGATTCTATTTCTGAGGAATAACGATGTCTCTGACGTAGAGGGTATTCATATCACTCATGCTTTATGTAAATTATATTTGTTGTATGTATGTGTGTGTGTGTGTGTGTGTGTGTTTAGGATGTTTATTTTTCTGCATACACACCCGGTTTTACAAATGATCATATTGCCTATACACACACTTGCGATCAGAGGGTCTGTCATCTGCAGACACTCTCACACCCTCTGTGCAAATGAACAAGTCATCTAAATCCAATATAGATGATGCCTGTGCAACAGCTGGCTAGGTCAGTAGCTGTGCAGCATGTGAGTTGGTAAGCCTCCCTTCGGAAGCCTTCTGGGCTCATTCACACCGCAAGTGGAATGTAAGCAGGGTTGCAGTTTGGGACTGATTTCATTTAGAATGCATGTTAACTGAATAGACCATGCACACCACCCAATTGTTCTGCGTGGCTCATACTGCTAGCAAACAGAAGAGAGTTCTACTTTTAACAAGTGCCTCAATGCGTTATAGATGCGGTCTCCATAAACTTGATATGGGAGCACCGTGAACACACAGCAATTGCTACGCACCACAAAAACACAGATTTCTGTGTTAATGAGACCTTAGTGCTTGTGAGCAAAACTAGCCTCAAATCCCAAGCCATAGTGTTGTGAGTGGTGCGGTTCAAGCCGAGGTGAGTGCAGGGCTTAGTGGTGCTAAAACTAGACTCAAAAAACCCAAAGTGCATGCATGTCTCTTAAAGGCTTCGGGAGGAAGGTTAACCACCGACACTGGTTACACTTTTGTGAAGAAGATAGATAGATAGATAGATAGATAGACAGATAGACTGATGGATTTTGGAGGGTTGTTGATACAATCCCAATTGTGCTGTAAAGCTAATGTACAAACATTAGTTTCTTAAAGTTTAAAGTTTCTTAAAGTTTAAAGTTTCTTACATGCAATATAACTGCACTGTGCAGAATTAAATAGAAATGAAACACAAATGGCCACTTTAGCCAAATGAAAGTGATGTGAAGAAGTGAAGAAAGTGAAGAAGGAGGCGGCACAGCTGCCGCATTGGTGCTTTGCTCAGCCCTCAATATCATTGCCATTAATGGCCAAGGTGGCACTGAGTCTATAATTGATGCTGGGTCATGTTCCTACCTGTAACAATAACATTACATAGTGCTATACTGGCATTCCGGGCGATGTCAGATACCATTCTCTGTATTATGAGTCACTGGTGCATCAACATCAGCTGTTTTTTTAGATGTTGCTTTAAAATCAATCAAAGTGAATACTCATACTTCTTTGGCAGATCACTTTGATGGATGCCAACTATGTGATGGACGAGACTCTGGGCACGGTCACGTATGAAATCTCCAAACTCAAAGTTGGACAAACAGAGACTGTGCCCTTCTCCATTGGCAAGGTGAGTCAGAGTAAAACAGGTGACAACTTATACCCACTCATTGTCTGTATCTGTGTGTCACCGTCTGTATACTAAATGTGACTTCAAGAGAAATTGCCTATAAATAGCTGCTTTACTGTGAACCCCAAATCTATCTCCAGCATTTTACCTAAACAAAGCCACTCAGGAATGGTAGAGCGTTGACACACAGCCTAATGCCTTGGCATGCCTTAACCCACTGCTATACGTAAGAACTTGTGGATGATGATACAGCTCATCACTCTATCTGATGTGGTGCAATATTTATCTTGCAGTGATTATGTATTATTTCTACAGTACGTGCGGTTTCTGTTCGTCAAGCCTCTATTTCCTTGCATACCAGGCCATAGCTGGGTTAATTGGAATTGGGCGTCACCTGCGCTGGGTGGTATCTGTGTACACAAGCCTAGTCAAGTCTGTTTGTCAAAAAAAGTTTGAGATTGGGAATTGTTTTTATGGTATTACTGTTATGGTATTTCTACTTAACAACAACAACAACAACAACAATATTAATTATTATCAATAATAATTGTCTTTTTTAATTGACAGACAACCAAAGTGTACTTGGAGATGTCATTGGAAGTCTGGTAAGAATCTGTACACTGTTGTCCTAAATTCAGTACTGCATCCTGATTCTGAATTTACTACAACACCATTATCCTGAATTCACCACAACTCTTTGCTGCCAAGTGGCGGAGTCATATTCATCTCTCTCTCCTTTTTCTTGCTCCACTGACAAGAGCATTGCATAGGAAAAGCATTTGCAATGCGAGCTCATGCATGACCCAGGAGTAAACTTCCAGTGCTCCATCGCCAGCACTGGCCGGTCTCACCTGACTCATGCCTCTCATCAGAACCTAGCATGTTTCAAGCATGTTTGGTTGTGGTTGTGACTGGAAATCAATTGGGGTGGGGTTTGGAAAAGGCCACAATTTTTTTTTTGAAAGGGTGAATAGACAGCTTTACGGCATGGTAGTCAGGTGAGTCAGCTAGGTTGAGCCAGACTGGGATCCAGCTGGTGGGCAAACGTGTCACAGTGAGAAGGCATCATAACTTCAGGGCAGTCCCCATGTGTCAACCCTCCCTGGGGGAAGAGAGAGAGAGGGAGTATGAGAAACTGGATGTGAGAAGCGGACGAGAACTTTCTTATTTCTTAGTCACACCCGGAAGCTGTTCATTCTGCTCTCTACTGTAAGTGTCAGATGTTGTTCAGTTCAGGAGAGAAATGTAGTCATAGAACTGCCTGGAAAATACATCAGGTGTTATACCGGTAGCGTTAGGTGGTTTCCTACAGTATTGGGTTGCCCTGCCCATGTATGATAGCCTCAGTATGATCACCTCATGATTTTTGTAAACACACACACACACACACACACACACACACACACACACAAACCTTTGTCCACAAACATATTTTATGTTGCTTTAGCTTGCCTTTAGTACTGTTCCATTTGTGTTTACACAATGAGAAGCACCCAAAAGAATTGAAGTCCTGTTCTGACACGTAGTTGCCATTTTTCCTCATACCTCAATTCACCTAAATCTCTCAATCTTAAGACCCAGACATGCACTGACCTACCCTTGTTTTCTTATCTCCTCTTGCTCTTGTTTGATTTCTCTCATCCTCCCTTTTTTTTTGCTTCTCTCTGTTTTCTTTTCCTCCTCTTGCCTCTTCTCATCTCTGTCCATCTAAACTTCACCATCTCCTCCTCCACAGCTCGGACTTGGACCTGCGCTTTAGCCTGGCCCTGTGCGACAAGGAGAAGCTGTTCCGCCAGACGCGGAGAGAGAAGGTCATGCTGGGAATCAAGAAGCTGCTCCACATGGAGAAACCACGCTACCTGCCCAGTTCACCACAAGAGGTACAGACATGGCCACCACCAGCACCATAACCATGACCACCACCACCACCACCATCATCACACACACACACACACACACACACAGAGCAGTTAAGGAACCTGGCTGGTGTGCAGATACCCGAAAAAGTTGTGGGTTCGAATCCCAGCTGTCACCGTTGTGCCCCTGTGCAAGGCACTTAACCCAAAGTTGCTCTAGGGGAGCCTGGCCCTCAACAATTAATAGCTGATAATAAATACAAGTCGTTTTGGATAAAAGTGTCTGCTAAATGCATAAATGTAAAATGTAATGAAATGCCTTACACACACACATGCAAACCAACACACACGCAATGTGCAGCCACCTAGCAGTCAGACGTCTGATGGTGTTGGGCCCGTCGATGAGTGTCTTTTCGCCCAGAGAGTTCTCACATTATTTTTGAGATCTAAGTAGCTGATATGTGCACATAAAAGAAGTTCCTGGCAGATAACTCCACAATTGTAACTTCTGCACACACGTTTGAGCGAGGACTTTCTAGAGCTTTCCAGGAAAGGCTTAAGCCTGCCGTGCTGCATCGCACCAGACTGTGCTATGGCCTGTTGTAGTTTTATCTCACTGCGCGATAGGCCATTAGCTCCGAAAATATGGGTGCCGCAAGGGTGATAATGCGATATCAGCATTGCTGAAATGAGGAGTGCTGATGGTAGACTAGGGGGGGGTTGTCACAAGGCCTGACCTCAACTTTGCATATCAGGCAGGCCCTGCACACTTCCTGTTGGGCTGAGAAAGACAGAGTGAGAGAGTGTATGTCTGTGTATGTGTATGTGAGAGGGGACTGCTGAGTCAATGAGAGCAGTTGAATATTGAGAGAGTTGGCACTAAAGATAGAAACCAATGTGGTGTTCTCTCTCTTACTCATGCTCTCCTCTCCCACTTTCTGTGATATTCTCATACATTCACACACACACACACACACACACACACACACTGAAGTTCCTGCATGTGAAAAAAGCATGGAAACTCAAGTTCCCTCAGAGACCTCATCAGAGAATTAGTTTGAGTAAAATTTGTGACTCTGCTAGCTTTGGTCTGTGACCACAGGTAACCACAGAGGTGAGGTTACCAACGACAGCGTACAGACACGCTGTGGTAGAAGGGTCTCTGTGATCAGTAACCAACATGCTGAAACTCTCATCTATCCCAGCTCTGTACGATGAATACGTTCTCATTGTGTTATCATTTTGCCCCCCCCCCCCCCCAGTTAGCAAGCTAGCATTTCAAGTAAGTCATTGCCCTTTGAAAGTTATCTTGAATCAGTTCTGGTTTTGTGTCAGCAAGGGCTCAAAGTAGGGCGGATGTAGTGTCAAGAAGTGCTACTGCAGGGTCTTGCTCTTGAAAGAGGTTAGAGAGAAATCTGACCAAGCAACAATACTGTAATTAATAACAAATTAGTTAATAAATATCAAATTTAAATATCAACCTCTGCCATAAGTCAAAGGATACTGCATTCATTTGATCAACTCCTAAATTTAGCTTGCCTTTCATGCCTTCTTGCCAAAGCTCTCTACCAAGCAGTTATGGATCAATAGAGTTTCACATATCCCTGCATGCAAACAGTCAAATGGATAAAAAAAGAAATATTTGATGTTGTTTGGACATGGAAAATGCAAGCCATTATGTAAAAATGCAAAAATACATGTGAAGATCTTGAAAGCCGATGTTGCAACCCACTGCATATCTTTAGTCAAGCCCCACCAACATGCACCCTTCCATACACAGACATTATTATGTTTTATATTTTATATTTCAGTAAACATTTTTTCAACATTGTTGTTCACCTCCACATTTTACACAACAGGTGGACCATAACAGCTCAGGTCAGACAGCAGGCAGAAGAGATTTAGGGGATCAGTTAAGTTCAGTTGTGATTGATGTTTGAAAACCCAGAGCAACAGATGGCCCAGACACTCCTTCTCAGAGCAGGAAATAATGCAATGAGCACCCTGCATCATTGAGAAACTTACTGCGCTTGTGGTAAGTGGCGTAACTAGCCAGTGACTTTTAACCTCTCCCCTCTAGGTGCCAGTGATTGCTGTAGTGGGTTCGGGCGGTGGCTTCAGGGCCATGGTTGGTTTCTCTGGGGTGATGAAAGCCCTGTATGAGTCTGGCGTCCTCGACTGCACCACCTACATCGCCGGGCTCTCTGGCTCTACTTGGTGAGCGCCGTCTTGTCCCTTCTCACTTTGCAAACTCTCACTTCCTGATTCCTGTCACTTGCTAATCTATCTACTCCCTCCTTATGCTGCCACGGTTGACTTTCTGTCATTTACCATGCATGACAAGTTGAATGAGGATCTCGCCATGAAGGTGCATAAACCTGAATAGCTTGATTTTCTCTACATGGCTCTCTCTTACTCATTCCTCTTTTTACTTTTTATTCTCTCTCTCTCTCTCTCTGTCTCTCTTTGCTGTCTCTTGCTCCCTCTATTTCACTTTTACTTCTTTTCCACATGTGACAATTTTGTCAGCATAGCCAGTGTGCTTTCCATGTGCAATGAACTTTTAGCCTCATGTAGCTACATTGCGCAACAGCTTATGCAAAGCAATCTCATTGAGTCCAACAAACGCGCAAACCTGCACTCTGGTGCTACTGTCACTAGTTTGTACATAATGCACTTTATAAATAAAATACGATTGATTGATTGATTGTCTAAAAATATGCAACAGCATCTGTCTTCAGTTACATTATGCAAACAGCAGCAAGACATCCTGTTAACACTTAACTGTGCCATTTATTGACATATTTGTCATGGATTTATAGTGGGTCTAAAATGTGGAGAGCACAATGCAATGAAATCCCCAATGAGGCGGGGAGCGTTGCCATGTACTTTCAGGAGAGATGGTTTTTGTTTAAAACCCAGTGCCCTCATCTTGGCTGCAAATGAAATAATGTTCTGTTGTGTCCATGCGCATGGTAAGCCAGGGACAATCTGAAGCCTGGGCTTCAATCCAGACTGCACAGAAACAGCAGGGGAGACCGGAGGAGCCAGTTTGCTTTTTGTCTGGGAGCCTGCCTGCCTGCCTGCTCGCCTGCCCACTTATTTGTCTGTCTGTTTGACAGTGAATCAATCTCTATATCTGTTCGTCAATCTGTCTGTGTATAGTATGTATATCAATCAACCACCCAGTTTATCAACTGGCCACTTAACCAGTGACTGAATCAGTCCGCTGTCATGTATGGATGCCTGTCTGTCTGCCTACTTCTAGCTGTATTGTACATGTATTGTATTGTATGATGTGTAACCTTATTCATCACAGAAACACCAACCCCCCCCTTTCCTCTCTCTCTCTCACGCACACACACACACATTCTCTCCCTGCCAGGTACATGTCGACGCTGTACTCCCACCCAGAATTCCCCAACAGGGGCCCAGAGCAGATCAACCAGGAGCTGATGCGCAGTGTGAGCAGCAACCCCCTGCGCCTGCTTCTGCCACAGCATGTCACCAACTACATTCAGGCCCTCTGGTCCAAGAAGGCTCAGGGCCAGCCCGTCACCTTCGCTGATATCTTTGGCATGCTCATTGGCGAGACGCTAATCCCAGCGGTGAGCACACAGACGCTCTCACATAAATTGCTACTTCTCTTGGATGCACTGTAAACCTTTATGTATGCGTAAGTGTGTGTATGTGTGTGCACATGAGATTCATGTGTGTGAGTTGTGAATGTGGATTGTTATCAATATGTGTGCATTCATAGGCCAATACTGTGTGGGCATCTTTCTTTCTCTTTATGTGAGTGGCCTTCACGATTTTCTTTACGTCTGTGTACTATGCAAATCCTTAGCCTGAGCAACATGCTTTTATCTGTATGTAACCCCATCTATCACTGTATTTATTTTTCTTTGGTGCCCCTGCTTAGCCTCTCCTCCTGATCTTTCGCACAGTGGAGGTTTTGTCACTGCTGCTCAATGCTAATGGCATCCTGTTACACGCTGTTTTGATTGCTATCGCTCCTCACAGTTCAGCTTTGTTCTCAATAAGCGCGCCACCATGGCCTAATGTTCTCTGCCTTTGTAAAGTTCTCTGGCTCCAGCTCTCTTCCACCCCCACCTCCCCTTGTTTGTCATTTCATTTATTTATTTATTTATTTTTGGGGAGGGGCAAACAGCTTGCTGTTGTGTTTTCTTTTCTGGTTCTCTAGTCCCCTTTGCTGTCTGACCACTGATGCGTCCCTTTTTTCTCATGCTTTTACTTTATAATTCCTCTCTCTCTCTCTGTATCATTGTTATTCTCCAGAGGATGGACACCAAGTTGAGTGAGTTGCAGGAGAAGGTGAATGAAGCCCAGTGTCCCCTCCCCCTCTTCACCTGTCTGCATGTCAAACCTGATGTGTCCGAACTCATGTTTGCAGGTATGTGTAGCCATCTGTGTGTGCATGTCTGCGTGTGTGTGTGTGTGTGTGTGTGTGTGTGTGTGTTGTGTATCCATGCATGCACTTTATTTACACAGGATATACACAAATAAACAATACGTGTGTGAGATGTGTGCTTTCATTGATGAGATTTCTGCCAAAGTCCATTTGCATCCGCGGAGGAGTAGGAGGAAACACACACACATTTAAACCAGTATGAAAGCTCATTTTTGTTCACAATGTTATGACTGCTATTAGGTAAGGGATAATGTATTTCCTGCCAATCAGTATTGGAAAATAAGTCTCAACAGGGTAAACATCTCTTGATTCATCCTGACAGTATTTATTTTCTGATACCGACCGGTAGGTAATAAATTATCTTGCGTGTTACATGGCCACTTACCAAACCGAGGAAAGGAACTTGTGATAGAATCCTCATTGTCTTTTAAATGGCATCCACTTGAATTGTCATCAACTGATAATGGAAAAAATAACTTGCCACGCAAATTGAACTTGAAAAAAAACATTCTTTCAACTCAGCATTCTTTCAGCTCATCAGCCATCTCTGCTTTCACTTTCGTTTCAATTCCATTACAGTAAGTGAACAGACCACTGATGAAGCGATACAAAGATGTGAATTAGAAGCAGGGTGATGTGCAGCAGTCTACATACAGATTTATCTGACCTCTGAACACTGGGGAGGCCCGTTCAAAGTCAATGGAATATTCGGCACCGTCGTCTTTACATTTTAAAGTAAAGTCCGGCCTCTGGGCTTTCTGTTTAAAAAGCTAATCTTCACAAAACATGCTATATTCAGAGTTTTGTGAAGATTTTTTAATGTCAAATTCTAAGGTTACAGTAGAATTTGTTTTATTGACAAGTTTATTGACATCCAAAATCTACATTCAAAATGCTGTTTGGTTTTTAGGTACAGTAGACTGAAGGTATTTAAAAACTACTGACATAAGTTTGCAGACAAGTCATGGAAAAGTTTTTGCATGCAGTTTGCCTGTGCCAAAAACACTGTTGTGCAATGAAAACCTTTTTTATTCATAGTGTGTTGCCTATCTGTGTTTGTGGTGTGTGTATGTGTGAGTGTGTGAATGTCATCCTTGCAATTAGATGAGGACAGTGAGGACTTTTCCTCACCAAACAACAACACAAATGTCAGAGGGGTTAGTGAGAGGTTGTGGCCTCCTATCCTCTTACAGTCATTCTTGGCAGGTGATAGACATGTTTACTTTGAACACTGCTTATCTCACTTCTCCCCTGCTTTCACAGCAACCCAAGGCCAGCAGGCAGAAATTACATTGGGTCAGAGACAATAAGATTAGAGTGGATTTATTTATTTTTTTAATTTATTTATACACTTTCGTGTCTTAGTCCTTCTCAGGAGATCAACAGAGAGGTCTATTGGTGCCATATTTAGAGTGATTGTCAAAGAATAGAGTCCAGACAAACCTCAAAAGGGGTTTAATGAAGTCTTGCTTGATTCACTTGCAAATGCTAATTTTCCCAGTTAAACGCAGTATATTGGATACTATTGCACTTTGTACAGTATAGATTGTATGCCCCAGCTCGATTACACTGCGCACGTACATACACACACACACACACACAGGACACAGGACATGCTGCCGACTGCCCGTGTCTCCTTTTGTGTCACTTTGTGTTGCACTGCTAGGCTAAGAAACAACTGTCCACCTTCAACGCACAATAATGGTCCAGAGAAACAAAACGTAAACAAAGCAGGGCTCCCTTACCATGTCCACTGTGTTCTTGCACACTTACGCTTCGCTTCTACCAGTAATCATGAATTTGTCTGATTACACGTAGCATATATAAAATGTCGTCAGTCCTTGGCCTTTTTCTTGTTGAAGAGAGCTATAGAGACAGAGGAGGAAACAAATGTGAAACGGTGCGTTCGATGCAGTCATCCAGAGGCGCTAACTAAATTTGAAAAGATGTGTTTCATGCAGTCGTCCAGAGGCACTAACTAACTCTATATGAGTGTAATAAGTTGACAAGCTAAACAGTGAACTGGGGAAATATTTTACCAAAGTCTTCACCACTACAAAGTAGACATAGGGCTGTCAGTTTTGGCGAAGCGGTACACACCCTCCAGCCTCGTCCCACAAATGCGCATCGACCTTCCAGACGGTCTGACCGTTTGATCACCTTGTGTTTGTCTGCAATTCATTCATTCATTGTCATTCAATTTTCCATAACACCCCAATTTGGATAGCACATTTTATGAAACAAGGTTCTGCTTGGCTTGTTTGCATTCATATCAGTAATCCAGTGGCATAAATAGTGCACAGATAGAATAAGTTATGCTTACCATGGTTTAGTGAGTTTGTGAACGAGTGCGTCACAGGATAGGTGTGTCTGTGCCACTGTGAACGCAAGTGGTAGTCCCTCGGAAATCGTATCATGGAAAAAGAAAAAAAACGTTTAAGTGCCATTGTGAAGGGTAGCACGCTCATGTCACTGATGAGTTAGGTGCGTTTCCTTGACAACGGGAGATATGCATTAAATATGCCTGGTATGACCGGCAATGCTCCTACAGGTATGGCCTCACCTAGTTAGATGCCCTGAAGATTTTCTGCTGAAGGGTTGTGTGAGTGAGTCAACCTGGTGTTTACATACTGTCACCCATCTCCGCATACACAGGGTGAAAAAATAGCTTGTATTTATGCTGCCATTCAAATGGCGCCCACTCACAGGCAAACAATAGTCCGATATGGGTTATGCCAAGGTGATTGAAACCAGTTGTTTGGGTTCCTGTGCATTCAGTGAGTGTGTGTGCTTCGGAATATGATCTTGGGAATGTTTGAAAAGTCAAAGTCAGAGTCACTGCTACTTCTGAAGAAGGTGTGTGTGTGTGTGTGTGTTTACCATGCCCTTTCATTTTTATTCACTTCTGGTAGTGTTGCGAGACTGGTGTTTTCTTTTGCATTATGCCTCTGTATCTCTTGTAAGTGCTGAGTGCTTTACTCATGTGCTTACTTGTTCATCAACAGATTGGGTAGAGTTCAGTCCATATGAGATTGGCATGGCCAAATATGGAACCTTCATGACACCTGACCTTTTTGGCAGTAAGTTCTTCATGGGAACTGCAGTCAAGAAGTATGAAGAGAACCCGTTACACTTTCTAATGGGTATGTGGGCACAGATTAAAAAAAATGTTATCAGAATAATAACCTGCCCAAGCCAGATGTTACTCTGAAGCTGCTTACATCTCTCTGCAGGAATATGGGGTAGTGCCTTCTCCATTCTTTTCAACAGAGTGCTGGGAGTTAAGGACACAGGGCAAAGTGGAAGTACTATGGAGGAGGAATTAGGTAACTTTCTTGCTCTCTATCCCACTCCCTCTTTGTGTGTGTGTGTGTGTGTGTGTGTGTGTGTAATGTCAGATACAGTGTTAGATAGTTTTCAACTCAGACACCTTGTACAGCTTAAAAGTCAATTAAAGCTCAATGTTGTTGAGGTGAGGTAGTCTGGCCTAATGGTAGTATGCACTGTACAGAATAAAGAATTGGGACCTAAACTTGATAACTGAGGGAGGCCACAGTGCAGAAGAGAGGCTGAAGAAAAATTATCTGAGAAGTGCAGATCTTGTGGTTCTTAACCCACTTACCCAAGTCGTAGCAATAAAATGCAGGTCTTGTTCCTGCGCACTGAATTCAATAATAGACATTTATATATAATGATGCCTTTAAAAATGTGATGACTTCAGGCACAAATGTTCTCCATGCTTCTAAGCCCGGAAATTGGAATGGTTTACAGACATCTTTCCAACATCTGACTCTGAACTGATTTTTAAAATTTATTTTTCAAGTAACTGCTTAGCAGCAACAGCTTTTTCCAATAACGTAGTGTGTTTGGCAGTCGACAAGCTCTCTAACCACAGACTATGGAAGCATCCAAGTTTTATTTCTCTAGATAGGCCGCACTGCTGCCAATTTGTCAGGAAATCAGCGTATAGTGAAGGAGCTATTTATCAAATCTAGTTATGTAAGCCCAACACAGTAAACCTTGCAGGAACAGTGTCAACGACCTTATTGTTATGAGTGCTGCCTTTGGTGTAGATGCTTAGGCCATATAATAGATTATTAATAGTGAACGTGAATGGTATGTCTCTCGACAGTTAAACTTATGAAGTTGCCGCCCTGTCCTGGCATTACTGGGACAGTGATTCAGATTCTGTGAAGCTTAAGTACCAGTACTTTCATTTGTTGTGTATTGTGGTGCCACAGATTATGACTAAGTATGCAGTTATGTCCGGAATAAATGCCACAGGTGGTAGAATCAACAGCAGAGATATTTGAGTTTGGTTCTCAAGCCTCTCCTGTGTCTGGGGGAACACCTTTCATTGCTTGGTGATTGACAACTGGAGAAACAGGCAGAGTTATGCAGGTTAAGCATGGGACAGGCTTATGAATGAGTGTGTGTGTGTGTGTGTGTGTGGGACTGCTCCCTTGATTGATTCTCTTGGAATGCATTGTTGCAAACTGATTTATGTTATTGCATTACCAACTAAGAATTCCCTCACCGGACTTGTGTGCATGAAAAATTGTGGGAGTAAATAATAGCTTCCTGTAATGAATTGATGTGTCAGAGGCTTCAAAGGCAAACTTAATTGGGGTTGTTCTGTTGTCACTTGAATAATCTGCGAATTATGCTCTCAGATTAACACACCCTACAAGCACACACACATATTGTCAGTACTCTCTGAAATACACAGCACAAAGTAAAAAAAAAAATGAGATGTAGAATTGTAAGCATGAATTGTGTGTGTGTGTGTGCGTGTGTTTGCGTGTGTGTGTGTGTGACTGTGCGTGCATGCATGCGTAGGCCAGGTGATAATGATAATGCATGAGAGTACAGTATGTTCTGCTTGTGGACAACTGGTTCTGTCTGGATTACAGAGCAAATCAGGCCTGCAGACATTGTGGGTGCAGCGGACAACCTGGACAATGATGAGGAGCCCCGCAAAGGTAAGACAGACGTGTTTCTGCAAAGCAAAAAATGCCATGGCTGTATGCCATGCCACGAGCCATCTTTGCACCCCCAGTGCCAGTGTGGCACACTGACTTCCTCTTTGTTTTTTTAAAACAAAGTTATCCATGACAACTCAAGTTGAGGAACTTGACAATTTAGGCCATGTGTATGGTGATTGCGCTGTGGCTAAGAAGCTGGTGGTTAGACCATTGTACTCTTAAGCAAGGCACTTAACCTTAAGTTGCTCCAGCATAGCTGGCATTGTTCAATTCATGTTTTTAAGTCAACTGGGAGTGTGAGCCAAATGAATGAGTAATAAATGAGAATTTGAAATGGAAAAGCTCATGCCTTATTAATCTAATTTTTTTATTTTGCTGTAAAAGCCGCAAAATGAATTGAAACTAAATGTATGGATAATTTCATGTGAAGTGTCAAACCACCATGAAGAAAATCTGGGGGGTATTCTCAGAGGGTGGTTAAATTAAGCAAACCTGGGCAAGATAAGCCAAAGGTAGTAAACCTGAACCTAAACAAACAGGCTATTCCATTAGCAGATTTGCCATGCTCTCTAGGTTAACTTATCGCCAAACCCCCCAGATGAAAATTAGTAGTTACCCAGGAGAGGGCATCTATTTCAGCCAGACCAGCAAGACTAGCCTTGCAGGTGAAGCTGACACTGCAGTGAAAGCATTCCTGTTAAGCAATGGACAGCAAACAACAATACACTTGTACCAGCAGTGCTTAGCTCTCTGTTGACATTCACCGCTCTGTTGCCATTCACCTCTTTGTCTTGATCAGATTAACAGATGTGATTGTAGATTTGTCTTTAATAAAAACAAATAACAAGTGTCCTTCTGCCTTTCTCTCTCTCTCTCTCTTTCTTTACATGTATCTCTCCCTCCTCCCTTCTCTGTTTCTTTCCCCATTTCTCTCTTTCTCTCTATCTTTTCCCCCGTTCTTGTCTCCTAGGAGGCTCAGAGTGCAAGGATGCAGAGGAGGAGTTTCACCAGCGCGCTCAGGCCAGTTGGGTGCAGCGCATGGTCACGTCCATCTTCAGCGACTCGGCGCTCTTCAACACGCGCGAGGGCCGCGCCGGCAAGGTGCACAACTTCATGCTGGGCCTCAATCTCAACACCTCCATGCCCTTCTCGCCCTTCAGCGACTACATGTGCTCGCCTGTGGCTGAGGAGGAAGTCGACGCTGTCACAGGTGGGGTCAAAGGCCAAAGGTCAAAGGTTAAACGCCAGAGACATTTTAATAGCCCGTAACTGGGCTCTGCTATTGCTGTCTAGTGGTGCTCTCACTAAGGTCTCATCTGCAGCGCAGACTGAATGGTGATCCTCTTTTTGTTAGTCACTTTGGAAAAAGAGTCTGCTGAATGCATGAATGCACGTGTAAATGTCAAATACGTTAGCGGAGAGGAAATTGTGGCTGAACACCAATGCCCCTTCTGCCACATCTTTAAGCCCTAAACCCTCAACTACTTAACAGGCATGAATCAGACAATCATGAGGTCGATTCAAGTGGCTTTCGTTGTGCATTACTGCAATAAACCATGATTAATAAAAAAGTGTGCAATTGTGTGGCAGCAATGAAAAAAACAAGAGGCCATGGAAAGTTTTCCCACATTCCCTGAAAACAGAAACAAGACAAAAACAACTTTCCTCAACAATTCAAACATTGAAAGATATAATACGTCAGTGGACTCAGTGGACTTAGTCATTGGACACAGAGTTAGTCATCAGTTGGACACTGACCTTCATCAAAGTATGAGTACACAGCCAAGTCTCTGAGTCTTAGAAAGAGGTAATTGCACTCGAGGAGCTCAATCTCATGTAGCGTGAGACTGCTCCACACTGCTGCCAGAACTGTGTGCTTCCCCACGGCCCTTTGCTGTTTCCACAGGTTGCTGGTCTGGAGCTGAACAGTCTGGTAAATGAACCTTCAGCCTGGCTCAGCCTTTGCTGCTGTGGTTTATGATGATTGTCCCACACTAATAATGGGTCAGATGCGGTATGGAGCTGTTTCCATAACAAATACCAGGGAAGCTGGAGTTCTCCATTGTGAGAAAATTAGAGCAAGTTGACCTCACATCAAGCACTCTGTGAAAACTTCCCCCAGACTCCTGTGTTGGGTAATCTAAGAAGCATAGGCCAGACTATGCATATGAGGAATTTAGCACTACACCTCAAAGTAAAGTTGGTAAAGTTCTTACAAAATATGTAAGGGATAATGAACAACATGGCGTTTGTTTATCAGAAAATAATGCGAGTTCGAGGTGGTAATGAAATTTCGTCACATGGTCTTAACACCTCGAAGGGCATACGTCGAGTTCATTATCCTACTCACACCACTGTTGCCATGTTTGTGTTATGTGGTTTTGCTAAAAGTATTTACATGTTTTGATAGCTAAAACAGGCTTGTGCAAAACTTGTGGTAAAACTTGCAAACTCTCATCTTGACTTTGTAAAATCACCTTTTCCTTTACTCCCAGATGCAGTGTAACAGCGTTAAAAATAATCTTGGTCATAATTTACAATGTTGCTCTTCTGTGAGTGTTGTTCAGGCTGCTGAATTGCAACCTTGTGTTAATGTGACAGTTCATTTGAGCTTATCAATGAGTTAGGTGAATTGATGTACAAGTGTAATATGGCCAGAAAAGTGGAACGACTTGATAGGTGTGCGGTTAACAGAAAATAATGCACATTTAGACAATCAAAACCCAATAATAGACATATCATAGCCTGGTTGTCACAACCGCTTCAATCTTAGGATGAGGGCCAGATGTACAAAGAAAGAGCACCTGATTTCAAACGTTAATGCACCTTAAAGAGGACATAGATTGGATGAATGGAGTATTGTACCTTGTTCTCTGATGTTAAAATATAAAATATATTCAACTTTCATTGATGATCAAAAATAAGCTCAAAGGCAATTTTACAAGCCCAATTAAAACCTTATATTTACACTGTAAATGGTTCTTTTGGCTAAATGGCGCCCTCTTTGACAACTACAATTGAACTACAATTCCTTATTGCTATTTGACATCACATGTAGGCTTTGCTCTAAGTTCAAGATTTTCATGTAAAAGAATAGCACAGATTGCCTCTCAGAGAAGCATATAATTGCAACCTGTGTATTTCCTACTTATGGAGGAGGGAGACACAACTAATAGGGGAAGCATTAAGAGTGAATGATTAGGTATTAAGGTCATATCTCTTTAGCTCAATAGCTAGCTCATAGCTCAATTTTACATTACATATGTGAATAACTTGATTAGTTTTTTTTTTAACATAAAAGCACAGCACAAGAACTCATGGCCTGAGTTAAAACACTGGGAAAGGCCTGAAGGAATTCCAGTCAGACAAAGCTTCATCACGCCATGACTGATTGTCTGCTCACTGACCTGTAATAGTGACTTAACTTCCTCGGGGTTTTCTGTAGCATCACTAAGACAGGACATTACACTGAACAAGATAAGGGAGCACTTAAAATCTCACGAAAGGTAAACATCCTTGGTATTTGAAGGTCACAAGAGATTTTTTGAAAAAAAAACACCTTCTTAGCAAACTTGTATCTTGCGATGTTGTAATTTTATCAGAGTCACCGATGATAGTCTGTAGAGTCAGTAGATGAGGAAGCAAAGTGCCTTTGACCTGATTTCTTTGCTTCTTTTCAACAATCCAAGTGATAAGAGTCTGTTATTCTTGGCCGTTTATCAAATGATTTCCTTCTTCTGAACTCAGTTCCTAGCCATGGGTAGTCCCTCCCGAGAAATTGCTTTCTGAGGTGTGGCGTGGTAACTTCATATGTATGGAAATCTGAGCATGACAGTTGACTAACACACACACACACACACACACAGACACACACACAGACCACACACACACACACACACACACACACACACACACACACACAGACATACATGACCTTATCCAGCTGCATGATATCAGCCTCAGGCACAAGTTTATACTAGAACACACGCACACTCACACATTAAGCCATATATGCACATCCACACATCCATCCCCCTTCACCAACTCCTTTAAAGCATTAGAGCGATGACTACTTTCAGGATGGCACAGCGTGGTTTGGTCAAAGTCCAACAGAGGCTTTTCATTTGAAGCAGTTTTGCATAGCTGCAATGTTTGCCCCACAGCGCTTTTCACTCTATTCAGATCAGAGGAGAGAGTTTAGAGTCAGAGCAAAATTGATGATCTATTCAGCGTATGTGTCTGTGTGAGTGTGTGTGTGTATGTGTGCGCGCGTGTGTGTGGACCAAAGGCAACAGCCAGAGAAACTGCCCTGTAATGGGAGGCCTGGTAAATGATGACGTGTCCCCTTTGATTATTACTGAGATTTCTGGGATGGTCAGTATTGGCTGGACTGAATGGTTTTTACATCAGGTTTCTACAGTCAGGTTTACTGTATGCTCCTTTGTTAAAACTATTTTTTAAAAATAGTTTAAACTATTTTTGAAACTTTCCCAGACCCAGACGAGTTTGACCGCATCTATGAGCCTCTGGACGTGAAGAGCAAGAAGATCCATGTGGTGGACAGCGGCCTGACCTACAACTTGCCGTACCCGCTCATCTTGCGACCACAGCGGGGTGTCGACCTCATTATCTCTTTCGACTTCTCTGCCCGGCCCAGCGACTCAAGCCCGCCCTTCAAGGTCAGACAGGAGCCAGCACGCACACACACACACACACACACACACACACATAGACACACACACACACACACAGACTGGCACATCCATTCTTCCAGAAATGTTCACACTGAAAACATGTAAATAGATGTAAAACGTGCATACACAACAACAGCACCTCCTGTGTTTAGAACCATTCAGATAGACACATTCAGACATACTTATGATCATAGTGATGCATGGATTTAGAGAGTTGGATTGTGGATAGATTTAGAGAGTTACACCAGATCCTCTCCTTACTCCCTTTGTGTTACTGTAACAGGAGCTGCTGCTGGCTGAGAAGTGGGCTCGCATGAATAAGCTGCCCTTCCCCAAAATCGACCCCAAAGTGTTTGACCGCGAGGGCCTGAAGGAGTGCTACGTCTTCAAACCCAATAAGGATGACAAGAACTGCCCCACTGTCATACACTTTGTGCTGGTTAACATCAACTTCAGGAAGTTCAAAGCCCCTGGTATGTATGTGTGTGTGTGTGTGTGTGTGTGTGTCTATGTGTGTGTGTGTGTGTGTGTGTGTGTGTGTGTGTGTGTGTGAGTTTTTATGTATTGCGTCAAGTGAGGGAAAGCATTTTTTAATTTGTTACTTGCATAACCCTAACCCAATGAACTTGTGATAGCATCAGGATGTACCTCTCTTAAGGTTAGAGTGGGATGTCAAGAGGTGCATTCCAGGGCAGAGCGCCCTTCCATCTCTGTGTGTATGTGTGTGTGTGCGTGCATGTGTGTGTGCGCATACGTATGTAATGTGTGTGTGTGTGTGCGTAGTCTGTGTGTGTTGATAGTAGGTGGGTATGCTTACGTAAATTATTAGACCCATGTTTAGAGTTTACAACCATGCATCTGTGTGTGGGTCCTCTCAGGTAAAATTATGGCCCACTAAAACTGCGGTGGGAATGTCATACAACTGTGCAACGCTGTAGAGAGTAAACATGATACATCACTGGGGACACACACAAATGGATGCATTTAAAGATAGCTTCAGCGAAAAAGCATCTTCTCAGTCATGCAGTTTCCTCATTTGTAGTGGCCCCTGTGCATGCAGAACTACAAGGACACACATCCCTTTTTATGGCTTTCATACTACCTCATTACCCCTATATATAGCCTCCTCGAAGTCTGATTACTGCTTCTGTCATTTCATTAATTGCCCTACTTGAACAAACTCTTCGTTTGTTTTATAGTAATGCAATTAAGCAAAAACAGTAAAATCAGGGATACTCTGTCAACTCTGGGCGTGTTTAGAAGACTAAAATATTAATAGCAGGACAACAGGCTGCTGGATTTTTCCTATCGTATTCGTTTTCTATCACTTTTGTTTTAATTGGGCCTTCATCTATGTCATCCTTGATGCAGGAGTTCCCAGAGAGACTGAGCAGGACAAGGAGTTTGCCGACTTTGACATCTTCGACGATCCCAACACGCCGTATTCCACCTTCAACTTCCAGTATTCCAACCAGGCTTTCCGGCAACTGCACAACCTCATGGAGTTTAACACACTCAACAACATCGAGGTACAGCAAAAACCACATCTCCTGTGGTCAATAAAAAAAAAAACAGGCAGGATTCCTGTATGGTATTTATAACCATCCAAATAACTTCATGGGCCTGTTAGGAATGCACTGCTCTCTAGCTGCATATCAACTTCATATGCAAATCACCTGTGCTTTTCCATTGAAGGCATGTAAAGCATGCAGACAAAGCCTGGTATCGTGTAAACGAAACTCATTGCCAGTCATTGCAAGCCATAACAATTGCAAATTTGACCATGGCGTGGCCATGTCTCATACTCAAGTTGGGTACTGCCACTGGTTTCCTGAGACAGTTTAGTTTCTGATTCGATTTGATTTCAGATTCAGTTCAGTTCAATTCGTTATCGATTCTGTAAAAGATCCCTCTCTCACAATCATCAATTTTGAATGAACCAATGCTGTACATTGTGCAATGAACTCACTAACATGATGCATAGATGCAAAGAACATAATGCAAGGAACCCTCTTGCTTGATTAAAAGAACCACGCTTATACGGCTTGCAATTATTTTAGAAATTGCCAAACCTGACACATTTACCACCATCTTGAGCCATTTTCAATGACCATATCCTTTCTATGGCCAATAGAGTCCATTTTTAAAGGCTCAGTATGTCCCCTAACTACATCAAAATTATATTTCAAAGCACTCGGGAAAAAATGTTTGATGGAAACCATGAATGTTTTCAAGAAAGAATTCACCTCAGCGCTTAAAAACACAGTAAAACAGTTGAATTGACAGTGGTATCGATCCTATCAATTCCCGTCCCTGTTCTGTAGAAGCTGCACTCAAACTTTAATTTTAAGAAAGAGAACAGTGCTGGCTTTCATACAAGGCAGTGGTATTGTTTTCAGGGTGCAAGTATGGGAGTATTATGATAGTCTAACTACTGCCTGGGTCACTACGTGGGAAGGATGTTGTGTATGTTTTTCCTCAGCTGGGTGAGGAAGTGAGTTTCTTTTTTGTGAGGGCATATTTTGCCGCATGCATCAGCGATTGTGTCAGTGTGAGCTAGCTGTCTGCCTATGAGGCATTCATATCTTCCATGCACTCTCTAGGGGATGGGAGGAGATGAGAGGGTGAGAACATCAGGCACATCACAGCCCTAACGAACAATTATCTAATTAATTCGAATTGAATCTTGTTAGAGCTGCTACAGCATTCACCCTCATCATGCTGCCCCAGCAGATATGTCATTATAAATCAGTATTTTAACACAGACAGCTTTTTTGGTGTCTCTGGAGTTGAAAAATGTATGAAGCTAATATGTGTATGACAACTCATTACTCATAACACACTTGCTACCTCATTGCGACATCTGCCGTCGATACTGGTGACAACAACATACCTGAGTCTAATTCAGGGTGCCTGTAACACTAAATTTAGTAGGCTGACGACACAAAAGAACCTGTTTACCAGAAACATGTCAGTTTTTTATGTCTGGTGTGTCATATCCTCTCAGGGATTTTCCCCCTGGGATGTTGTTTTGTTTGTATGCAATATTATTGTAATTTCCTGATTATTAACTGAGGCTAATATATTGATTTTGCTGAATTTCTTGAGGTTAACTCATGAGTGAGGGCTATAGGATTGTATTTCTTTTTATCGTTCTACTTGATCTGATTGTGATTGAATAGGTAATGTTTAGTAAACTGAGGTTAATACATGGGTGAGGTTAATACAAGTTTGAGGCCAATACATGTTTTTAATTTTTTCGTTTATATAAAACACTGGCCTGAGGTATATACATGGTGCAGCTTATATTCAGGAAATTACTGTAATATTTCCTCATCTCATGCCAACATATCTGTCTGCTTTTCCTCTCAGGTTATCAAAGAGGCGATAAAGGACAGTGTTGTGTACCGTAAGGAGAACCCAGCGCGCTGTTCCGTCTCGCTCTCCCTGAACGAGATCCAGAACAAGAAGTTCCTGAAGAGAGATACCCGAGCAACAGCACGCAAGTGAAGCCCCGCCCCTAATGGTGACAGCAGTGACCTCTTGTGACCTTTCGTGACCTCCTCTGCCATACTGATCACAGGGGAGGGGTTAGGGGCAAGTGGGAGCTACTGCTGCTGGTCGTTTCCTGGTTCTCTGGTCTGGATGATTCTCTCAGCTGACTGTGCAGCCTTCTTCAGAGTATTACGGAGAGGGCATCTCTGGACATTTCACACCCCCCAACCTGCCCCTCTCATCAGTGAACAGCAGCTTGAAGTCTTCTGACACCTAAGGACTGTATTTGGATTCAGACCATGTGTGGGCTGAGGAAGTTGGACTTTTCAAATGACACGCTTAAGAAAAGTCTTGAATGGAGAATTGTAGCAGTGGGTTAAGACTGGAAAAACACAAGCAAGCACACACACAAACACACACATACAAACACACACATACAAACACAACACTGAATGTGCGTCATTTTCTGGGGTGTGGGATGTAAGGAACCCTACTAAGTGTAGGAAGTTTAAAGATCACTCACGTTCATGCCATCTGGTCATCCAGATAAACAAAGCTCTCACTTTCCATCTTCGTTTTATCTGAATCAAATGAGTTGAAAACTAGTTTTGTTTTGCTTGTTGCATTTGAGGAGTCAGTAAACATTCTCTTCACCACAGCGTGTTTATGAAAGACTGGGGGTGGTTTTAGAGTGGGTTCCTTTAATAAAAAAAAACAAAAAACATGTTGCTGAAACCATGGAAACCATGGTGTGTGACTTTCTTCCTTTCATTCTTGCCCTCTTCCTCTCTCTCTCTCTTTCTCTGTCTGCTCTGTCTCCATCATGTGGTCTCAAAAGCTTAGAAGTTAGGAGGTGTTTGTGGTTGGCTTGTCTTTGTTATTACAGGCATTTGCACATTCATGCTGTGTCATTTCCTCTATTTTAACTGGGTGATCCAAAAAATTCAGAGCAAGAAAGAGTGAGAGAGAGAAAATTTCCATTTCTCACAGCATGTATATGACTGTGTATAGAGTGTATGTACAGTGTCTGTGTGTGTGTGTGTGTGTGTGTGTGTTTGTGTGTGTGTGTGTTTGGCTTCATGTAAATGGAAACCCACCCTTTGGGCACTGTCAGTGGAATGTTAACATCTTACCATCCAAGTAAGGTGTGGAGGATCAAGAATGTGCCTTTTTCTCCACCTTCACCGTTCCCTGCGCCAGTCTATGGAATATCACAGCACACTTTGGCTTACCGGAATTCATCAGACACTATACGTACATACATTATGTACGTACACACATACATAATACACATACATATACAAACATACATACATGCAACTGCTGTACGTAGCATGCTGTCTCTCCATTTTGTGGTTTGTGGATTTTGTTTCTGATTTTCTTTTCCATCATTTAAATTATTCCAAGCATTTGAAAAACACAGGGAGTCATGCATCATTCTCATCTGTTGTACAATACAAAATCATCATATGTCATCCAGGTCAAAGTTCACTTGGTAACTATGCGATTGTCAACTCTGTTCAGATAAATTCAGATGTTGTGATCAATATTATGAGAGAATTTATCCTATCGTAGCGTTTTTATATTAAGTGTGGCACCCTTAAACCGGTATTTCAGACAAGTATCAATGTCACATTACATTTTTCTCTTAATGTTATGCTGTACTTAATAGTTTAGTTACAATATAACAATGCCTAAAGGAAAATGTAACCAAAAAAGACTTACTGGAAACTTACCTGTTCTTTTTTTTCTTTCAAAAAATATTTCCTGTTATTTGTATGTAGTTGAACGAATAGCCATTAGACTTTATTTTAGACTTTTTTCACTTTAGTTCTCATTGTGGCACTAATAGTAGGTTGTTGTTGTTATTATTATTATTATTATTATTATTATTATTATTATTGTTATTATTATTTTCTAATAAGTACTGTGTGTTTACATTCAAAGAGAGTTGTAGAATTAGGAGTAATATTGAGTAAATTCATAGATGATTTCGACTGGCATAATAAAACTGTGACCAAACATTTGTTTGTTGACCACATACTTTTTCTGCATTATTCTGTGTCAAATACATACTTTATTACTGTAAAGAGAAGTTTTACCCAGTACACTACCTCAGAGTCATTTGAAGGTAACTTCGCTGTTGGCAAGCTGATGACGCACATCAATAGGCTTTGTATGAAATTGTGTTTAATACAATGTAGTCAAGTGACTGTATTCTTTGGCTCATAAACAAATCCACATGTATTGGTGTGAATCAGAATGAAGGTGACTGTAAGGGTGGGCTCTGTAGTGGGGAAGAAACTGAAACACCATAGTTACTCTTAAAAGAGTTTGCAATTACATTGATTCAGCAATAAAGTGACACCCTTACCTTAGCATGCATAACTACCACAAACTCAGCGGCACATCCGACTGCAAGTGCTTTCATCACAAACATACCAAACTAAAAATTTCACACAGTAAGTCACCTCCAGTAGTATAAGACAATAAGCCCTTGTGTAGTTTGTCCTGTGTTAGACTATCATCCTTCAGCACAGGTTCACTCTCAGTGTCCCTCTAATTCCCCAGAACAATGACAAGACAGACATCCAGACAGCTAGCTACAGGCTATAACTTGCAAACAACATTTTACAAAATTGTATAAAATATAAAATTTATGTCATTGGTGACTAAAATATTGTACACATTTATATTATACTACTACAGTATACTACTACATTTATATTATAAAGGTGTACAATATTTTAGTCACCAATGACTTCCCTTTTCAGTCTAACATAAAATGTGACATGTTGGCATCAAATCCATTTGTCATCTCAGTGAAAAATTCGAGGATATTTCATTGAAATGAGGAAGATGTGTTATTTCACATCACATCAGAAAAATTATGAATAGGGGTATGTAAGAATTTAGGAAATGTGGAACAAAATACAGAAGAATTGTGACAACAGCAACAGGGTTGATGAATCAAGGATTATGGAGCTTAGCAGCATCTTGTGGTTTCGTAGAAACATCTAATCACCGTGCCGCCGAATTCAGTAGCCAACATGGAAATCCTACCAGAATAACGTAATTTCCATCATTACTCTTTATCACTAGACAAAGCGCTTGGAGTGTCACAAGAGCCACAAGAGTTTTAACTAAAAAAAATCTGTTTTAATTGCAAAATAAGCTATTTGATTCCAAAGGAGTGTCTGGCATAGAGATAAAAAAGTTTGACTACAGCAACTTGTGTTAGATGGTGAGCATTAGATATGACTGTAAGAATAGTGACTGTAGGGGGAATGGAAATGCGGAAAGGCACAAATGCCATAGTTGCTTTTAAAGTAACACTATGCAACTTTTAACCACCATTAATTTTGGTACAACCTCCAAATTAATATGGATGTCATGTGGTCATATGAAGGGTAACCACCCCAGGCTAACCTGACATCCAGTATATGCACTGTGTAATTCTGGGTGGATGGTAGGAACCACCAAGAAATAAAAGCAAATGTAATTACCAGCATTGCTGATTGTATCGCCATCAAACACCAACTAGCATTTTCTAGCAGTGCCAATTAGGCTCTGGAGAATGTTTGGAAGGTTTTGTTGCTTTTAGGTAGCTAGTTCTTTAGTTTTACACCAAAAACCCCATAGTGTTGCTTTAAGAGTTTGCAATTGGAATAATGCTAGTGACACCCTTGCCTCATTGTACTGTTCACAACAGCCCATTTTACAGCGCTTACCTACCACAAACTCACAAATAGAAACAAACAGAAGAACCCAGACAGAAAGTTCCCTCTAGCAATATAAGACCTGAAGCCCTTGTATGAGGCCATCATCCTCCAGTGCGGATACACTTCAAATCTCCCATTAATTTCCTGAACAATGACGGGACAGATATCCAGTGTACAAGAAATGCAAGAAGAACTGAGAGACTGCTGAGAATTTGGATAACTTGGATTGCATAGGCAGCCTTCTTTTGTTACAGTCCCGTTGTCATGTAACAGAACTGTTTAGGACTTGTAATAACAAGCCAGACAATAAAATCAAAATCTATAGTCCACCCGCTTTGCGCGTCACATTCTCTTAGTGAAGGTTGCATTAAATAACGAAACGTGCACAGATGTGATGACAATAAATAATTTATCAAATGTGTGGATTTGAGATATGTAATGATTGTTGAGTAGAGAAAAAAGCTGTAAAGCCTTTACCTTTTACTTGTGACCTTGACTGAGACAATGTGACATACAAAACTGGTGCAGAGGTATCCTGCATTAGCTCCTGGTTAGCAAAAGTTCACCCTTATGCAGGTGATGAGGGAAAAAAAGCCAAGCGGGAAAAGATAACAAAAATACGAAGGGAAAAATTGTATCTCAGACTTGTCCGTCATCCACAGAGTTTATTTTTTTTATTTTATTTAATTTAACCTTTACTTTGCCAGGAAAATCCCAGTTGAGAGAAGCATCTCTTCTGCCAGGGACTACTGGTGGCAAACAAATAGTTCCAGACAACAGACAATTTTTGACATAAAATATGGACAGATAACACACCTACAGAGACAATGCCAACTAGAAAGAGTTAAAATATGCTAGTGACATGGTTCTAAGGGCAATGATACTCAGTGTACTTCAGTGTACACAGTATTACTGATACTTTTAAAACTTGAATTGTAAAGAATTCATATTAAATGTATTCTGCAGCTCATTCCAAAGATATGCTAGCCTAGAAATCTAGACAGACTTTTGAGGTAGCAAATAGTTTTGATCAGCAAGTACGTCTAGCCATGCACCACAGGCGCCTTAGTAGGTCTACCATTGGTCTCACACAGGGTTGGTAAGACCAATCACAACGATCTGTCTTTGTAGGGAATCTTTGGGCAGGCTTAGCACGATAATGATAGGGCCGTGATGGTGCAAAGCAAATAAGTGGCCAAGGAATAGTGATTGTTTGAATTGGCTTTGGCATCGACTTTGGAAGAGTTCAACTTGGGCTTTTCTTTGACAGTTGAGCAGAAAAAGGTACTCAAGTCGCTTTGTTCGTTTCACTTCGTTCAAATATGGTACTCAAATCTTTTTGTTTCTTTTCAAACATGGAATTATTTAATGCTTTGCCAGTTTGAAAGGCAATTGCTGATTCCGCCCCTAGGATTGAGCTTAGTCTATCAGTCGTGGTTGGAATATGCCTTTGCTATAAAAATTAACTCGTACATTTTTCACCTTAAGTACAAAGATTTCCATTGAACGTTACTGTGGAATATAACATGCAGTGGTGCAGTTTGAAAGCAGTGATTATTAAAAAAAAACACCACAATAAATTCCATAGGCCTTTTTGGCATGGAACCGGGGGCAGGGTTTCAATCACTTTTTGGTGACATCACTGGTAAGGTCCATGACTTCCCTTTTCATTGGGACATAATGTGTTTACACATGTTACACCCAAATCTCTTAGTCATGCAGGACAATGAAATTTCATTGAAATGAGGAAGATTTGCGGCTTTGCGTCACATCTGAAGTCAGCAAAGAAAAAAAATCAATGCTAGAGAATTCCCAAACCACTTCCTCTATGTTTATATCATGTCAAATAGCCATATGGAAGGCTAAAACTGAAAAGCTAATCAAACTCTCTTGAAATGGTCTATAGAGTTTAGTAGCATCTTGCAACCATGTCTCCAAATCCACTATAGTATCACCTCTATGCAAAAGTGCCAGAAAGACCACTTATCCTTATCTATCATATGCGTCAAAACTCCAATGTCAATACGCTAAAGTGTTTGGAGTGTGCCAGACACCATGGGACTGTATTCTCACTGTTCTTCTTTGGATGCTCCTCTTCTACACTTGACTCCTTACCATTAAAGAGGCAAAATAAGAGACCTCCTGGTGTCACAGCCCTCACCAAACAGACTTGTGAGGATCATGTGGTAAACCACCAACCCATTGTTCTCCCATGCTCTTCCATTTTTTTTCCATGACACACAAAAAATGTCAAGAGATTCCAGAATGCTAAATTCTACAATGACTTTGAATCTTGAAATTCCTAAGAATTATGATATGTGATATTGTGAAAATTTGATGTGAAAATTAATCTCACTGAAACTGTTTACAAAACATTTTATTACTTACTTTCTTTACATTGACTTACATTTAAAAGGGGTAACTGAGGGTGTCTGAAGTCTGTAGTGGAAAAGTGGAAAAAGCTGAGTAATCAAAATGCTAATTGCATCACATTCATTAAGTTGCATTACTGACACAAATATTTGTATGGACACAGAGCCAAGTGCACCTATAGAAAACCATCACCAGCTGCGAGACTGTTGGCTGCAGGCTCTAACAGCTTATCATTAGAAGCTTGTGACAACCAACCATGTGGAATCAATTGGTCTTGTCTCATAACAGTCCAAGCATTCTCAGCCTCTTAGCTGCACAGTAATTTATTCTAGGCTCAAAACGTAGTTCAGGCATTCTTGAGATAAGGGACAAAACTACTTTTTAAATCTTCAAAAGAAAAAAAAAAATTTAATGATTCATGAATTTCAAACTCATTTCAAAATCAAACTCAAAACTCAAACTTATTCATATCATAATATGATTTGTGTCAACTCCGTCTAACACTTCAAAACTCATTTCATTTTAATTTGATCAATCCAAAAACAGTGTTAGGTCCTTTGTGATGTAATGACTGAAGGTCTTTAGCAGAGTAAAGTAGTAAAATACATTTTATACATTTATGTTATGATCTTTTATGACTTATGAATATTTTCACATTCCATATCAGAAATAAACATAAAATTTTAGTTCCTATGCAAATAAAACATTGTTATATGTAGTACAGCTGGTAAGTTGAACAAAAGGTATTTTTTCTAAAAAAGAAAAAAAAACCTATTTTTTGGAGTTGACAAACACAACGATGTTGACAAAGAAATATGGAAGGGGAAACTTAAATACTGGAAATGCTTCCTTGTGAAGTTAAAAAAAAATGTTTTTAGGAGGACCTTTCAACTCAATCAGTATGAATGTCAACACCGTCAACATTCAAAATCTCATGGAGTTGATCAAAATCTCATGGAGTTGATGCCTGACGGAGTTTCATTTCACTCAAGACCTGTAGACTGATGGCATCTTGCTCTAACCCTGACCTAAAATGCAAATATTTCTTCAATTATTCATAATTAAGATTATCATAATCGGATGACGGTGTTGACACATTAAAGCTGTGACTGCGATCACATCAACATTTTTTCGTTCAAAATGTTTCCAAAAATGAAATTTCACCTGTGCTACTTTTGCATACACCAAAATTAGAAAGCGCATAAACTGTGCGCTTTCATTACTGTGTTAAAAATGGAAGAAAATGGAGAAAAATGTTGACAGATTCATGTAGTGTATCATGTAGGCTAATTTGTCACTAATGTTATGCTGGTGGGATCAATAAACACAATGCAATTGGGTTCTATACTGATGTGGGTCTACAGGTACATTTCCATAAATAACTTGCTCACAAACAAGACCAAAAAGACTTTGTAGTATACGTATAGAAAGGACTAGCATCCTACTTACACTTATCCACTTAAGGTTCAAATTTCCTCCCACACTGATCTCTAGTATTTTACTCCCCATAAGGCAAGTTTATTCTTTGTAGCAAACTCTTTCACGGACCCCCTGAAATACTTAATCTCTCTTTTATACCGCATTTTTATCACACTATTGCACTTTCAACTTAAAATAGTGCAGTTTTTATGTTAGCAATATGCACTCTTTGTTTCTTTCATTGTGTTGTAGCTTGAATGTTATCCTCTTTCGTAAGTCGCTTTGGATAAAAGCGTCTGCTAAATGCATAAATGTAATGTAATGTAATAGCAATGTGCTGTTGACCCCTGGGAGAAGCAATGGTTTAGAGCGGTTTCATAATTCGGTTAACTGAGGCTGCATATCTCAATGATGAGGTATAGGCTTCTTAGCCTGTCCAGCTGCTTGAGATTGAGGGGAGGAAAAAAGTTGCAGTCTGCTTTGACGTAACTGTGGACGTCACAAGGGCTAAAGCCAGACTCCACTTTGGTGTGTCCATCAATCTTGACCACCTATATGAATGGTCAGATAGATGAGGCACTCTTCCGCCAACGCTAAAAAACAGGGCAACAGGGAATGACCAAGTGAATGAGTCAGCAAAAAGTTTATTTAACTTCCTGTGATGATAGTGTGTGCGTGTGTGTGCAGGCACGCTTTTTTGGTGCGTGTGTGGTCTATGACAGTGAGCGTGTGTGTGTGTGGGCTGAACTACATGTGAAAGACATTACATGTTAAAAACACAAATGATTAACAAGTCTAATTAGTCTTTGATGCTTAAGGAAGAGTATTAGACAAAAGCCTGTCTACATATACATTTTGAGTGCAAGTTCAATTCTGAGATGAAAAGAGAGAGAGTGTCTCTCTCTCTTATTGTGTGTGTGTGCCAAAAAGTTGTGTGTGTGTGTGTGTGCCAAAAGGTGTGTGGCCTTTATTATGTTTTCTGCTTGCACTGATGCCTTGCTGCAAAGAGAGTTGAAAGTTTAAGTAAACTGCTGCCTTTGTGAGGCACTGTATGAGCCTGTGGGGGATGGGAGAAGTTAAGAACTGTGCTGTTTCTGGGCTGAAAACCAGTTCTTTCAGGACAGTTTATTGCCTAGACTCTTACTCCACCTGCTGGCAGCGGTGTCTTCATAGTTCAGATTTTCAGACTTGTGTTGTATGACTTTGCAACTGAGTTAATATGTTTTGCCAGTATCATAGCCTGAAAACTATAAGACTCACAGCCTCTCTAGCCTATTCAGTGGTCAATATGTCTATTCTTTCTGATCTGGCTCCAAACCGTGCCTCACTACAAAACACAATGTTGCACCACCACCGATAGAGGCGCTCTTTGCGGAAGTAGCTGGAATGCTGACTCGCTTTTTGACAGAGGAAGGAAGAGAAGTCGAGCCATCCGACAGCCTTCCATAGCATTTGTTAAAACAGTTTGCCTTGTGTGTTGTTTTAAAACACAGAATCATGTCGAAAAACACGGTGTCCGATCGTTTCAGGAAGGTAGATGTGGATGAATACGACGAGAACAAGTTTGTAGACGAAGAGGATGGGGGCGAGAACCAACTCGGTCCAGATGAGGCAGAAGTTGATTCCCTTATCAGGCAATATCCTTTCAAATTCATGACCACGTTTTTATGCATATAATAGGTTTAGGTGCAAAATCACGACAGCTATTTTTGCTTGCAGATGCTTTGTTGGTAAACATGCAATGTAATCCATAGTACTGACTTGTTATGACTGAATGTGACTAGCTGTTACGCTAACTTAGCTGTAGGGTGTGGTGGAGCAATGCCTAATTTTTTTCTCCCTTTACTTGCTTGTATTGTTCATATCTTAAGGAAACCCCGGAATATTAGTTTGATTGCTCTCTGTACTGGTGTATTTGAGTGCAAAGAGAAACTTCATGAAATTGTTACACGATTTGCTTTCCGTGTTTAGAGGATGTGAATGAATGGACAAGCGCTGCAGCTAGCCGCTTAACGTTGTTAGCACTCCAACAGTGTAGGATGAATTACTTACTGGTGGTAGTGGCGAAATTGTTAGTGCTCAGAATATTTAATTAGTCAGACTGATGTCAAGTCTGCCGCCTTGCAGTAGGAAGTGTCTCGAATCAGTCTAACGGCACAGGGCCGCTAACAGTGCAGCTACAGTGCATAACTTGGTGTTTTATATAAGCAAGTATTCCCAAATGCCAAAACTTGGCAAATTACGAAGAAAATAGCTTTGATATAATTTGGCGTTTGAGGTGATGGTTTTCCGGTCTTATTTAGTAACAGAGGGAGGAAGGCGAACTTAACGTGTAGCTAACCCGAGACATTTCAGTGTAAGGCTAACTTCATCTGCCCAGACTTGTCTTAAAATGCATTCCACAATTGTAGGTGCCTGTAGGTCCGTGCCCCTTCCCTTTATAGGCAATAAATGCATCATGATTTGCATTCATATTTACATTCAACGGCGTTGTCTGATAATCTAAAGCTTGTTACAGAATGTTCCTGTCTTCAGGTAGCTGAATTCTGTGATGCGCCCGTAATAGCTTCAATATGAGGAAGTTGACTTTTCAGTCCATATATGTCTGTATGTTACTAAGGAGGTACTTCCTGTTTCACTAAAACAAGATTAGGCCACATGAGGTTGGCTTGAAATTATTTTCTCTCGGTGCGGGACTTCTGTACTATTTTTCTTTTTCTCCAGTTACTGACTGGTTGGGAACTTTTTGCAGATCTTTTAAGGGTTGCCTTTAAAGTCCAAGTGTGTGATGGTGATTGGTAAATCTCTTGTGAAGTAGGCAGTTTGGCCCTACTTTATATGCTAACCATCCTATGTAGAGGTAATTTCTCAAGGACATTGCACATAATTAATCTCAAAGTCTCAAAGGCTTAATCTTAAGTCTCAAAGGCTCATCACCTGTCAGATGTGATGTTATGTATTTGTTTTGTCATCTGAATGACTCTTAGAACATGAACGCATCAAATCCCTGCTTTAGTGCCTTATGATACCAGTCACCCTGTGGAGACACGGATAGAATCGTCTTTTATAAGCAGTGTCATCCTTTCTTTTTTAATGTAGCCTATGTTATTTAACATGTCTGTCACTTACGTTTCTTTGAATGGACTCAGAGTCTTGCAATAAAGGTTGTGGTGGTGGTTGTAGTATAGTGTGTACATTAAACGCCTCAAAGTCTTTTTTTCTTAACTCAATTGTTACGGGAAATCTGATGGGTGCCCTGCAAGCTGTCCTAAAGAACCCACCAATCAACACAAAGAACCAGAATGTCAAGGTGAGTTCAGAAAAATTGGGTAGTCTGTAAAGCGTTGAAGGATCGTTTCCTTTGATTAACAAGAAAAGCAGTGTTGCCTTAATGCTGTTTTTATATAAAATGTGAAATGAGCCATGTAAAGTTTCTTTGAAATTTGATCTTTCAGAATGTTTTAAAAATAGCCTCAAAGCAAATAACTTCTGTGATGGTATGACATGTGATATACATCATACAACGGAAGCTGGTGAATAAGGCCTTTATAAATAGTGCTGTGTTTAAAAGCAGATGTGCTCTTTCTTTGAGCTAGGCTTCATAGGTTACGCTTTAAAACCAAGAGACTTTTAATCTGCCCCAGTCCCGGACTCAGTGTAGAGCTGCTTTATGTCGTGTTTTGTCTCAAAGTAATGGCAGAAATAATAAATGGAAGGGAAGTGTTTGTGTTGACCAGGGGTTTATTTCATTTTTGATTAAATCAACTGAGTACTTTCATGAGGTTCCGGGAGAGTGTGTATTTATGTGTTTGTCTGTGTGAGTGTACCTGTGTGTGTGTGTGTGTGTGTGTGTGTGTGTGTGTGTGTGATTGAGTGAGTGAATAAATGAGAAGTGAGATTATTGTGGCTAAATACATCCTGAATGCATTAGAACATTATAACATCAGTTTGAGCAGTTATATTTGTGACTTAAATCCTACCTTGAGTTTTGTGTTTTGTTGTGTTTAACATGGTTGTGTCGTGTTGTGCGGTGCTGCAGGACCGTGCTGAGGGCCTGGTACTGAAGGTGCTCAGTTCCTTTAAGAGCAGTGACATCGAGAAGGCAGTGCAGTCACTCGACAAGAGCTCTGTGGACTTGCTCATGAAGTACATCTACAAGGGTTTCGAACGGCCCTCAGAGAACAGCAGCGCTGTGCTTCTGCAGTGGCATGAGAAGGTGAGTGAGAAGGGTGTGACCTTTGACCCCTAAATATAGGTAGAGAGTAACATCTGGATGAAATAATGCTCATAGACAAACACACATACATTTTCTCTCTCTCTCTCTCTCTCTCTCTCTCTCTCTCTCTCTCTCTCTCTCTCTCTCTCTCTCTCTCTCTCTCTCTCTCTCTCTCTCTCTCTCTCTCTCTCTCTCTCTCTTCTCTTCTCTCTCTCTCTCTCTCTTCTCTCTCTCTCTCTCTCCAACCAACCATGTCCATCATAGGGCCCTATAATATCTGCAAAACGGGAAAAAACTGACAGAATCACAAAATCCAGACATGAAAATAAAGAATCTGTAGGTTATAAAGAATCTGTATTTATAAGCAGGATAATGTATTGTCCGCCGGTCATTATAGGAAAATATTTCCCTTTAATACATTATCCGTTACATATACATACAGATTTACAGGCTACTCTATGTTTGGTATAGACTAAGAGAAGGCAAGGTGCATGGGCATGTGAGTGTGGGAGAGCATGTGGACTGGCCCTCTGACCCCATGACCCCCATCTGACATGACTGGGCCTCAAGTCAAAGAAGTTTGGGAAAAAATTGGGAAAAAAATAAAACAGATTTCATAGGGCCCTACTATAATTTAAAGCTGTCTGCTACCCAGATTTTTAGTCTGGTATTTAAGCTTGACTACGGACATAATATGAATTATAAAAAATTGTATTATTATTATTATTGGTAGTAGTAGTAAGATTTTTCATGTACACATACTAACAAGTAAATAAAAATGTCTTGTTTTGTCTCTCTCCCTTTCTTTCCTCTCCATGCTGTCTCTCTCAGGCTTTGTCAGCAGGAGGGGTTGGCTGTATAGTGAGGGTACTGACAGCCAGGAAGACCGTTTAACTAACTGGTGGGATACTCTCTGCCAGACACCCCACCCCAACCCACACACACCACACACACACACACACACACACACACACACACACACACACACACACACACATTCACAAACACACACATAAACACTCACAGGAGTAAGAGAGCTGGTACTTTTATACAGGGTCCTGTGGTGAAATGCCCTCTCCTCGTATCTTATTCTTTATCTCTTTAGTTTCCAAGCTATTTAACAGACCTTTTATGCACACACTCCCACCCCCCACCCCCCAAACACACACAACACACACACGTACACACATACAAACACACATGCATCATTGAGCTTTCAGGCCATCTGTGTTCTACTTACACCCATATACACACATATTGTACTTACTCACACAAACAGCAGTGCCATCACTTTCACACATTCGTTTTTTAGCTTCGCTTCTCTCAGGAAAGCCTGTCGGCTTGTCACCTTAAGAACACACCTGCAGTTTTACGTTTTTTCTTATTACTACGCCACATTTTTAACAAATCGATGGTGTTGGACTTTGGACTCTGCTTCCACAAACTCCCACTGCCCCACTAGTCAATTGTGGTGCTTCTTCTGGAAGGATCGGGGACTTAATGGGCAGTGCACCAAGGGGAACCATTCTCCAGCCCCAGTCATAACAGTCCACTGACCTCAGAGAGGTCACTGCTCCAGTAGACAGAAATGTCTTTGAGACTTGATCAGAAATCTGGAACTTCAGAACCCCCCCCCACACACACACACAGTTTCCACCTCACCCCCTAGTGTGACTTGTGTTTTTGCAAGTGTAAACCAACAGTTGTTGCCGTCTTACGACAGGAGTTTTTAGAATGTTTCATCCACTTAACTGACAGCACTGTGGGTGTCTTCTTAGAATCCTCTGGCATGCCTCTTTGTTATGTCTTTCTCTCTCTCTGTTTTGGTTTGTTATTTTGTCTCTGTGCAAGCAGATGGGACACATCTGCTGTCTTACCAGTGTAACGCCTCCTCATGACCTCTGGGCACACTTCCTATGAAACAACAACAACAACAAGAAATTCTATCTAAACTCACAATGGTGCTTCTTGGATTTAGCCAGTTTGGTTTACAGCACGCATCCCCTTGTAGTTAGCAGGAGAGAGGGAGGGGGGGGGGGGGGGGGTGGTGTCACCAGAGGATTGAGTGGCAAAGTGCGCAGTCTACAGACGGGGAGATTGGCGGGGAAGGGGGATAGAACGGCGACTGGCCAGCAAGGGATTGAGATTGGAAGACAGGAGGGGTAGGGGTCGGTTGGCAGTGTGTATGAGCTGCTCTCTGGGATTAGGATTAATACCCATGATGCTGCGTGCTCTCTTCTCAACACCGTGTTTAATCCTGGCTCCCATCATGCAATCGGGGCATTAGCTAGCTTAGAATGCATGATCTCCCAGACATCAATCTTAATACACAGCATTCACCTGCACACTTGCAAAACAAACAAAAAAAAAACATATAACAAACCAAGATCAAATTTTTGTATTATTGTTAGTTTGTATAACTTTTCTTTTAACAAGTTGAGTTAATCGAGTTGCCTGGGCCACAGCTGTCAAATCAGATGGCTACCGCCCGGGAAGATTCCAGGTGTCTTGACATCACATCCTGTCAAGAGTGCTTGGCCCTAATCCCTCTGTAACCTAATGGTTTGATGGATTTTGAGCGGTGATGGGCATTAACTGTGTCTGTGTGTGTGCTCGTGTGCGTGTGAGTGAGTGGTTGTGCTTGATTCACTTTTCTCGGGCCTTTAAATGGCAGAGTTGTGCAATGGATTCCACCCGTCTCTCTGTCTGTCTGTTGTTATGTCTTTCTGACTGCAGATCCAGGAGTGTCAGTGTTAATCCATGTCAGATACTCTCATGGTTAGGGACCACGTCTAAATGCCATTGTTTTTACTTTCTTTTTCTTCTCTTTTTTTATTTTTTTGGAAAGGACCATCATGTTTTTTTTTGTTGTTTTTTTTTTAAACTTTCCTGCGACCTGTCCACAATGCACTTGCACCCAGCTGCCATTGCAGGCAAAAATGTCATGATCATGTGACCAAATACGGAGGAAGAGGAAAAAAAAAAAAACGACCATAACCAACCAATCACAATGTACCAAACTGGTGTAAAGATTGCCTTACGTAATATTCCTTTTTTATGTTTGTGCTTTTGTGGTGAAATTAAAAGATTTATAAATATGGACTCGATGTTGAGTTTGATGAATATCCAACACACATCATACTCGCACGAAAGTTCACACTTGTTGATTTGTGTTGTACATTTATTGTTTCATTTTTTACAAAAAAAGACATGAATAGGGGTACAGTATAGAATCATATTACAGAATAAAAACACTTATATACAAATATTCAAAATAGAATACACCTTAGGTACTGACTGGCATCTGTGTGGTGGTATGCGAGACTGTAGGAGTAGTGGACTGAAGTAATAGGGCTATCTGAGGAGAAGCGTACACACACACACATACGAGTGAAAGCGGTGGGGCTTTTACACACTGGGCTTGGATGCTTACCTGAGGTTGAGTGCCAAATGGGTGGGAAGAGGGACAACCCAAGCCCATTGAAGTTTTCACGTCACCTACACAAGCACTTTATCTCTGATTCAATGATGTCCCCTCTTGCTGATAGACTGACATGGGGGAGGGGAAAGTGTCCACCCTTATCATCTCCATCCATTTTCAAGCATATATTAATAAGTTAATAGGTAGATGTAGCCATTTGGTTGCACTTTCTTGTCTCTATCTCCATCCCACAACTTGAAACATGTCTCAGTAGGCAACTTTAGCTATTTGGTTCTGCCTTCATCCATGTTATCACTTGAAGCTCCTTGTGCAGGCTGACGACAGGAGAGACGCTCGGTAGTCCTCCAAGGCACCACAGGGAAATGAGGAGTTACGCTCCATACCTGCATAGTTGGCAGTTTCTCAAACAGGTGGTTGTATCTTTGGATTCAACTTTTTACCTTTGTTCAAGTGGCGGATGTCCAACAAAATGATCATACGTGCACTCATATATACACACACACACACACATTCATTTACACACGCTCACAAAAAAATACACTCAACCTATCTCAACTTTTGCTGAGCAAGTGACATTACTCTGTGTCCATTCTCCATCCTTTTTTCTCACACTTCCTTTATCTCTCTCCTCCCCTGCGCCATGGTAAAGTGCTCCTTTAATAGGGATAGGCTGACACTGCAATGTAGACAATAAACGTGGTGTGGTAGTCGATGTTGCCGTCGCTACCGTAAGAGAGTGCCCGCACCTTCATGCGGTAGGTGTGCGGCTGCTGCAGGGGCCGTGTGGTGAACAGCACCCCCTTGAGGCCCTCATCGCGCAGCGCAAACGGCATTTCCTCGTCCTGTTCCTCCAGCGCCTGGAAGGTGGTGCGCGGGTGCACCACACCCTCCTGCGTGTACGCCACCAGTCGGATCAGGTCTTGGTTGGCTGCGATACCGAAGGGCAGTGACAGGAGTTTGTACTCGAGCGCATAGGGGCTCAGCGCACACTCCAGGTCATTGGGCGGGCAGTTCTTCAAGCAAAAACTAAGGAGCAAGAGAACAAAATACAAGGTTTAATTCACCATATATACAGAGGTGATGTATATAGAATATAGTAACTATACATCTACTATGTACAGGTAAAAAATCTTCTAATCTTCTAAGAGTCTTCTACAGGTAAAAAGTCATCAGCAGGAAAGTACTTATTTCTTACAGTTACAGGAATCACTGAGATTGCTATGCTCTACAACACAAGGACAGTGGCTTGACGACGTGTAGACTGGATGTTGCATGTTGGATTCTATGACTGAAGTTGTGTTAGTATCATACCCTGTTGCAGCGTCTCTCTGGTAGTTGGGTGGGCAGGGTGTGTCGATGCACTGGTAGCTGCCCCTCATGTTGAAGCACATCCTGTTGGCTCCACACTGGATGTTCTGCTCCTGACACTCGTCTATGTCTGTGGAAAGACAATTATACATACTGGCAATAAAAAACAGAGTCTCAACAAATCTTTTACTGCCTTTTGCTCTTTTTCCTCGCAGGCAAACCCTGAACAACACCTTTTCCAAGACGTCCTATGATAGCATGTATCACTGCAGCCAAAAAAAACAAATATATGCTGATGATGTAGTTATACTGTTGTTTGTGTCATTCATCCAGGTTCAGTTATATGCAACTGGACTTCTTTTTGGAGCTTGAAGATGTTTCACTTTTCATCATATTGTTGTGGGTTCTTACCCTGGCAGGTCTTGCCATTGGTCATGAGACGGTAGCCGGATGGGCAGAGACACTTGTGGCTGCCAGGTGTGTTCACACACTCGTGCTGACACGTGTCCCGCTGCGCACACTCATTGATGTCTGCAGGCACACGTAAACACACACACACACATACATGTTAATGCGCTAACACATTTCTAATAAGTGCACAAACAGATACAGTACACCTGCATATAGCCTACTCTGTTGCATGCTACCAGAGGCACGACTCTGTTGCTGCTTACATATGAAACTTTGTGTTGCTGCTGTCTGATTCACACGCATTCCATTACTCCCACAAGAGTCCTGTAAGACACACCTCTCTTCTCAGCTCTCCACTCTAAACCCCCGACCCCTACTCTCACCCCACCCCCTATCCTCGCCCATAATTACCTAGGCAGTGGCCAGCCCCGAGCCTGAACCCTGGGAGACAGGTGTGGGGGTATGGGTGTGAGCCAAGGTGTGGGAGCGCAGCATGCCTGCGTGTTCGTGAGGGTGTCACAGGGCGCGGGTAGGAGTCGAAACTCTGTGCTGCCAGGCTGTGGTATCGACGCCTGCTGTTGCCCTGCCAACCCTGGTAGCCGTAGGTGAGGCTCTGGTAGCTGGGCAGGCGCTCCAGGCCGGCGCACGACTTGCCGTCGCCCAGGAGGTGCTGGCCAGGTGGGCATACACAGCGGAAGCTGCCAGGGTTGTTGACACAGCGGTGGGCGCACGGAGGGGGTACCGCCTCGCACTCGTTAATGTCTGCCATCACAACGCAGCCACCAGGGGGGCAGTACAGTGGAGGATGGGTGAGGAAGGATAGAATGGGGACGAGTTGACAGATTGAAAGACAAAGGAAAAGTAATGTGGCAAGAAAAAAAAGAAAGAAGGGATGACAGAGCATAAGACAGAAGAGAAGAAGAGAGAGAGAGAGAGAGAGCAAGGGGGTGAAGGACAAAAAAGGGGGATCAGTGAAACGCCCCAACTTTACTTGACAGCAGGAAAAAAAACAACAAAATGCATGGCAAAAACATGGATCGTGGATGGATCAGATGGATGAGATTCATCATGGATCTGAATGAGCATTGGAGCACACTTACACTCAAACAATGCCAACCAGCAATGTGAATGCACCAGGAATAGTTAATGGAAGAATCAATGGCGTTAGATGGGTCAGAAGTTTGGTTTCAAGTGGACTTTTACAGGTCCTTTAACAGTGACCATGTATGCCATTAAGAAAGCAGATAGTGCCAAGAATCCAAGCAAAAGGACAAGTGTCAAAGGTCAAAGGTAAAGGTCACAGACAGAAAAAGGATAGAGGGAGAGGACAGTCAATCATATACAGACAGACAGGGACAGAGAGTTGGGGGGGGGGGGTGCTTTGTTGTGATGGCAGACAAATATCTATCCTTTGCAACTCACTCAATACTCTTTGACTAGCAATATACAATTACCATTTTGATAAGCAATAGCAATAAACATTTTACCTTAGGTTTACTATACTGATCAATCTTTTCTCACAAATCCTTTGCAACTATTTTGACATTTTGATTAATCCTACAACTACAAAATCATTGGTTTTTCTTGCACTAAATCGAAATCCTTCACAGTTACACTTTAGCGTACTGATGGATCTTTCCGGACCTTTCCTGCCAAACTACTTAAACGTCTTGATCGATCAGGAGTGTTTTGTTGGGTGCCTTCCTAAAAGCAAAGCAGCAGTGTAGTGGTGTAAGCCAAGCAGTGGAGGGTAGTGAGTGATGTTGCTGAGAGCGAGACTGAGATGAAAGAGTTATTCTCAGCACCGCTGCTGTTATGGATTCAACAGAGATTACTGGCAGAAGGGGTGGATGATGGAGAAAATGAGATGGGGGGAAAAATGAATGGGTGAGAGCAGAATGTCAGAGGCCAGTAGCCAAAGCAGAAGCCTTGCAGCCTGCGGAATGCGGTTCTGTGTGTGTGTGACCTTTACTTGACATGTCTGTGGAGATGCTTGTCAGTGCATGTAGCGCATGCTTGTGAGTGAACTCTCTGGTCTGCACTGGTATGCACTTACAGTGAATGGACGTGCACAAGCATGAGCTTGTGTGTGTGTGTGTGTGTGTGTGTATTTGAAGGAGAGCTGGTATGGTTGTATACTGTACCTGTATATTTGTAAATGTGTACGCATGAGTGTGTGTGTGTGTGTGTGTGTGTGTGTGTGTGTGTGTGTGTGTGTGTGTGTGTACATACCCAGACAGGGTCGGCCGACGCCCTGGGAGCGGTATCCCTGTGGGCAGGTGCAGTGGTAGCTGCCGCGTGTGTTCTCACACACCTGGTTGTACCTGCACTGATGCGTGCCATCTCTGCACTCATCCACATCTAAGACCACACAGAAAAACACGGATGATGAAATACCACCACCTAATACACCATCTGATACGGGGCTCTGAGTGCATTTACTTCAATATTTTCACTGAAATGAGTCACTTGATCCCCTCAGTATTAACAGTATTTAATATGATTCACTGAACTGAGCCAATACAATATGTTAATATTCATGTCAATGCTTGCAATGCCTTGCATGAATGATAATGATTGATAATGAATGATTTTAATATGTATACATACACATTATTCATTGTGTTCATTGATGCTCCAACAATGAACTGTAATAATGTGTGTGTGTGTGCTGGCAAATTATGCCTCTACCCTTTACTGTAAGTATGACTTGCTTTGACCTAGTTTGAGATGCATGCCTCCGTGCCCTCACCTACACACGTGCCGTTGCCACCCTTTGTCATGCCTGACGGGCACAAGTCGATGCAGGTGTACCCGCCACGTGTGTTCTTACACTGCTGGTCTGACCGGCACACGCGTTGCCGGCATTCGTTGATGTCTGTGGACAGATGATGTCAATGTTAGAACCGAGACCTGCAAAACCGTGACTTAAATACACTTGTTTACAGAAACTGTTACAGGAACAGCTGGAGCATTTCAAATAAACAACACAACCAACATGAAACCACTTCCAGGAAGGGACTTCAAATTTGGTATAGGCTCTATCTAATAGAGAACTTTGATGCACGAACAAGAGAATGCGCCAACCTATGCAGCGGCGGTTTCTGAGCTGGTAGCCTGGCTCGCATGCGCAGCGGAAACTGCCAATGGTGTTCAGACAGTGTTGGTGGCATGGGTTTGACTCCTGACACTCATTCACATCTACACAGAAGGAGATAACAAGAATAAGGAAAACAGAGTACATAAATAAAAAAAAAATGGATATACAATCCATCTCCAAGGCTGAGTAAGTCATTGATGGTAAAACATGTCCTACACAATAGCCATAACAGTGGGGTAAGGGAGAGGAATGACCTTGGCAGCTCAGCCCGTCCGCTGTCCTCCTGAAGCCACGGCCGCAGCGCATCACACAGCGGTAGGAGCCAATAGTGTTCTCACAGTCCTGCCCACTGTGACACATGTGACCTCCCAGCGCACACTCATCTATGTCTGCAGGTGTGTAAGACGGTGACAATAGGTCAGCAGACAGATATTTCAATATGAATATGTGCATGTGTAGGTGCATGGGTGTGTAAGTTTGTGTAAAGGAAACCAAAGAGAGATCTGTATGTGTGTGTTTTTATGTGTGTGTGAGATAGAGAGCTCATACCCTGGCATGTCCTTCCATCAGCTGATATGGTGAGCCCTCGGGGACAAGAACAGTAGTATGTGCCAATGGCATTGTGACATGTGTGAGAACAGGGGTTACCTTCCACACACTCATTCTCATCTTCATCACACACACACACACACACACACACACACACACACACACACACACACACACACACACACACACACACAGAGGATAAAAAGAAAGATTAATTATGCATTGTAAAAAAAAGAATATGTAAAGCTTACTTGAAAAATTAGTGGAAACTCATTGCCTGAAATGAGAAGTAAAGGTAACAACTGTCTTTCAAGTTATGGATTGATACACCTTGATACAACATGATAGAACTTCAGTGTGATTTGATGAGGAATCTGACTTTGACGTACCTGAGCAGTATGGCCCTGTGGGGTCCAGTCTGAAACCACTGGGACACTGGTTACTGCGATCACCTAGAAAAATCAACATGCAAAAAATCATTAGGGCTAAACTATTTTATTATAATACCATTTTTATTATTAATCATCATTGATCATTTGAGAACAATCACGAAGCAGATATGATGATGCTTACAGAATGTGTCACATTGAGGAAAACAAGTAACGCTTTAGTAAGACAGAACAAAAGGAGGAAAGCCCAATGATTGAGGGTGGGCACAAGAAGAAAAAACACAGCAAAGAGACAAAATGCGGAAGAAGCCCATTAGAGGGAAAAAATATTGGAAGAATAACAGGAAAGCTCTAATGAGGAGTACTCCTGACCCTTGGCGATGCTGGCCTGGATGGTGTACTCCAGCACCTCCTCTAGGGGGTGGTAGTGAGCAGTGATAGAGGCGGCGTGGAGCGTCTCCACCAGGTAAGGCATGCGTCCGCGGCCGGGCTCGTAACTGATGGTGTGGTTCCACGAGTAGGGCACGCTCACGCCGTCAATGCTGAACATCCGCGTAGACAGGGCGTACAGCTGTCCTGCTCCAGTCTGGATGTAGTCCTCAGAGTAGTCCTGACGAATACAAGAACACACACACACACACACACACACACACACACACACACATACAGACAGACACGTACATGCACGCACACACCCAAACATACATGAATGCACACACACACACACACATGCACACACACACACACACACACACACACACACACACACACACACACACACACACACACACACAAGCAATGTTAGTGGTCAAATATAATGACCTGATATTTTAAAGCAGATCACAGGTAAGAAGTGAGGGGTCAGGGGCCATACCTTCAGGCTGATCTCTGCATTGGAGGGTAGCTGGAGGATGTGTCCATTCACCACAATGTCCAATAGGAGCGCACCATCAGAGTCCAGCCCACGAGCAATGTGAGTCATCCGCAGGATCTCACCTGGATGGAAAACACATGAGAGACAATAACATACAATAAATGCACATCGTATACTCATATTTAAACACACAATATTTCAATCCTTTCCGATCTGTGTGTACAAATACACAATATGTATACATAACAATGATACACAAACAGACTCATATAAATGCACAATATGTGTATATCAACACACAAAAAGATACACATGGGATGAACATAAAGGACATAATCACAGACTGAGAGTAAATCAGGGGAAGGTCCTGAGAGCAGGCTCACACAAATCATATACACATAACTTTAACACATATAAAGTCTGATAAAAGGCACTCCAACACACTCTTTTTACATTTCACATACGTTCCCATTTCCCTCACCTGTGGCAAACTCCACTTGTGTCTCACGTCTGAAGATGCCATCTGTGAGGGTGTACCCATTCACAGCCTCTCCAATCTCCTGGGCCGTCGTCCAATAGATGGGGTTCAGGAGTGAGATGAGCTTCCTCATGGCAGGACCTGAGCCATGACATCATGAGCAAATAATTACAGCATTAGTGATTACAACACATAAACGCATACAACACATAACCTGGGATTAGTTCTGATTTAAAGAGATTACATTTAGAGAGATTACAGCAGATTAGCTATCAAAGAAGCAATATTGTGGGAATCACTCGGGCCAAATGTCAAGTGTGTTTTGGAGATATCTCTCTCTCTCTCTCTCTCTCTGTCTGTGTGTGTGTGTGTGTGTGTGTGTGTGTATATATATTTATATATATATATGTGTGTTTGTATGTATATTTATTTATTTATTTATTTACAGTTACTTTGTTTGTGTGTATGTGTGAATCTATGTACTATGTACTGTTGTGTACTGTTTTTTAGAGATTAATATTCTCTCACTATCTCTCCCTCTCTCTTTCTGTCTCTCTGTGTGTGTGTATATACATACACTATGTCTGTGTGTTTGTGTGTATGTGTGAGTCCATGTTCTGTGTACTGTTGTGTGCGTACGTGTGTGTGAGAGAGAGTGTGCACATAGTTTTTATGCCTGCATGCGAATATGTGTGACTGCTGTGTATGCATAAGTGTGTAAAAAGGAGTGAAGTCTCACTACTTACCGAGACTGCGGGGGACATTGGAGATGGTGGCCTGGATGATCCTGGGTCCTGACTGGTTGTCTGAGACGGTGGCGTTTAGAATGGCAATGCCAAACTCCACATCATTAATATTCCCAATGATGCTGCCCCGAGCTTTTTGTGGACCGCCTGTACAAGCAAGACTTAAATCAAAACATCTTCATAGATATTCACATGTACACACACACAAACACACACACACAAACAAACACACACACACGCACAAGCATGCACGCACGCACACATGCATGCATACATGAACAAACACATACACACACACCTATACACAGGACTACAAGCGCTTACCTGGACATGCTTGAAGATTACACCTGGACAACTGAGTGGAATCTCCTGGACATGGACGACCCTTGTTGCTAGGTGACGGGCTGTTGCAGAGCCTGGTTCGTGTTCTCTCCCCACCCCCACAGGAAGCTGAACACTCTTCCCAGGCCTGCCAGGGTCCCCAGTTACCATCCACTACACACACACACATACACACAGACACACACACACATAGACACACACACACACACATACAGTCCAAATAAAGCTATATCATAGCTCATAGAAATGGCCAAGTCTGTAGTCATGAATCTGATGCTAGTCTACACAAATAGTCCGTTGTATGCTATATACTAGTTGTTTGTTATGATGAGTTCAAACAGATTATGGAGACAATTTACTGTAGCAGTCAGTGCCAGAGGGCCAGTTGAATTTTGAGTTGAAAGGGAAGCAAACGAGAGAACAAGAGTTTGAATGTCTGTGTGTGTGTATGTGTGTGTGTGTGTGTGCGTGTATGTGTGTGTGTGCGTTTGTGTGTGAGTGTGTGTGTGTATGTATGTGTGTGTGTTTGTAACTGGAGGAGTAAGACTCACCAGGACAGCTGGATGTGCCGCAGCGTTGGGTCTGCGTGTCTGAGCCTGCGCAGGTGCGCCCTCCGTTGGCAGGTCGAGGGTTGTCACAGCTGCGATGGCGCCGCATCTGACCTCCATTACACGAGCGGCTGCATGAACCCCAGCTGCCCCACGGACCCCAGTTCCCATGGACTAAAGAGAAACAGAGAAAGGATGCAGGAAATAGCAACCATTTCAACTGAAATATGTCTTCTCTATGGCAAGGAGAGTGACAGTAAACAACTGTGTGTTTGTCTGTGTGTTTGTCTGTGCATATGTGTGTGCTCGCTTAGACAAGAGACAAATAACATGGGCATTTATAACATGAAAAACTACACTATTCTGTAAATTTGCATCTCTGTAGTGTGTGTGTGTGTGTGTGTGTGTGTGTGTGCGCTCACTTGGGCAAGGCTCGCTGTTGCAGAAGTCGATGTGCACGTCATTCCCCTCACACTGCCGTCCTCCATTTTGAGGGGCGGGGCTTGCACAGAGACGTGTCCGCTGCCTAGTCCCGCCTCCGCAGGAGACGCTACACGCCCCCCAACTGACCCAAGATGACCACTTCCCATCCACTGAGAGGAGAAAAGGACATGACAGAACAGAGAACAAGGAGATGTGGTCAGAGGAAACACACACACAGATGTCAAAATGTCAGAATATGTCAGACAGATAGGGTGACAACAGCTTATAGTAATCACAAGCATAATAACCTCACAATTAAACAGTTAGTAAGGCAAAACATTGAAATAGCTTTAACTTGTGTGAGTATGTCACTGTGTGTGTGTACGTGTGAGTCTTTTACCTGGACAGGGCCTCTCTTTACACACTTGTGTCTGGGTGTCAGGTCCGTCACAGGGTGGTCCATCGAAGGCTGGAGGGGGGTTGTTGCACAGGCGCACGCGTGTCTGTGTGCCCTTACCACACGTCTCACTGCATGGGCCCCAGGGCAGCCAGGACCCCCAGTTACCAGCAACTGTGAGAAGAGGGAGAGAGAGAGAGAGAGAAAGAGAGAGAAAGAAGAGAAAGAGTGATAGAAAGATCAGATAGAATGCTTGTGCCTGTGAGTATGCATGCTTCTGTCCCTCTTAGGGAGGATGTGTAAACAGGAGTTTTTGTGCAAATGTAGTGCATGCTGATAAATGTGTGTGTGTGTGTGTGTGTGTGTGTGTGTGTGTGTGTGTGTGTGTGTGAGTGTGTGTGTGTGCATGTGAGTGTCTTACCAGGGCAGGGTCGAATGCTACATATGATGGCCTCCACAGCCTTGCCCTCACAGGCTCGACCCCCATGCTGGGCTGGGGGGTCACTACACGTGCGGACGCGCGTCCTGTTGCCATGGCCACAGGTGCGAGAACACTCCTCCCAAGGAGACCATTCTGACCAGCTCCCATCCACTACACACACCAGCACCAGCATAAACACAGTGGTCAAACACACACACACTACAATATGCACAAATATATACAGGTAATAAAAAGAAAATACTGGTATATAGAGGTATTACCCATATAACATTTAACTGTTATATTCTATAGCACTGTTTTTGTACATACCCTGAACTGCATTACAAAATATGCAGTGTATATGGTACATACATACCCTTATACCCATACACCCTTAAAATAAACAAAAAATGTATATACTTTTTATTTGAACTGCACTGACAAAGTATGCATGTTTACAGTAATATTCCTGGTCTACTCACCTGGGCAGGGTTTGCCATGGCAGGTTCGTGTGTCTGTGTCACTGCCAATGCAGTGGCGCCCCCCATTGGCTGGGAGTGGGTTGTTACACTGCCTGAGTCTGCGTTGCACGCCCTCGCCACAAGACACGCTACACGGCCCCCACTCCATCCACTCTGAGAAGCCACCATGGACTACATGCAGGGAGGCAAAGGGCTTCATATATAGGCCATCCACCTGTCAACACTACTAATGACAGACTAACTAGAAAGACTACTGTAAGACAACTATATTTGCCCACACTGACCAACAATAAGGAAAGCCTCTCAGTAGGAGGCTTCATGTTCAAAAATGCAATGCCTAAAATCTGATGGATTATGATTGGTCATCAGCTACAAATAGTATTCACATATTGTTTGGTGTCGATGTTATTGTATCATTTACAGTTATTGGTATAGACACTGTTGGTAGTGTGGACATGCCTTTCTCCTGGTACCAGTTAGACTTATATAAGCACACACACACTCACCCCGCACAGTCAATGGCACCCGAACCAGCACAGAGCCCATGAGGTTGCGGGCCACACACTCATACTCCGCAGTGTCTTCCTTCTGTGCACTGGCCAATCGCAGCGAGCCATTGGTGAGCTGCGTGAAGCGCTGATTGGCTAGCAGGGGCCTGCTGAGGCGGGACCACTGGATTACTGGCGTGGGTTCCCCAGACGCTTGGCAGTTGAGCACCACTGTGCTGCCAGCATCCACCACCGTCTCCACCGGCTCTAATGTTATAGTAGGAGCACCTGAGAGAGAAGGACACAAGAAACATGGAGACGAGTGGAAAGAAGAAATAGAAAAGCAATAGAGGAATGAACAGCAAGAAAACAAAAATGAGAAGAGAAAAGAAAAGCAGAGAAGAGGGGATGGCGGAAGAAAAGAGAGAGGAAAGAATAACAGGAGAAAGGTGCTAGGGTTATGAGAAGATCTGTTTCCTGAGTTGTGTAAGACTTGATGCCAATCAGAGGTGTGCGTAGTGGTCTTACTCTGCAGGGTGAGCGTCACACTCCTCTCCACAACTCCTGCGTCATTGGTGGCCACGCACATGTAGCTCCCAGCATCCTCACTCTGGCAACACACAAGACAGACAAACTCTCACTTGGGACTACAAACAGCCACAAATACACAGCAATGCAAACAGAGAAAACACAGTGTGCTGGATTGGGATTGGTATCAGGCAAACTCTCACACAGAACTACATAAAACACAGCTACAATAAAGGAAGGCCCTTATAGTGTAAGTAAACACACACACACACAGACAGAGAGAGAGACTTACATACAGTTACATCTAATATGTTTGAATTGGTAGTATCAGGCTCCAGCATTTTTCATTTTATTCAGCAACACCGGCACTGTCACTGATGCTATGATCAGTCCTCCAGATGCTGGACTAATTTGACTGAAACAGTTAGCTGTTTGCTGTAGTGGTACGCTGGCCTGGAGTAGCACTTCTGTTGTCATGGTGTGGAGGCATTACCACGGTGCCATAGATGGCGAGGGAGCCGTTGTGCAGCTGGCGGATGCGGTTGCTGATGGGGATGTTGACTCCCTTCTTGCTCCACTGGATAGTGGGCAATGGATCACCCCGCACCTCGCAGTTCAAGATGGCGTTTCCACCCAGCGGCTCGATGCGGTTGGAGTGAATGTCGCCGTCTATGATGGGAGGCTCTGAGAGAAGGGGGTTTGCAGAGATCAAAGGTTACACAGAGCTGACAGGCTATGATGTCATAGTTAAGATCTGGGGGGATTTATGATTCATGATCAGTCAGATCGAAATATTATTGATGGGTTAATCTGGATTAACCCCAATTTGGTGATGGAATTTAACTGTTAAAATGGCTTTTGGACCAAAGGGAGGCACTTTTACCTTTGACATAGACAAAGCCCAGAGACTTGATGGAGCCCACAGCATTCTCAGCCACACAGGAGTATGTGCCAGAGTCATCCTTACTCACCCGCTCAATCACCAGCTCACTGTGCCCATTCACATGGTCAAATTGAGCTGGAGAACACACACACACACACATTTTACAGTTTTGCTCAAATTGGGACTGAAGACTCTTGTGTCAGAAATGTCAACACACATGACTTGCATAACATAGATTGTTTGGATTAAGGTTAGCAAGAGGATTATAATTTGCACTGGATTACGGTGATAGCACACACCTGAAATACTGCTTGGTCCTAAAATCAGGGCTTTTGCAATAGGTTCTATTGTAATGCATTTGCTGATTTGTTTGTTTGCTTGTTTGGAAGTCAGAGTGCTAGTCTGAGGCCTTACCTGGGATAATGTTGTTGTTGAAGGTCCAGGTGATTTTGGGTGGGGGGATGCCAGTAGCCCCACAGGCCAGAAGGAGGCGCTCTCCCTTATTGAGCGAGACGTCTCCCAGAAGCTCAGTAAACTCAGGGTGCGTGTGGACCGACAGGGTAACTGTCTGGCTGTCCTGGCCTACAGAGTTTGTGGCGATGCACGTGTAGCTCCCAGAATCCTCAGGCTGCAGAGACATAGAGAATTATTAAAAGTTGATCAAAAAATATCTTTCCTTACCTGCAGAGAGCAACATGTCCCCTGGTCATGTACACTGAGGCTATAGCCATATAAGCCTGTATGGCCACCCTGTACCGCTGAACCAAAGCTGTGTTTTGTTGAGGACTAATGTGTGTTTTACACATCCCAAACTCACCTTGTGCACATCTACATTTATTTGTCTTGCAATGCAACAGATTTCATCCCATGTGCATCAGCATTATGGCCCATTACACCAGCAAAGCTCAGTCTCACGTTCAAATAGTAAGTTCAAGCTAGCATTGCAGATAGCATCTCACCTGAGCAGAGTCGATGACCAGCTCCCCAGAGGGCAGGATGGTGTACTCTCCAGAGCTGTCCCCCAGGGCGGTGCCATCCTTCTCCCACATCAGACTGGGCTGGGGCACCCCCTCTGCCACACACGGCAGCTGCACCGACGTGTGCTCCACCACTGACTGCTCCCGCTCCTCCTCACGGATGGATGGAGGGACTGAGGCCATGAGGAGGCAGAGATGGAGGAGAGAGAAGAGACAGGTCAGCTGGTTTAGACTCCTGCATTTGTTTATTCTATGTATGTAATCAATCCATCAATCAATCAGCCATACAATCAATCTCCCTGATAACCATTTTTAAGACATTAAGACAGTTCATACTTAACTACAGTAACATTTGCATTTAGTTATGCATTTAATCTCAAAAGCACCAGCAGCTCAAACTATTTTATGTGGTTAGTTGATTTATCAATAGTAAAGTAAAATTACAACAAAACATACCATGCTAGTCACATTCACAAATATTTTCACAAATATTTTGTTTAATTATCACATCATTTGTCAGGCCTCTCATTCCTTTAGTCTTCAAAAGGGGACATAGAATGGATGAATGGAGTATTGTAACTTGTTCTCTGATGTTAAAATAACATATATTCAACATTAGTTTATCAAAAATAAGTGAAAACAAACAAGAGCAAGTGCTATTTTATAAGCCCAACCTTACAGTTAGGCTGGGTGTTGAAATGGTCCTTTGGGCTAAATGGCGCGTCACGATTGAACTACAATTTCTTTGTGCTATTTGACATCACATGTAGGCTTTGTTGTAATTTGCCCATGTTTTAGTGGCTATTTCTAAGTTCCAAGATTTTCATATGAAGGAGGGCACAAGCATGTCTCATGTTCATGATGGCTCTTTGGCCATGCACAATCTCTCCTAATTCAATAATGCAAAGGCAAAAATGGTTTTCCATTCAATGTCTCCTTTAAGAATGTAATTCAAACCACTTCTTCAGTTTGAGACTCACTCTGGACGGTGAGGCTCATATCAAGGCTGGCAGTGCCCGCCACGTTGGCAGCGCTGCAGGTGTATTTGCCAGTGTCCCCTGGCTGGGCGAAGGCGATGTGTAGAGCGCCTGAGCTGAGGACTCTAACCCGCACCGACTCCTCAACTGGCTGCCCGTCTTTGTGCCAGCTGACAGTGGGTGCTGGATGCCCATCTACCTGGCACTGAAGGGTCACTGCTGTGTCCATGGCGACTGTGTAGCTTTTACTGTCTGAGCTGATCACAGGAGGAACTGGAGATAGAAAGAGGATGTGAGAATGAATGTGTGTATGAGATCTGTGTGTGTGTGTTTGTGTTGATGTGTGTAATAGAGACAGAAAACGTGCACTTATTTTCAAGTGTACTGACAATCTGTATGAGATCTTTGTGTGTGTGTGTGTGTGTGTGTGTGTGTGTGTGTGTGTGTGTGTGTGTGTGTGAGTGTGTGTGTATTTGTACCTTGCACTCTGAGTTTGGTCTTGCCAAGAGCAGTGCCAGCGGGGTTCTGTGCCACACACATGTATGTACCCGTGTCCTCTGCCCGAGCACGAGAGATCTGCAACCCTCCACTGGGCAGGACAGAGAAGCCACCACCTAGCAGACAGAAGCAGTTAAGACACCATTGCTACAGTATCACCCAAGTAATAGGCTGCAAATTTTCATCAAACATGCTGTCAGTAGTACAGCAGTACACCACCCATACACACACCTGTAGTGAGGATGTTGATGCCCTCTTTCTGCCAGCTGATGGAGGGGCGTGGAGTGCCCTCAGCCTTGCAGGGCAGGGTGATGGGGTTGTTCAGGATCACGTCCAGAGACGGGGGATGCAGCTGGATTACTGGGGGCTCTGACAGGTAGGAAGTAGGATAAACAGTTAAATTCACTTTACACTCAACGGAGTTATATTTCACACTTATGAGTCATATTGCACTGTTCAATTTGAAGACAAAGATCCTCCGGCACTCACTGATGAAATTCAGTTCCTAGGAAATTTATACCATGCATACATACATACACACATAGATATAAGCATAGATATATAAGCATACGATGCAAGCATTATTAATGGGCAAGGTTTCATACCCTGCACACTAAGGTGGACATGGCGATGGGCAGAGCCAGCCGCGTTCCTGGCGACGCAGGTGTAGCGGCCAGAGTGGCTGAGCTCAGCTGAAGAGATCTGGAGAGGACCTGAGAGATAGAGTATGTAAGATGTAAGACATTACATCTTACATACATCTTACATGTGTAATGACATACCAAGATCACACGAATGAGTGGACCGCAGACCTTCTCCCTTACTGTGTGTGTCTACCTAAGACATCTGTGTGCGAGGCTCACCAGAGGGGAGGATGGTGTAGCCCTGTCCACTGCTGGGCAGACGCAGGCCATCTTTAGTCCAGTGCACAGTGGGCTCGGGCACCCCAGATGCAGTACAGCCAATCACCACTGGGGACAGTCTGTTCACCACCAACTCTGTGGCCTCATCCGCAATGTAGGGAGGAACTGCAGAAGAACATGCCGGAAATGGGGAAGAAATTTAAGAAAACAAATAGGACTGGACAGCAGAGAAGAATTATTACTATAAACAAATCTCCATTTTCTTAATTTTTCACTTTCCAGAAACTGTGCGTCTGTTCATACTCTATGCTAGGCTCACCTTGTACTGTGAGGTTGATGGTTCTGTTGTCCTGCCCAGCCTCATTGGTCACCACACACTCATAGACCCCTGTGTCCTCTACTGTGGGAGCTATGACAACCAGCGACCCTGACGACAACAACCTGTGGAAACCAAGGTCAAGATCAGTAAAGCACAAAGGGAGTAAACATTCCCTGTGTGTGTGTGTGTGTGTGTGTGTGTGTGTGTGTGTGTGTGTGTGTGTGTGTGTTTCTTACTCCCTGGAGCCCTGAGTTCTGGAGAAGAGGGTAGTGGAAACTACTGAACTCACCTGTACATATTCTGGTTGTGGTCAGTGTGAAGGGGTCGGCCATTGCGGGTCCAGGAGACGGTGGGTTTGGGGATGCCTGTGGCCTCGCATGAGAGTGTGGTCTGAACATTCACCGTCACCGTAATATTTGTGCGGGGGGTCTGAGCAATAGTCGGGGGAACTGCAGAACAAATTTAGACACATATATAGAAAAGTTCAGTGTGTGTGTGTATATGTGTGTGTGTATATGTGTGTGTGTATGTGTGTGTGTGTGTGTGTGTGTGTGTGTGTGTGTGTGTGAATGCTGAATTTCATTCACTGATTCGCTCATGCATGAGTAAGATGTCCTTACTTTAAATCTGTGGGAGCACAATGTGATGTATGAGTCACAAACACTGACTCACCATAGACCTGTAGGTCCACTCTCCTGCGCTGGGTGCCTGCCTGGTTGGTGGCCATGCACAGGTAGCGACCAGTGTCTGTCACCACAGCTGAGCTGATGTGCAGTGAGCCATCCTCACCAAATGTGTATCTGCATGTGTGTGTAAAAATAGAAAACACCGCCACCAAATGCAACCATCAATACAAAAAAAAAAAATCTGTGGATCTGTGGATAATGTGTAAGGCTGAGATGTGTAAGTTAGTGCATTTTAAATCACTATTCCTCTGAAAAGGCAGTGCTTCAGAGCTAGATGAGGATCATGAGTGAGAAGGTGTGTGTGTGTGTGTGTACCTCGGGTTGTTGTTTGCTAAGATGGCTCCGTGTTTTCTCCAGGAGACACGTGGAGTTGGGACTCCACTCACCACACACTCCAGTAGCACAGGCTGGTTCACATGCACCGACACCGACTCAGGGCCTGACTTTATAGTGGGGGCCACTGTAAACACACACACATACACACACACACATATACACACACACGCACACACACACACACGCACACACACACACACACACACACACACACACACACACACACACGCACACACACACACACACACACAAACACAGACACATAAGTACAGTGTTGTCACATTCACTTATTAAAGACAGCTAACCTGGCTGAAGAATGAACACATCCAAATAACACACTAACCTATTAGCAACATATACTATTCCAGTAATATTGACACAAGGGTGACTATCCCCTAATAAAACACAGACCATTAACAGCAAGGTTGAAGTGCCGTCTGGTCTCTCCTGCCACGTTACTGGCCACACAGGTGTACCGAGCAGCATCGGGCAGGTTGGCATTGTTAATCTGCAGGTAACGACCTCCAGAGAGAATGCGCACACGTGGAGACACCTAAATACACACACACACACAAACACACGTATATTAAATGGTCTTGGCATCACTTTTTTTAAGTTAGTTTTTTGTGCGCTTTAGCAGTGCAACGAAATGTATTGCTAGATGTCTGGGTATAAGTCACACTGTTAACAGCAGGTGCAGTGTCACTCAGGACATTTAGCTCTAGTGTCTAAAATGTGTGTCTGTGGTGTGTTTACCTGCAGGGGTACGCCATCCTTGAGCCAGGTGAGCGTTGGCGGAGGGACAGCATCTGATTTGCACTCCAGTGTTACCTGTCTGTTCTGCAGCACTGACACATTCTGTGGAGTGCTCTCTCCAGCGATGTTTGGCGGCACTGTCAGAGTATCACCATCAATCATCATCATCATCATCATAGTCATCACTGTTTTCATCACATTATTTTTCATCACTAGTTCTACTGCAACATTACAAAAATCACTGTAACTGGTAATATGTAATAAATAATTCAACAGGTGGATTTTAACTGGACACTTCTGCCTTTCTTTATTACTAAACAAAAAGTAATCAGATGAACACTTACCATGGACTCTCACCAGGAACTCCTTGTCGTCATCTCCAGCAGGACTCGTGGCCAGACACGTGTATCGTCCAGTGTCTTCTACCTGTGAGAGTGTGAAGAACAGGATGCTTTAAACCACTGGATTTCACAAAATGTGTGTTTTTGGTTTGTTTGTTTGTTTGTGTGTGTGTGTGTGTGTGTGTGTGTGTGTGTGTATATGTGTGTATGTGTATATATGCATGCATGTTTGTGTGTGTGTGTGTGTGTGTGTGTGTGTGTGTGTGTGTGTGTATGTGTGTGTGCGTTTGTGTGCTTTAACCTGACCTGAGCGGAGGCCACCCTGAGCCGCTGTCCCCCCTGGAGCAGGCGCACAGCATCAGTCTGGGGCAGTGGCCTGCCGTCCTTCATCCAGGTGATGGTGGGTGGGGGCACCCCATCCGCCTCACACAGCAGCTCCAGCACACGGCTCACCACCACTGACACCTCTGTGGGTGCCCCAGCACCCCGGATCTGAGGAGGGGCTGAGAGAGAGGTGCACAGGAGGGAGAACAAGGGATCAAGGCATTGTATGTAAGGATGCCTCTATTTAATGCTTCTGGGTGCATTAGAATATGTATTAAGTGCATAGATCTAGGTGTTAACATGTCCATGGGAAAATACGTGTGTGCGTGTGTGTGTGGTGCGTGTGTGTGTGTGTGTGTGTGTGTGTGTGTGCAACTCACCTAGCACTTTGAGGTTGTAGTGTCTACTGGCCTCTCCTGCCTGATTGGCAGCTGTGCAAGTGTAGCGCCCCGTGTGGCTGACGTTGGCACTGCGAATGTGCAATGTCGAGCCCTGGTTGGGCAGGCTCAGGTAGGCATCCGGCTTCACCGTCAACCCCTCCCTCTGCCACTTCAGGGTGGGTGGGGGTGTACCGTCTGCCACGCACGCCAGGGTTACCTGGCTACCTGCTACTACGGTGATGTCCTCAACACTGCCTGCTCCCTCCAGGGTAGGTGGTACTAAGGAAGGACAAAAAATGATATTGCAGCGACATCACAATGAAGTCACAACTAAATGAAAATCCAGACAAACTGTGTTCACACCAAGAGCTACTAAAGTTGTAAAGTCGATTTTGTCACTCATACAAAATAGCTGCTAAAATATCTGTGTTCGTTCGTGTCGCTCTAAACGATCATGACGTGCCCACTGATATTCCATTTATATCCGAAACGCGATATAGCTAATTTGCAGAAAGTTGAGCAGTTTTTAACTTCTTTTAGTCACTCTAGTCGCCCAAGTTTTGACACTCGTCGATTTTATCACTTTAGTCGCTTTAGTCGTGTTTGTCGTGTTTGTCGTGTTTGTCGCTCTTGTCCATACAAAGTGAATTACTTCTGGTGATGTTACAGCTTTAGACACTCTTGGTGTGAACACACAGAAAGTCTCCACAGCTGCAGCATACACAGCAGGCCACACACATGTGCTGCAGCAAACTGAAGGCCAATGGGATGGGAGGCCTTACTCACCGTACACCTGCAGGTTGAAGTGTTTATTGTCCACACCTGCCCTGTTGGACGCCACACAGGTGTAGCTGCCACCGTCTGACACCTGGGCACGAGCAATGCTAAAGTGTACACAAGCACATACACACAAATAGACATAAATGCAAGAACATTGAACAATTAAGGCTGAAAGTAACTAAATGCATAATAGGAGAGTAACACATATTTCCCATACACAGCTACATCTTGTTTTTGTCTTCCCCTGTTTTGGACAAAGTCCAAAAACCCTTTAAACATGGGTTTACTTGCTGCCTCTTCTCTTCCTGCCCTGATGAAGTGGCCCTAGTGCCCCTGACTTACCGTAAGACCTGACCAGCTGAGAGCAGGCGTGTGTGTGAGGAGACGGGCAGCGGGAGGCCGTTCTTCAGCCAGTTGAGCTGAGGAGGTGGGGAGCCCACCGCCACACACTCCACGCTCACTGAGCTGTCCAGCACTGCCGTCAGGTCCACCACTGAGCCGACGTTATCCTGGATCACAGGAGGAACTGAAAAGGAGAGGGGGGGGCAAAGAGTGGATGGCGGGAGTGAAAAGTTGAGGTAGAGGAGGAGAATATGAAAGAGGAGGAAGATAAGGTAGGACGTGGCAGGAAAAAACAGAGAACAAAGAGTTATTTTAACTGTGGACCATCAGTATGTTGTTCACGAGAATGACTGAAGAGACATGCCAAATGATGGCATAAACAATGAAAACGTGGGAGCTGTGGAACACTGTATGAAGTAAAATACAGTCAGTATTCACCATAGACGTTGAGGTTGAAGATGCGGTCCTCCTCCCCTGCTTTGTTGGTTGCCACACAGGTGTATTTACCCCCATCTGAGGGCTGAGCGCGAGTCACTGTCAGGGTGCTGTTGTCCGGGCTTATCCTGTTCAAACACATACACACACACACACACACACGCACGCACGCACACAAATCTGTTATAACTGGACTGGGTTTAAACATGGACATGTCAAGTTATATACTAACACAAAGATACACAAACACTTACCTGATGTTCTTCAGGTCCTCTCGGGTCAAGGCTTTTCCTTCCTTTAGCCACTGCACCATGGGAGGTGGAGTTCCCAGCGCTCGACACACTAGCTGCACGCTGTCATTCAGCAGCACGCCCACTTCACTTGGCAAATCAGAGCCTGCAATGCTGGGTGGCACTGTGTTGAATAGCCAATTAGACAGTTACAGACAAACATCTAAATAGGTCGGTATGTGAAGTTCACTTATGAGGGAATGGCATGTGTGTGTCTTGTGTGTTTGTGCATCTCCTACCCTGTATGGTGAGGTGGTAGGTCTTGCGGGCCTTGCCCTCCAGGTTAGATGCCAGGCAGGTGTAGGTGCCTGAGTCTGAAAGCTGGGAGCGGGCTATCTGCAGCTTACTGCCTCCAGACACAATGTGCATCTCCAGGGAGTCAGAGTTCTCTGGAACAGGACAAACGCCATGAGTGTTGAAATAGCATAACACATAGGCATACATGATGCAGGATAGCATTGTATTAGTTTGAGAAAGGTAAAAGGACATAGAGATTCTATCTTATAAGAACATGGCTGAGTGTCTATAGCAGTGCACTATCACATTGGTGTGTGTGGCAGAGGAAAGCGGGAATGTGTGTGTGGAGATGACAAGCCGACTGAAACACACTCCTGGCTCACCTATAGGCCGTCCGTTCTTCAGCCAGGTGAGGCTGGGCGGTGGGATGCCAGAGGCATCACAGGAGAAGGTGACGGGGTTACTGATGGTCTCCACCACACGCTCCACGGCTGGGCCGTCTATACTGGGGGGAACTGGACACACATCATACACATTAACATTTATGCATTTAGCAGATGCTTTTACACATTACATTTATCAACTATCAATTACTTCAGGGCCAGTCTGCCCTTGAGCAACTTAGGGTTGAGTGCCTCACTCAAGGGCACAATGGTGGCAGCCAGGATTCAAACCCACAATTTTCATGCTACGAGCGATTTTTAGAACAATAAAAGGTTGACAGTCAATCACAAACCATGGAAGTTCATTCACATGAGGACAGACTTATGTTACCATTGGTCAGTGTGGACAGAAATATTTTTATAGTTACAGTTATCTTTATTGTTATCGCTCCTTCACTCAGTCACCTAACTGACCTCATGAGACAGCCAATAGCAAACCACTACAGCTCACTCACCATAGATGTTGAGGTGGAAGTTCTTGTCCACTTGTCCGGCCACATTGGAGGCTTTACACACATACTGACCAGTGTCTGATACCTGAGAACGACAACACAACAAAGGCTTTGGACTGATCCTAGGACAGAAGCTGCCTGTTACATTTACAGGAAAATATTTTTTACATACATCTGCTTAGAACTGAACATAAAGTAATCTAAAATCAATATAACATAATACAGTAGATAGATCTTGCAAAGTGGGCCTAGAGCAAAGACACTCACCTCTGCCCCTTTTAGTTCCAGCCTCTGTCCATCAGCGAGGATGCGCAGGTTGGCCGTCTCTGCCAAGGGCCGGCCATTTTTATACCAGGTGATGGTGGGTGGTGGGACAGCGTTGGACTCACATTCGAGAGTGACAGAGTTCCCCACACGCACACTCACTGATACGGGAGAGTCCCCACTGCTGTCCCTGATACTAGGGGGCACTGAGAGGGGGAGAGATGAGAGAGAACATCCATAATCAGATAGACTCCCATCAGAAATATAGACATACTGTTTATCTCACATACAGGCATAAATGGTCCATCTTCTTCACAAATAACTCTTCGTTATTAGAAACGACAGCAGCTAATTCATACCGGGAGTCACACTGAGAGCACAAACACAGCACACACACGCACACTACACACAAACACAACACATACACACAAGTGCCTACCAAACACAGTGAGGTGAATAAGTTTCTGTGCCTCTCCTCCAGGGTTGATGGCCACACAGCTGTACTTCCCTCCATCAGACATCTTCACTCTCAGGATCTGCAGTGTCCGACCTCCTAGAGACACACAAATAAGGAATGTCTGAGTGACTTTGTATGAATGTGTGTGTGTGTGTGTGTGTGTGTGTGTGTGTATGTGTGCACGTGCACATAGATGTGTGTGCAAGCATGTGTGTGAGTGTGTGTGTGTGTGTGTGTGTGTGTACGTGCACATTTGTGTGTGTGTACCTGGCATGATGAGTGCATTAGTGTTGGCCAGCACAGGCCTCCTGTCTTTGAGCCAACTGAGGGAGGGGGGAGGGAAGCCTGTGGCCTCACAGCTTAGAGACACAAAGTTGTTCAACACCACTGTCACATTCTCAGGGTTTGGCCCCACTATAGAGGGAGGGACTGCAGGGAGAGAGAGAGAGACGGGGAAAGAAAAGACAGCATTTATTCACCAAAAAATATATAATACTATAAGAAAAGATTAGACAACAAACTAAGGGTTTTCTTGTACACACATATGCTTACATACACATTGACACAAATATAATTTCTATCCACTTACCGTGCACATTCAGGTTAAAAGACTTCTCTGTGCTTCCTGCCACATTCTCAGCTACACACACATAGCGTCCTGTGTCCATCACCTGAGCATTAACTATCTGTGGGAAGCACACACACACACACACACACAAGAAGACATTATTAAGGACACCATCAGCACAGAAACAGATCCATGCTTTTGACAACCCACACAGACACGTTCTCTGTCATTAACTTCAACTCTGCTTCCTGCTTCCTGCTCTCTTACCTGTAGTGTGCGACCATTGGACAGGATGCGATGTGACTGGTCAGCTGTGATTGGCTGGTTGTCCTTGAGCCAGCTGATCTGTGGGGCGGGGGTTCCGTCTACCATACACTCCAGCTGGGTGGTCTTGTTGACCAGAACCGTCTTCTCTTCGGGAGTGTCCGAATCAGAGCCACGAATGGTGGGGGGCACTACACACACACACACACACACACACACACACACACACACACACACACAGAAAGATATATACAGGCAGTGGTACTGTATGTAGAATCATACAAGAACATTTAAGTACCCCAAAATCAAGTTAAATTTAAATTATGAATCTAGTGGTGTGATAAACACTGTTTATTAATCACAACTAGGGATAATCTAATTTTCAATAACTAATTGATTTGTGAGGTCTGTTGTTGAGAAGTCTGTATGTGCTTGTGGATTTAAACTTTGACATACACAGTACTCTGACGTCATACTGGATGGAGTCTTCGCCAGCCTCGTTCACAGCCACACATGTGTATCTCCCAGAATCCTCTGCCTGGGCTCTGGGGATCTGCAGGACACGACCACCTGAGCATGGAGTGACAGAGTCAAACACACAAACAACACTGTGCTCCCTCACTGTTCAAACACACACACACACACACACACACACACACACACACACACACACACACACACACACACACAAATGCACATATACAGTAAACACACATGCATAGTACAAACGCACACTCTCTCTCTCACTTGCTCTCTGTCTCTGTCACTCTCTCTCCCTCTTACCTGGCAGGATAAGTACTTTATCGTTGGAGGTGAGTGGCTGCCCATCGCGGTACCAGGTGAGTGTGGGTGGAGGAACAGCATTGGTCTCACAGTACAGAGAAATGGGATTATTCAGGATCACATCCTTCACATCCACACCAGCACCACCTGCACCCCCGTTTCCACCTCTGAAAGTAGGGGGCACTAGAGGCATAAAACAGATACCAGAGGAGCGGGGACAGAGAGACAGAGAGAGAGAAAGAGAGAGAAAGAGAGAGAAAGAGAGAGCGAGAGAAAGAGAGACATTGACAGAAACAGAAAGGAAGAGAGAATGTCAGCAAAAGAACTGAAAACTAATGGGGCCCAGATCCACTTTGCCCAACCTAACAGTTTCCTCATGAAGAGAAACAGACACACATCTTTAATGAAACACATAAGTGAATAGTGTGGGCTTCAAGTCTAAACACAACAAATGATGTATGACTCTTTGATCCCTTTGAGTCAAAACAGAGATTAGAGAGGACAGTGTGTGTGTAGTGCATGTCTGTATCTATTTGCACTGTTTGTGGAATTATATCCATGCCTGATTTGAAAGGAAGACACTAGTTCTGCGTATAAAACTATTACTGCAAACAACCACTAGATGGAGCGCCCCTAATCAGAGACGTTCTCACTCCCAGACCGTTGCGTTATCCTGCTGTGACTGGCTCAAAGGTCAAAGGTCATGGCCTGGGGTGAGGTCCCATAGCATGACGTTAGCATACCATAGTGAGGGTCATGGAAGAACCCGCTTCACCTTGTATATTTACATCAAAGTCCTTCTCGTCCTCGCCGGCCAGGTTGGAGGCCACGCAGGTGTAGCGGCCGGTGTCCGAGACCTGTGCCTGCTGGATGCGCACCACCCGCCCGTTAGCAGAGATGCTGACATGGTCATCACTCCTCAGCAGCTACAGAGAGAGAGACAGAGATAGAGAGGCTGTGTGAATTGCTTGCATGTATCATCTTGAAAGCAAGCACTACAGCAAGGTCTCTCCAGGGTCTTGGAGTCTGAACAGTCTGAGGCCAGAAGACAATGGAGAAAGGACCCACAGACAGAAAGATCAGCATCTAGCTCTTTACAGAGTGCAACTTTATAGTTTAGATTAATCAAGTCAAGATTAATGGCTGTATATGGTCTAAGCATGTGTGTATGTGTGTGTGCGTGCGTCGTGCGTGCGTGTGTGGCTAACCTGCCCGTCCTTATACCAGAGCAGCGTGGGGGTGGGGATAGCCTGGGCCTCACACTCCAGAGTGAGTGTGTTGTTTACTTTGATCTTCACCTCCTTTGGTGCCAGACCCTCTCCAGGCACGTCATTCTTACTGATCACCGGAGGTACTGACACAGACAAACACATGGGACACACTTTTCATTTGCCGTCCCTTTTACAAACACTAATTAAATGCCCTTTGATTAAAACCCCAACAGCCACTCATTCATCATATCAAATGTCACATGGCAAAGCACTAAGGCTGAAAGTAAACATGGACTGTTGTTGATGGCAGACAGCAGACGGCAGGAATTACAAGTAATCCAGCCAAAAGAGTTCTTGACGTCAACTGAACAGTAGGTGGCAGTGTTGCTGTAATTATTTCCATCTGTTGCTGATGCGCTGTTGCCACTCACGGTAAACTTTGACCTCGTAGTTCTTGAGGGTCTCTCCTGCCTCGTTGGTGGCCACACACGTGTACCTGCCCGCATCCTCTTCCTGGGCCCGTAGAATTTGCAGTGTTCGCCCACCTGTGTGTAGGTGTGTGTGTGTGTGTGTGTGTGTGTGTGTGTGTGTGTGTGTGTGTGTGTGAGAGAGAGAAAGAGAGAGAAGGAAAGAGTGTATATGTGTGGGTGGGAGAAAGAAAGCGAGAACAAGACAGAGTCACAGTCGATTAAACGGCAAGCAGAGCAAACAGGCTGCAGTATGCTTCTAATAAAGACAACCATACGTCGTTAGGCAGCGCTCGAGAGTGTGTTGACATGTGTATGTGTGTGTGTGTGTGTGTGTGTGTGTGTGTGTGTGTGCGGGTGTGCGCGCGCGTGTGTGGGTGGGACATGAGGATTGACTTAAAGGAAAAAACGCTGGAAGCCGTTAAAGCCCATTGCTGTCTGATCATGGGCTCGGAGCAGAAGCCAGTCAGTCTATCAGCACTGCAGACTGCAGAGTCAGAGCCCAGATCACAGGGCCGAACTGACTCCAGGCCAGTGAGGCCCACGGCATCCAGTCCAAACAATGAACAACCCAAAGACATGAACACCAGGAAAAGCCATCTGGAGACATGAGAATTAAATGGATCTGTCTGGCGTTTGTACATAAAAAACAAAAATGTCACATAAAGTGCTGTAAATATATTGCTTGTGTGCCACTGAATGATGAGTTCCTTTTCACATAATGTTCTTTTG
>PYXC01001217.1:537500-545000 GCA_015244755.2 Tenualosa ilisha | reverse complement strand
GCTGTCATGTGACACATAACACCCTTATTTTCTTGACGCCAACTGGCAGCTGGTAAGTCCTCTGTGCATTGAACTGCACAAAGCTACTCTGATTACTTGACCAAATCGTTTTGTAAATGTAATACCATGACCATGATCTGGAACCAGCGATGGGTCAGCACAGTGAGCCAACACACTATACAATACTAGTGGACCAGCTGCCTGTCAGTGAAAGTAGGGCTCACTTTGGTGCATGTGGTTTAATGCAAAACACTGAGAGTCGACTTGTGAGCGATCTATACCTGGAAGTGGACTTCCGGTCACCTTGCACTTCAGTTGAATTGGGTAGCCCACCACAACAGTGTGGTTGACAGAGTCTTCGTCGAACAGGATGTTGGGAGGCTCTGTAAAGCAGATGACAATCAGGGAAATGTGATGTCAAAATGCGATGACACATTCATGTGTACCTTGGTACTAATATCTTATGTATTAGTATCTGGATACTAATATCTTGTAGGCGATGGGCTTACCGTGGACACTGAGTCGGATATGCTGCTGAGCCTCGCCAGCAGCGTTAGTGGCCACGCATGTGTATTTCCCAGTGTCCTCTAGTCTGGCCTGGGTGATGTGCAGAGTCTTGCCACCTGATTCCAGCTGGGGACAATCAGATGAGAAGTGATGGATAAAACAGATGGATAAAATGAACAGAATGATAAAAAATAGATGGATGTTTATGCATTTAGCAGACGCTTTTATCCAAAGCGACTTACAATTACAACTATCAATTGTTCAGGCCAGTCTCCCTAGAGCAACTTAGGTTAAGTGCTTGCTCGAGGCACAGCAGTGGCAGCTGGGATTTGAACCACAACTTTCAGGCTACTTGCACACTAGCCAGGTCCTTAACCACTACGCTACCACTGCACTGCCCACTGCCCCATCATGGACAGAGTGACATACAGTAATGTCAGAGTGAGATACAATGAAAGGAGATATAAATACAACACTTTGGTATATAGGAAACCGAAAAAGTCAATAGATATGTTCTGGGAGAAGCTCTTTGCACATGGGTGATACTTTACCTTCAGGTACTCTTGAGTGGTGTCCACGGGCGGCCATCTTTAAGCCAGGTGATGCTTGGAGCAGGGATGCCACTGGCCACACACTGGAGACTTATGGGTCGCTGGAGGACCACGGAGCGTTCTGCAGGGCCAGTGGAGCGGATGGATGGAGGAACTGATGGAGAGACAGAGATATATCAGGATAGAGATTGAAATAATCTAAATAGTTCTTACACATTCCAACAGATAAGTGCATACTGCAGCCAGCTTAGAGTTGTTCCTGCATCTGAGCACATACTGTAGGCAGACGTACCTTTACCTTAGAATTAGGACACTTCCATTTGAAAGCAAGGATACAAAAGATAAAGGTTGGCTTGTAAACTTGCTTAGAGTATGAAAAGCAGAAATATTACATTGTCAATATGTAGTTGTAGATGATATGTGCATAGATCCATTGATTTGTAGCCATATGTTGAGGGTCCATGGTCCAAGTGAGGTTTTGAAAAACTGAGAGTCCATATGACATGCTAAACATCTAGCCTTACATCATGGCAGCTTTTTATCTGAGTTATAATAATAATAATTGGACACTAAAGAATTATTTTCCACTTCTGAAAATTAACTTCAATCAAAGAAGAGAATCCATCATTTTAATTTTAACCATGACTAAATATAACCATGGCGGAGTAAGATGTCTGTATTTGTTACCATGCACAGCCACGTTGAACTCTCTTTCCTGTTCTCCAGCTTCGTTGGTGGCCACACACTGGAAGCGCGCCGTGTCTGACACCTGAGCGCGAGAGATGATCAGCCTCCGGCCACCGCTGGCAATACGCACTCTGTCCCCCTGCCTCAACGGCTGGCCATCCTTCAGCCAACTAGAGATGGAGAGAGAAATTGGAGAGCGAAAGAGAGTAAGAGATGGAGGGGGTGGAAAAAAAGAGACAGTCGGAGTGAAGCTGTGGAAAAGCAAATTCATGACTAGTTTTTCTAGTCTGAGTGTTTATAATCAACTATAAACAAATTCGCACTTCTAAAGTTTGCCCTACTTTAATAAAGTTGTGTGCCATTGAATTGTCAGTGTGCATATTCCAGTGCAAATATGAGTCCTTGCTGTGTCTAGTTTGTACATGATGTGCATGATGTGTTTGTGCATGTTTATATGTTTGTCTGTGTGTGTGTGTCTGTGGGGTGTATCTCACGTGATAACAGGTGCAGGTGTTCCAGCAACATCACATTCCAGTTCCAACAGGTTGTTGATAGCAACTGTCATATCAGTTTTCTCCTCTGCTCCCTCTATCTCTGGGGGCACTAGGACACAAGACAATCAACATCTGTTACAACATTTATAAATGGCTTATAACTTGTTAACAAATGCATATTACACCTGAAAATTCCAAATATATTACACACCTTACCTTTATTACATATTTTAGCATCACATCACAAAGAAAATCAGCGGAGAATGAATCTGTCTGCCTGGGTATTTTAAATGGATGTGTTTTGGAATCAGATTAGAGAAAAAGCACATGCATAAAGTCCATTTATCAGGCAACACTCGCAAAACATCACGGAAGCATCTGGTCTTCCAGCTGGCCTCATAATTTCAATGTGGCCCATACATGTCCTTCTCATTCTCTCCAGCCTAGACTTTTTTCTGTCTTTTGTCTTCACACTGGCTTTGTGTATTTCATTTCACCGAATGACAATCATTAGCTCATTGGCAACGCATTGTACTTCTGCTCCCTCCAATGCGCTAATGCTAAACGCTTCTGGCCTGACTCATCGGGGTCTGTCAGCCAGATGCTGGGGTGAGGGCGGGTGAGGCTGGGGAAGATGGGGGTAGATGGTGGGGTTGTCTTTCCAATTTTAATGGGCTTGTGCTCATATTTTCAACACATGTTCACAGATGATTTTTCATTAGCACATGCTGACTTGGTCTGCAGCAATGTCAGCGTATATTACACTGCAACAAAATGTATACACTTTAGAGAATATTTTCGGGAAGAGAAAAAACAGACTCTTCCCTTTTCTCTCTCACAGTTACCCACTCTTCAATCACACTGAGTCTGTGTTGTCCCATTCAGAAACAAAAGGCTGAACAAACGATTAGCACCTCGCGATCGCCATATTATCACCTGCTAGCTTGGTGCTTATCGCCTCCAGATGTACAGATTATCACCCCAACCAGCCACAACATACATCTTCGGCTCGCTCTATAAATTATCTGGCATTCTTTTCAGTGATGATTCATAAAGTCTGAGGATAGCCAACAAAAGAGTTATGTCTAATCACAAACCCCAAGGTTAGCGCTGCACTGCTGCTAAATGGCAAGGATGTTAGAATCTATTATTTTTATGAGTTGTTTCTTGGCAAGGGTGTTCTTTGGCTCTCTCTCCTTTTCAGACTGGCGTATCAAGACAAATCCGTCATAAGTCACTAAGAAACCTATAAACAGTGTGGATGTGTTTAATATATCAGGCATTCCTGATTAGCTGTGTATGCTTACAATCTCAGTGCACATTAAATGTGTGTTTAAGTAGAGGCACTCTGTGTATTAACAAATGTGTGGTCTTGTACCTAGAACGTTGACGTCATATTTCATTTCTGTTTCCCCAGCAATGCTCGTTGCCACGCATACGTAGCGGCCGGCATCAGAGGGGTTGGCGTTGAGGATCTGAATTCGACGCCCCTGGTCCAGGATCTGGAGCTTTTCGCCAGAACGGACCGGAACACCATCCTTGAGCCAGCTCAGGGAAGGAGTGGGGTGGCCATCCGCTTCACACTCTAGAGTCAGACCCTCCGTCAACACCACCTTACGCTCTGCAGGGATGTCCCCACCTCCCAGGATAGAGGGAGGAACTGTTGAAGAGAGAGAGAGAGAGAGAGAAAGTGAAAGAAGTGAGGGAGTAAAATGTGAGGTGACCATTCCAAATCATAAACCTGATGCCACAATTATAGTTCCTAAATAACTTCTTATTTCATATGTTAATAAGTCAACATATCTATTTATCTATCTATCTATCTATAGAAAGATATAGCAATACACTATATACAATCATATACTATTTGTTGCACTTTAATGCCCTGTTGTCTGGTGACAAGCACAGTAAAACTATACTGCTAATTCTCCCAATGCTTGTTTTGGAAAGTAACAAGTAACATATATAACTATTTATATATATATATATATATATAGAGAGAGAGAGAGAGAGAGAGAGAGAGAGAGAGAGAGCATACAAGCAACCAGCTCACCATAGACATCCAGGAGGTAGTGTTTGTCAGCTGTGCCGGCGACACTGGTCACTCTACATGTGTAGCGTCCAGCATCAGCCTCCTGGACACGAGGGATCTTGAGGAGGCGTCCGCGGTCCACATACTGAGTCTGTCGACTGGACAGCAGGGGCTCTCCACCCTTCAGCCAGGTGATGGTCGGTAGCGGTACACCCCGCGCCTCACACTCCAGAGTCACCATGGTGTCCAGCAGAGCCGTCACATCTGAAGTCACATTACCACCCTTGATGCTGGGGGGCACTGTGGGAACAGGTGATCGCAGTTTAATATGGGCTACCACAAACACACACACACACACACACAGACACACACACACACAGACACACACAAACACATACAGACACACACATACACATACAAGATGCTGCCAGACTTGGCTACAAGTAGCCTTTCACTTCTCAGAATGCTCAGTCTTAAGTCTTCTGTAATTCTTTCTATTTCAAAATTATTTTCACTCATTTCCTTGGACGCACATGTGCATACACAATACAGTATCCACTATAAAACACACATGAATTTGAACTTCTCCATACACACACACCATATATGCTGAGGTTGAAGTCTTTGGACTGCTTTCCGGCTGCATTGGTGACACTGCAGTGGTAGTGGGCCTGGTCTCCTAGACGAGCACTCTTAATCTTCAGAAGTTGTCCTCTATCTAGTACCTCTACATTGGGGTCACCCACAAATACCAGCCTGAGAGTGAGATAGGCAGAGAGACAGAGAGAGAGAGAGAGAGAGAAAGAGAAAGGGGGAGAAGGGGGGAGGTGAGATAGGGAGAGAAAAAAAGTTGGGGGTTGGGAACAAATATGCACTCATTAACTAGGAAGTGGGAAAGCCAATTACTAAACTGAAGTGCACTCAAAATGTTTTACTCACTTCCTATTTTTGTACCACTGAATTGTGGGAAAGGGCTCCCCTTTGACCCTGCACTCTAGATTGACCTCCTGGTTGAGGATGGCAGAGATTTCTCGGGGGGCACCTGTCCCAATGATGCTGGGGGGGACTGACACAGAAACACACACGCACACACACACACACACACACACTCAAAGGTCAGAATTCAGAGTTCACAGGTTCAAAGTTTGTACAGGCCAACACACCCATGGACGGGAGGCAAAAGATGATGTGTACAAGGCATAACGTAACAAAACACAAATAATAAACTTGCAAAATGTGGAAAAATATTAGCAAAAGACATATCTGTTAAGGTGTATGTATGTGTGTGTGTGTGTGTGTGTGTGTGTGTGTGTGTATGTATGTGTGTGTGTGTGTGTGGGTGTGTGTGTGTGTCTGTATCCATAGACTCACCAAGCACATCCAAGTGAAAGTCCTTCTCTGTGCTGCCAGCGATGTTGATGGCCTTGCATGTGTACTGTCCAGCATCAGCAATTGCTGCCTTCTGCAGACGCAAAACCTTCCCCTGCTGTAGGATCTGGACATTCCCACTGGGCACCACCTACGCACACACACACACACACACACACACACACACACACACAAACACACACAGACACAGACCCATCAAATCCAAATACGTCTCAGGCATGCAAATGTGTATACATTTGAACACGCCACAACAAAAATCCCCAACAGTCTAGTCCTATCATACTGTGTATTGAAGCTGCACACACACAAATGTGCAAACTATCACCTGCCCGTGCACACACACACACACACACACACACATACACACACTCACACACATACCAAAGGAAAGCACTGCAATGATATGAAACAGAGATAGAGAACAGACACAGACAAGGCCAACTCATAAAAACTTTTATTGCGATTCTCTATGTCCAGTAAACCTGCATACCTCTCCTCAGGTCTGTGATGGTTGTCTTCAATACTTTGAGCTTTTCATTCAGAGAGAACTATGAAGTCAACTCTACTGCCTGCCAACTGTTACAAAAAAAACGTGTGCAGCAGGGCTCCAAGAAAAGCACACATATTTCAGATGCAACGCTATCAGTTTAACACTCACCTGCATTCATCCTCAAGTTCATCTGAGAACACAACCAACACCCACACGAACACATGTATGCACACACACACACACACACACACACACACACACACACACAAACACTCTTTCTCTCTCTCTCTCTCTCTCAAACTCTATTTTTCCACCACCACCATCAGACATAGCTGCCAGACATGTCATAGACCAATTTGAATATGACAGGGAAAGAGACCTATTATTACAACAGGATAATTCTCATTTAAAACTGACAGCACTGTCATTAACCAACTAATGCAGCATGATTATAGATCTCTAAGGAGCAGGGTTAATGACACACACAAACCTGAAATGAATCACACAGCTTAACTGGAGATCTTCAAGAACAGGTCGTGTGAGTGTGTGTGTTTGTGTGTGTGTGTGTGTGTGTGAACGTGTGTGTGTGTGTGTATGAGTAAGCGCACTTACTGGCACATCGTTCTTATACCACGTGATGACTGGGGCAGGGCTTCCTGTGACATCACAAAGAAGACTGGTAGGCTGGTTCATCACCACTGACACATTGCTTGGCAACCCGCCATCTCGGACATCAGGTGGCACTGTAGGTGGAACCAGACAGTTCTAGAGTCAATTTCAAAGCTGATAGATCAAATGGAAAGAAAGTTCCTGAGATGGCTAGACTGTGGCAAACAATAGCGTCAATTGCGTCATGTTTTGAGACAGAACATGCCAATGCATGCCAAAAAAGGCACTGATTTATGACCTTAAACAGAATCATGTACACACATGTATACAAATATACACATTTGTCGCAATTTATGTGAATGACCTAATTGATCACTGTAAATAAATCAATATCACTGCTAACATTTTACATTTGGACAGATTGTCTTCAAAGATACTAAAAAATGACATGTTATATACCATCCCAAATTATTTGTGACAGAAGATGAGATGGGATCTATAAGACTGTACCTAATCAGTGCTTATAGTTAAATGTCCAACATATCTTTAAAGCAGTCACTCAAAAGGCTGACCCTGATGTTCTCCTTGCACTCACCATTGACCTTCAGCTGGTACTTCTTCTCAGTGGAACCGGCGTCATTAACGGCCATGCAGACGTACTCGCCATTGTCCAGTGGCGACACGGACGCCAGGATGAGAAGTGTGCCGTCCTCCAGGATGGACACACCGGGCTCCGCCCCT
>PYXC01001217.1:530000-532500 GCA_015244755.2 Tenualosa ilisha | reverse complement strand
TGAATAGGTTCTGGTAAAAAGATTAGCAGTGGACCTTACCACACAGTTCAAGTTTGCAAGACCTAGATTACAGTCTGTCATTTTCATGTACAGTTTTTACACCACACACACACACACACACACACACACACACACACACACACTATCACACTTGTGTCCCTGTCTGACCCCTTTTTATGAAACTCTATGGTCCGTCTCTGATTTATTGTGTGGTCACTCAGTGTAAATCAAGCCATGACAACACAAACAAACAATGGGCAACAGAGGCTGAACATTAAATGTGCAGAAACAATATGGAACAGAGGCATTACAGTAAATCTCAGTCTACACAGATGATACACCCCGTCCATCAGAAATGCATGACATGATATGACAACACTTGCATCAAGTTACAGAATTCTATACACATGTTTACGATTATTTATTTCTTATGACACTAATTAAGCAATATCACATGAGTGGGAATGAGGTGGATTGTGGATATCCTCACGGGTGTGATTTCGGCTGCAGGCTACAGGTAACCACACCCGTGGAGATACCCACAAACAACCTCACCAGCATGAGTGGTATATTGCTTTTATACAACAGCTCCATTGCTGACTAACAAAGTTTTAAGACTTGAGATTGTATTTTCTACCGTTTAGTTTTCGTTTCTGTTCGTTCATCCTCCGCCCCCCAAAGTAGTTCTAAGCTTTAGAATTAGTAGTTCTAAGCTTTAGCTCCTCCCGTTCCCAAGGTACGCAACAGTCAATGAGCGGCCTGGAAGTTCAGGGAGAGTGGCTATATTGTTCTTGTGCACACGCCTGCTTGCTTGTCAGTATGTCATATGCCAGGCTCCACTACTACATTCAGACATTTTTTTCTGGAGGAAACTGTCAAATGTGCTTATATGAAAATTGCTGCTCTCTCACTTTGAATGAATGGAACGTTCACATCGGTAATCCTAAATGGAAAATGTGGAGTGATTATTAGCTAGTGATTATTATCCTCACTCATAATGATGCGTATAATGTGTCTCGTCCGATCAGAAAATTGCTTAATAGTTTGGCTGGATCTAACTGTTGTATAAAACAATAGTATACTATAGTTTATTACCCAGAAAAATGAAATACTGTTTTCTGACTGGCTGACAGGCTGTCCGTTATTCCCTGATAATGGAACACCTATGAAGTAGACCTGGTAAGAAAAACTCCGAAATCAAAAATCACCATTTCATATCGATGCTCTTTTGAATGGTAACTATAACAACCATAATAGATGACAGATGACCTAGCAAGCAACAATGGAATTAGCTGGAGCTGGGAACAAGCTCACCATGGTCAGTAACCAAAGAAAACAGCACAGCAACCAAACAGGTTAGCTTCTATTGCTTGTATAATGCTTGTGTATTGTCTAGCTTGAGTTGCATGAGTTCTTGTACCTTTGACAAGTTTATTAGAAGTCCATTACATATACTGTCAACATACAACACACAATGTCATAATTCAGTAAAAGGAGTTCAAATCACCAAATATTGTTAGCATCTATATCACACCTGAAAACTGTGCAGTATTGTGAATATACTGTACATACAAGTATGTGCATAAGGCTAACTAATCCTATAAAGGTATTAGTATACTCAGTGAAGCATGTGTAAAAAGCATGCTGTGAAATATGCAGCACTGAGCTCATGTTTGGCACACAAGCAGTCAGCGAATCACAGGGGGCTATATTTTGTTAGACATCCCTGACAGCCACTCAAGCTGGAATCACTGTAAGACTGACCCCCCCCGGATCAAAGCCGGATAAGAGCCACATCTGAGGCGGATCCATTCCAGAGTCATTATTTAGTAAGGGTATTTACGTGGCTTTCCATTCTGTTTTGGGCCATTTGCTGTGTGGTTAAGGAAATCCCGCATACTGAAATGACCCAGTTTCTGAACATAAGAAGGGTTCCACTTTCTCATGCCATGAAGCATGGACACACACACACACACACACACACACACACACACACACACACACACACACACACACACACACACACACACACACACACATATGTCTGCCCCCCTCCACACACACACACTCTTTGCAGAGCGTGACCAATTCTCATCTCCTGAGGTATAGCACAACGTCAACATGATGAAACTGGTTTCAATAAAAATGCCAGAATATATTTTCCCCTTTTCCTGTTCAAGGGTTTTGCCCTGGTGCTCAGAAACACTACACTTCTCTTTTCAGCTCTTTCTCACACTCTCTCACCTCTCACACACACACACACACACACACACACACACATTGTACATACATAAACTCCCATAGGCAAATACAAGGTAAGGAAACTGAATAAAATCACTAATTGTCTGAGACAAAATTGCTAGGTAGACTGTGTAAACAATATTATAATCTGTTAGTTTATATGATATGATCCCCATAACTACCATGCTGTATGTTAATGTGTCATTTCTGTGTGAATTATTGTCAGTATTCTGTAAGTGTTTAAGAATGTGTGTGGCTG
>PYXC01001217.1:520000-525000 GCA_015244755.2 Tenualosa ilisha | reverse complement strand
AGAGAGAGAGAGAGAGAGAGAGAGGCAGTTGGGGTTGCCTCTATGATATAAGCTATAATTAGACTGAGCTTTAAACACTAAGACTCACTCTAATGTACTCAGCTGCCCTCCGGCTACACACTTTACAGTGTCACACACACACACATACACACGCACACACATGCACATACACACACACACACACACACACACACACACACACATACACACACACACACACACACATGCACACGCAAACACACATATACACATATACACACACACGCATACACAAACATGCATACACAAACATGCACACACAAGCACACACACGCACACACAGAATGAGAAAAGCATAAGAGGGCAAGAGAGGAGGGGGAGGGAGAGAGATTATCTCACACTTTCAAACACTGAGAAACATAAGCTCAAGTTAAAAAAAAATGTGCATGTGAGATCATGTAACTGTTTGCAACTATGTGTGTGTGTGTGTGTGTGTGTGTGTGTGTGTGTGTGTGTGTTTGCACATGTGTGTGTGGTAGGACTGAGCCTGCTGTTTAGTGACCCTCTCCTACTCTCTGTCCCTGAACAGGACCACTGTGTCAGCAGTCGGCAGCACTTCAAAGCGGAACGCTAATGACTAGGACAAGGCTCTCAACAGGTGGTGATTACACACACACAAACTCACACTCACACACACACACACACAGAGAGAGAGGGAGAAAGAGAGAGAGAGAAGCCCATACACACTCAAATATACTGAGAGAAACATAAAAAAAGAGAAACGTATTTAGGAAACAAACACAGCTAAACACAGCTGCCATAACCTAACAATGTGAAGAAATAACCTGACCTGATTTTTTTTCTCTCTTACCTAGAAACAACCTTTTCATCAGCAGACACCTTTACTCGCTTCAATGAGCCTTTAACAGAAGTAAATAAAGCCATGGCATTGGTGCAAAACATTTAGCTGTCTCCATTCTGAACCAATTACTGGCAAGAAATCTATTGAAAGTCATTTCAGGTGAGTGTGATAGCTTCTAACACTGTTCTAACGGAGCCCAGACTGGACAGACGTGACCTATCAGGCCTTTCTCATATTTCTTGGCCTGGGCTGGTGAGCCTCGGCTGGGGAAGACAACCACACAATCCCCCCTCTGTTCCCCCAGTCTGGGTCTCCAGCGCTCCCTCTCCAGACAAGCGGAACGCAAGAGGAACAGACGTCCTCTGGAAGAAGAGAGGAAAGACAAGAAGTAGATGAAGAAGAAGAAGCAGAAGAGGAAAAGAACAGAATGAAATGAGAGAGGGAGTTCAGCTAGAGGGTGATTCGTTCTCTTCTGCTCTCTCTTCCACCTGCTTTTCTATTCTTTTCACTTGTTCGCTCACATCCCTCTCTCAAAGCACTCAAGACAGCCCTGTTTCCTGGTTCTCATTTCTCTTTGCAACATTTCAAAGTACAGTGTGCAAGTGTGTGTGTGTGTGTGTGTGTGTGTGTGCGTGTGTGCGTGTGTGTGTTGAAATCTATCTGTTGTATATGGAACTAATCATTCTCACTCTTGGTGAAAAGCACTGCACTGATGTGCATTAGTGTGTTTGAGCGTTAGTGACAGTGTGACTTGAAACCCACCAGTCTCACTTTGCCAAAAGTACCATTAGCCTCACAGGCAGTTGACATGCTATACGTCACAAAGAACCCTATATGCCTTCAAAAAGACTCACACACACACACACACACACACACACACACACACACATACACACGTGCACACTTGCTGAGCTGAATTACACACGCACACACACACACACACACACACACACACACATACACAAATCTGAGACTGACTTATATATACACACATTGCATAACTATATTCCAACCTAGGAAATCAGCAGTATACTCAAGCAAATCCTTGTGAGATGAAAACACACAAAAACACACAAACACACACACACGCACACACACACACACCCACACACACACACACAGACATACACACACACACCTTGTACGTTGAGGTAGACTCGAGCAGTTGACGCTCCCCCTTCATTGGTGGCGACACATGTGTACCATCCAGCATCTTCAGGGGTGACAGTCCGCAGCTCCAGGGAGAGGTTAGACAGGAGTCGAGTGCGGGGGTCCAAGCGGGCGTCCACTCCCCCACGGTGCCAGGTCAGGTTGAAGGGCACGGTGCTGACTACTTGACACGAGAGCAGGGCACGACCACCGGGGGACGCTGTGGAGTTGGCCAGCACTGAAATGGCTGGAGGGGGCTCTGTGGGAGGGGAGAGGAGCAAGGTCAATAGTGTGTGTGTGTGTGTGTGTGTGTGTGTGTGTGTGTGTGTGTGTGTGTGTGTGTGTGTGCATGTGTGTCAAAGATGTCCATGTGTAGCGACTGTGCGTATGTGTGTGTGTGTGTGTGCGTGTGCGTGTGTGCATATGTATGGCTATGCTTGTATAAATGCAAGTGTGTCAAGGCTGTGGGGTGGGATATGATGCATATCGTAAAGTGAACCCAAATTCTCAGTGTGAATGTATAGACTGTATGTAAGGGTGCTTGAAAAAGAGTGTGTGTCAATGTATACACCATGTGTAAGTGTGCTTGAAGGAGTATGTGTTTGCGTGTGTGTGTGTGTGTGTGTGTGTGTGTGTGTGTGTGTGTGATGGATAGAGGAGCAGGAAGCCAAGGGCTCTCTAAGGGGGAGGACAAATAGAGAGGGGATTTGGGTCTGTCACCCCATTAATTACAGACAGAGGAGTGTGAGAGAGAGAGGGAGAGAGAGAGAGAGAGAGAGAGAGAGAGGAGAGAGAGAGAGAGAGAGGGGAGGGGGTGCTCATGTGTGTAGCAGATATGTAGGTTAGGGAAATATTTTATTTCCGCTGCCTGTGTTGACAGTGTTAAGTACAGAAGTCCCCAAATGGCCAGAATATCTCTGAAGACGCATACAAACATGCTCACATAAAGTCAAAGCCAGCTCTCTCTATCTGTGTGTATGTGTCTATCTGCCCTTCCGTCGGTTCCTGTCAAGACTTCAGGGACCGGAATGTAAGGCCGGAAGGTTTGCGGTTTGTGGGTTTGTGTGGACATTCTAGAATGTGTGTGTGTGTGGTTTATATGTGTGTGCCCTATGCATTTGTAAGCACCCATGGGGATTAACGATTACACCAAGTCACACATGTCAGAAATCACGCACATGCGCACGCACGCACACACACACACAGACACACACACACACACACACACACACAGATACACACATAGTAATGAAAAAGATTCAGGAGAGTCTGATGTGTGCTGCTGCTGCTGTGTGTGTGTGTGTGTGTGTGTGTGTGTGTGTGTTTGTCAGTATCTGTGAGTGTGTGTGTATAAAATAAACCTGGTTTTCCACATGCTTCATTTATCCAAAGGAATCCACATTATAGTCTGTGTGAGTCTGTAAGTGTTTCCAGAGGCCAGTGCCAAATCTCTAAACCTCTGGACACGGTCAACAACAGATGACTGGGTCAAACTAGACAGCTTTGTGGTATCTAAACACTAGTTCATCGAGACACAAATACCCTCTCACATAAATCCACACACACACACACACACGCAAACATACACACACTCTCTCTCACACACACACAAGCACACACACACACACACAAAGCAAAACATTTGCATTTTGGTTGAATGGCCCTGACAGGCCTGCTCAGTCTTTCCTCATAGATCTTGTATGGCGATTCTCTCTGCGGTCGCCTGTGTGTTCTCATAATGACCCCATCACGGAAACATGAGTCTCCATCTCTGACAGCAGTGTGATAAGTATGTACTCAACTCTCCTATTGCTACTACAGCTTGATGGAGAACTGTGTCCAGCACAGAGAACTCATATCCCTCATATCCCTTACAATTCAAGTACACTTGAAGCAATATGCAGGCCTCAAACATAGCACTGTTGCTTGTAAATAAATCAAATAAGTGTATACTTGCCACTTTTTTTATTTCAAGCAGATTCCATATTGCAGGTCAGATACACGTCAATGTACGTGTGAGTGGGGTCATGTAGGTCAGATGGATGTGGCTATGTGTGGGGTGTGAGGTTGCTGTAGGTCAGACAGGTGGATGTGTGGGGTTGCAGACTCACCTGAGACATCCAGGAAGGTGCGTGCTCGTCCTGTTCCAGCACTGTTGATGGCGATACACTCATAGTAGCCCTCATCTTTTAAAGACACCTGTTCTATCGTGTACACAGCAGTCGCTGACTCCCTGAAACAACAGAACATAGAGTTCTGCTTGTGTGTGTGTATATCATTTATTTGGTTGATTGTTTGTCTGTTTGTTTTATTATTTATTTGCTAATGTCTGCATGGATATGTCTGAATAGAAGTGCATGTACAGAATCATATTAACACACTTACTTGAAGAGCTGGTCGACCCCAAGTCGTGCTCCGTCCCTGGTGAAGCGGACGGTGTACGGGATGAGACTGTCCACTAGGCAGTTAATGCCCCCACGCTGTAGATAATAGCCTGGGGTACGGGCAGGCATCTGCACCTTAGGGGCATCTGAGGAGGCAGTCAAATTAGCCTGAACTCTGGACCAACCCTATTCATACTTCTGTACAGTCTATAGCCATCATACTCCTCATAGCTCACATGCAGTATGAGATGTAAACCTACACACACACACATACACACACACATAAACATTAACATCTATAGCCATAATACTCCTCATAGCTCACGTGCAGTATGAGATGGTAACCACCACACACACACACACACACACACACACACATCATAGATAAATATTAACTTCTATCGTAAGTGCTGGTAAGTTCAGTAAGTTGAACTGGGGTTGCTAAACAGTGTCAGCCTTTAGCTCTAGTGATGCCTTAGATGTTTAAATCTGACTGGTTACTGTGTGAAATGACGGTCCTTGACTGGCGGGTGCATCAGCCACTCACCTGGCACGATGCTGGAGAAGGACACGCTGGAGACGCGTTGAAAGACGAAGCCATCACGGTCGTAGCCGGTGACACGGAG
>PYXC01001217.1:500000-515000 GCA_015244755.2 Tenualosa ilisha | reverse complement strand
CAGATGAAAGCAAATGAAATAGGACCAGGACGAAATTTTTAAAAAAATGTATGTCGTTTACTTGTGGAAGATAAAAATGATGGACAGAGATGAGAGAGGAGGAAAGGGAAGGAGAGAGAAAGAAGTGGGGGATGTTTGTCCCCCATGTCCACATCCTCTCCCCCAGTCAGCAACAGCCTTCCAACAACAACCCTCCCCCCCCACACACACACACACACACACACACACACACCATCCCCCAAGGATGAGGAAGAATGAGTAATGTGTTGTTTTCTTTCATCTCCTGCATCTTTAAATCATCTGTCATTCCAAACATAAAGAAAGAGGAAAGAATTAGTGGCCCCTGGTCAATTCAGGGGCTAAGGGGACCCATAAAGCACTCGTCCCCCAAAAGTGTGTCACCTCCGTGGGGTGAGGGGGAGAGTGGGGATCCTCTAGTGTGGTGGGCACCCAGAGGCCCTCATGTCTGTCGGAGCAGCCCCAGGGGCAGAGCCCCCGAGGGTAGGGGTGTAATGGCCCAAACATTTCTTCCTCCTTCCCTCCAGCCTTGGGTTTGACGACGACAGTCGACTCCACAAGCCCCGAGACACATTGACCCACATTTCCCGAACACATGCCGACCAATTGGGGTTGCCTTTCTCTTACTAGAATTCTCCTAGACGTCTCCTCCTTTGAAGAGGGAAGCAGATCTTACCTTGATGGTCCACATTCCTGGCTGTGGATCTTTGACATTGAAGACCTTGGCAGAGTTGGGAATGTTAAGAAGCTCTGTCAGACCATCGCTGATTCCAATGACTTTACCTGTGGACACAAGCACACACAGTGTGTGACAAGGAATGTTTACTTTACCTTAAACATTGATTTACACAACTTTAAAACTACAAACAGTGAGTGTGCTGTCTTGCATTTAAACAGTGCATCTGTATAAGGGCAGTGTGAGGTTTGATGAGTGAGTGTGAGTGTGTGTGTGTGTGTGTGTGTGTGTGTCTGCAGTGTGTTTTCATGCCAGTGTGTGTGTGCCTGCAGCCAATCATACCCTGTGGGTTACGTATCTCTATGTTGGGTACCGGGCCGCTGAGGGCCACGGTGACCTCTTTGAGGCTGGGGTCAAAGGGCAGAGGCCATGTGTTGGCCTCGGAGCCCGAGTGGTCCGTGGAGAGCAGGTGGACCTTAGACGACTGCACTGCTTCCTCCACCCACTTCAGAACCTACAGAGCAGAAAAACAGGCAAGACAACACAGTCAGAACACAGAGAGCCAGAACAATGGATGGATGGATGCACGGATAGATGGATGGATAGATGGACAGATAGATGAATGACTGGATGAATGGACGGATGACTAAATATCAATAGACTGAAGATTGGATGGCTGGATGGATGGATCAATAGATGATTAGATGAATGGATGGACAGACGGATGGATGGATGGATGGATGGATGAAAAAATAGATGGATGGATGCTTGGATGGATGGATGGATTTGTGGGTGTATGGATGCACAGACAGCTAAATGTTTTTTTGTATGGATGCATTCAGACGGCGGTATAGAAGATGAACTCGACAGATATACAAACACATGTGTGTATGCAGACCAGACATGGTTGGTCACAGTTATGGCAGTCAGACAGTCTGTGTGAGAGCATCTGATTTCATTCAAATGTCTCTCCAACTCTCTGGACATGTTTATGACTGTGCTACTGAAACTTTCATGCTCACCAACAGCATGGTGGTTTTGGCCATGAACACAATGTTCAAAACCTGTGACCCCTCACAACAGGAGCATCTCTCTGTGGCACATGAGGCCTACCTATTACCAGACCCCTCTACTACTACCTCTCTATTGTTCCACATCTCCAATTTCTTTCCCCAGACTGGAGGTCACTGGCCTGGTACTGATGCCCTCCCGCAGTGCCCTGTCCTGGGACTGAGATTTACAGAGCTTCAGGCTGTCCATGGATACCAGGGGCAGGGCAGATAGGGTCAGCCTGGGTGGGAGGGTCCATCTGGGGCAGACAGGGCACAACCCCAGCCTAAATCTTAAGGCTCCATGGAGGGCTTGTGGTATGGACTTCACCCATGTCGTTTAACATAATATACTTTCACAAACACACACACACACACACACGCACACACACACTCACAAGCGCGTGCTAACTTGTTTATGCCCCTCCAGCTGTGTGCTAATGTTAGGATATATGATTAAGGGGAGTGAAGGTGTGGAAGCCTGGGGAAGGGAAATCGATTTCTTCCATGTGCTGTGTACATCTGTTAAGAGCCATGACTGGTGCTGCTCTGCACGCAACACTCTCAAATATGTAAGGAGAGAGAGGTGTAATTCTTGCACGTGGATGTGTGTGTGTGTGTGTGTGTGTGTGTGTGTGTGTGAGAACATGGTGCATATGGGAATACGTGAAATAGTTCCTGCAACTCTATCATATTAAAACGCCTTGTCATGGTCTGTCTGGGATGCACAAACACACACACACACATACACACACACACACACACACACACACACATACAGAGCAGGTACTGTAAGTTGAGTGATTAATATGCCTTTCTGGGAAGATCTGGAGAGACATGAAAGCTACAACTGGAGGCCACATTTCACATGAAATGAAACTCGTCACACATAAATCCTCCCTGACACACAACTAACCTGCTATAAAACATACGATCTGTTACTAAGTGTGTGTGTGTGTGTGTGTGTGTGTGTGTGTGTAAAAGAAAGAGAGAGAGAAGTCTGTATCACACAAAATTTAATGTACCATTATTCATTTGAGTGAAGAGAACAAAGGAGACTCATTGCAAGACAGGGCAGATGACAGAATAGACCAGAAGTCCTCTAAATCAAATAGCGTGATCAATGCAGAGAGAGGGAGAGAAAGAGAGAGAGAGCGAGACAGAAAGAGAGAGAGATTGTTCACTGGGGAGATGGCCTTACCTCGTTGACTTGTTTCTTGTCCAGGTGAAAGACCTGCCCAGAGCTGGTTGAGGCAATCTCCTCATAAACCCTGTAGCCAATGTGGGACCTGTCATCACAGTCTCCTGTGAGCACGAACACCACCTACGGACACCGACACCGACACACACACACACACACACACACACACACACACACACACACACACACACAGAGTAAGAATATACTGTAAGAAGAACACAGTGACAAGACCATAGTGGGTTTAATTCAATAATGGAAAAGTGAATCTCCCTCATTAACACAGTAACAGCCCCAGTAATCATGACAACAGTACCTGAGACTGCTTCTGCTGGATGAGCTGCAGCACCTCGTGGGCCAGCTTGTAGTCTTTCGATCGGGCATCTGTGAAGACGTAAACGTAGGACCCGGGCAAGGAGATCTCCAAGGCGATCTTGATGGCCCCCACGCTCATCTCTGGGCAGTCTCCCCCACCCTAGACATGACATCATCAGTTAGTCACCAATCAGGCATGCTAATGAGCTATTGTTATGTCCTAATGAGAGGGGGGTGGGGCTCAGAAAGTCACTCTGACAGTCAAAGACACAGCGGAGTCTTTAATGGTCACTCTCTGACCACATGAGTAACAGGATGTCGACTGTCAGGCACCATTTCCTTGACTCTTCCTCTACCTCACCTCTTCATAAATGTTCTCATTCTTCAGTTTTCTCTTTTATGTGTCCTCTCTGGTCCATCTGAAGCACTTTGTGGTCGAAACCCCCTACTGAAGGGCTTTTCTCATTCCCTCTCTCTCTCTTTCTTTCTGACTTTAAGCATCCCTCTCTTCTTTCTCTTTCTCCCTATCTCTGTCGTTCTTTCTCTCTTCCTGTCTTGTTCTCTGGTTCCCGCTGTCTCTGCTGGAGGTCAAAGTCTCTGTCCTCTCTTTCTGCATTCCAGGAGCAACGTTTCTGACAGACCCAAGGAACATCTGGAACCAGCCTCCCTGTGGGTGCGTGTGTGTGTGTGTGTGTGTGTGTGCGCTTTTACAAAACCTGGAGAGGAATGTGAGGGCAGTGTCTTCCCTCTCCTTACCCCAAACATACACACACACACACACACACACACACACACACACAAATACAAACTACAGGTCTGTGACAGTAGGCCATGGTCGCAGGTCAAAAATAATCTAAACTCTTCTTGTTTTCTTTGGTTGGGAATCAACTCAAACACAACACAGATCCTGGATAAATGCTTGAGAAGAAAGAGATGGCAAGAGACAGAGAGGGAAGATGGAAAGACAGACGGAGAGAGACAGAGGGAGGTGGAGATTGAGAGAGAGAGAGACTGAGAGGGAGGGAGGGAGAGAGAGAGAGTGGCGGATGTTAATGCTGAGTTCTGTGCGAACTGGTTCAGTCATCACACACACCAGGATCCACATGATGAAGGGATGCAGTGCTGCAACCAGAAGAAGAGTGATGGCCTGGTCCTCAAGTGCCAAGAATGCAAGTCAGCCAGGGCCAAAAATGACACGCACACACACACACACACACACACACACACACGCACATGCACAAACACACAAACATACACACGTGCTTGCACGCACACACACACACACAAACACACACACGCACATGCACACAAACACACACACACACACACCTACAAAAACACAGACACACACACACCCACACACACACTCTTATGCCAAACATTCTAGCTATCATGGAAAATCACACAGGAAAGATGTTTTCTGTCTCCATCCTCCACCACCCCCCATAAAAAGGCCCTCTGTAGTGGGGGGGCTCTCGGTGGACAGGAAACGCATCATCACTCATCCGCCGCCTCCGCTCCTCTCTTCTCTACTGCCCTGTGAAGCCTGTTCTTTGTGAAACCGTGTTTGTGTTTGGGATAAATTTAGCCACCCCTGTCACGGAGATGGAGAGTGTAGGGACATCTTCTCTGTCCAAGTATGTAACAATGACTGTGCGTGTTTGCGAATGTAAGCAAGGGTGTGTGTGTGTGTGTGTGTGCACGCGCGTATTTGTGTGTGTGTGTGCGTGTGTGTGTGTGTGTGTGTGTGTGTGTGTTTAGAGAGCAGCCTAAAAATGGTCTTCATAGAGATATTGTGCTTGTGTGTTTGTGTGTGTGTGGTGTACGTATATTTGTGTTAACAGATCACAGAGTCAGTCTCCAAAGAGATGGCGAGTGTGTGTTTGTGTATGCATGAGTGTGTGTGTGTGTGTGTGTTTGTTTGTGCATCTACATGTAATTCAAGTCATGTGGAGCCAGACAGCATGAAGTAGCTGGCCTAGAGCATGCCGGTGAGAGTTCCATCAGGTGACAGTAAATCTTATGGTGCGCCGGAGCCCAGTTGGAGCCTGCCGGCCCGAGCCAGAGGCGTGCCTGATATGAACTGGTGGAATAAAGATTATGGACTGAGGACGCCTGCGGTTCCGGCCCGCGGGACCTAATGTTCCTGTTTGGGTCCAAACAGACCCGTAGCTGACCAACATGACACGCCACAGACTTCCAAAAAAAAAAAGAGAGAGAGAGAGAGAGAGAGAGAGAGAGAGAGAGAGAGAAAGAGAGAGACAATAAAACAATAAAACTGATTGTAATGGACTCGGAGTAAGATTTGTTACCTTGATCTAAATCCTTTAGGTGTGGTTATTTTTGTAACAGCAATATTTAAGAATATTTAAGAAAAGAAAAACAGATACTTTTCTCCAAATTGATTTTACAGATTCAGAGTCATATGCAGTACTTATCGCTAGTTTTGCTACGAACATAAAGATTCTATGATTTGACCTGTTGAGCTACAGAAGCCTTTATTTTGTGGTCTCATAAATGTCTTATTCTTTGCGATTTGTGTCTCAACTATTGTTTTACTTCATTCAATATAAGGATAAACACACAATGACATATGAGAAAGTAAATCAGAGAATGTGTGGAAGATTGAAATTCTGCATTTGGATTTGGAAGAGCCAAGTAAACATAGACATTGACATTAACATAAACACTTGTGAACATGTGACATTTGTTCAGCAGGGTTTTTGTCAAAAAGACACAGGATATGTGAGGTGGAGAAGCATAAGATGTCACAGCTTACCTGCACATAAAGTTCCTTGAGCTCATCCTGGAACTTCTTCGGGTCCGTCGTAATTGTAACTGGCCCGATCTCTGTAAACAGGGCACAAAATCAAAAACAGCAATCCGTTATCAGGGAGGAATGTGAAATATCACGCCCCCTGAAAGATTAACGACCCCATTAATGGACGGAATCATTAAAATAGTTTTCTCTGTTTTGAGAAATCCCACGCTGGCGCCAAAATATTTGTGCGCCCGCCAGGCGTGTGGATGCGCAAGGGGTCAGAGGTCACAGCTTGTGATGTGGGTGCCAGTGGATGCTTCCAGAAAAGGAGGATGAAGTTCAAATCGGATCTTAAGATGGCAGGTTTATATACTATGAGGAATGAGGAATGCGCGTGTGTTCACGTGCCAGTTTGTATATACAGATTTTCTCTCTATCTACTATATTTCATACAGTGTGAGAGAGTGTGTGTGTGTGTGTGTGTGTGTGAGTATGTGTGTGCAGGGGCACTGCTAGAAATTTTGAGCCCTATGACAGACAATGATTTTGCTCCTCCCCGCCCCCAAACATTGATTATAATATTAAAATATTCTCTGGGGCTTCCTGTCAGTGCCAAACCTATAAAATCATCCTGATCCACCCCCGTCACTTTCCCCTCGCGATGCCCGTGTGTGTGTGTGTGTGTGTGTGTGTGTGTGTGTGCGTGCGTGTGTCTAAGAGAATTCAAAGAGAATGAGACGGAGGGAGAGAGGGAGAGAGCTTACTTCAGTGTTTATTAAGACTCAGATAACCAAACCTCGGGTATCAGCAAAGAGGTGGAATGAAAGAGGCAGAGAGTTGTGTGTATGTGGAGGGGGGTGGGGTGAGAAAGAGAGAGAGAGAGAGAGAGAGAGAGATAAGGAAGACCTGGAGCCTCCAGTGCTGCCTTTCACTTGTGCTGTGGCATAATCAACAAGACCTCTGGTACAAGCACGGAGGTAAAGTGGATTAAGAAGTCCTAGTGTGTGTGTGTGTCTGTGTGTGTCTGTGTGTGTATGTGTGTGTCCTGGTATGTGTGTGCATATTGACTGGATAAAACCCATGAATGCAGTACAGTGTTCCCCAGGCCTTATCTGTCTGTCTGCTCTGCTGTATATCAGACCAGACTAAGTCCAGGCTCAGTCTAAATCCTCAGCAATCTGGCCCCTTCCACAGACCCCTCCGCACTTAAAGAGGGCAATAAATGTCACAGCACTCCACGCCACCGTGTGAGAGGACTAAACCTCTCTCAGGCATCTGACACCTTCCAAGCCTTGAGCTTCAAAGGAAGGTCATGGAGGTCAGCAGAAAAACAAACTGGAGACACCTTGAACTAACTCTTGACTACTCTATTCGCCTATTCGCTAATACTTGCCTTGGCCCTGCCAGTGGCATACATCTGACAAGTTTAGACCCATTAAAGAATAGTGCTCATGATTCTTGGAAATGCTGTGAAAAAAATATACAAATCAGTCAACAACTACAGTCGATCAACATAACATTTCTGGGCTCTGGTGTAATGTCTTTCAAAAACTCTTTAACAACTCTTTAAGTTAATCCCAAGGAAGAACGTGTTTACAAATCATAGTGAAGTCAGTAAGGATTCTGCTGGCAGCATCGTCTCTCTAAGACTGTCTGCCTCACATTAACTCGGGTCAGACAGGCTCAGAGACTCTGACACAGAGTCCATCTGGAACAGACCAGCAGCATTCTCTCTCTCTCTGTCTGTCAGTCTCCCTCTGTCTGTCTCTCTCTCTCTCTCTCTCTTTCTCTCTTTCTCTCTCTGCTCAGCTGCTCCCTGGCAGACTGCTGTCTGGAGACATCAACACTGCCATGTGCTATTCACCATCCCCAGAAAGAAGGGGGTAAGGGGGGTTGGGGTAGGTGGGACGATGTTCTCATCCCTCTGTTCTCATCAGCTGTTTTGCCCCGATTGCACGTGCAGCTCAAAGACCTTAGTGCTCAGGTATGCCCTTATGTCATTCCTATTTCGACACACACGCACACACACACACACACACACACACACACACACACACACTAAAAAACACACACACACGCACACACACATCAACCCCCGCCCCGGCAGTGTTAACTTCTTTTTTACGAGCCGCGAGCGTGTCACTCTCGCCCTGACGTCATGCCGACCGTGTTCTCCAGGCAGCGGTGGAGCGTTCTTTTTTCTGTTCTCGGGGCCAGAGCCGGTAGCGGCCACGGCCGACTGGGGCTCTTCCTCCACCCAGAGCTCTCTAACAAGTTGCTAACTCAGTCGAGGGCTCCGTGCCACTCAGGAGAGGAAGAGGAGGAGGAGGGCGAGGAAGGAGCGGATGACCTCAGATGGCACAGCTGCAGTGCTGTAAGTATGACACACACACACACACACACACACACGCACACACACACGCACACACACACAGCAAATACACAGACACACATACAGGCTTACACACATAGACAAGTGCATTCATACACACACACACACACACATGCATGGACATATGCACAAAACATATAGACACATGGACATACACATACTCACACTCACAAACACAAACACACACACACACACAGATACAGACACACACACACAAACGTACTGACAAAAAGCCTCTCCAACTCAAATCTTCCATCTCATCATGAAAGCATTCTTGCTGGCAGAGGGTTTGTGCAACCACGGTATTGTAAATATTCCGACTCTTTCAAAACAAACTCATGTCATAATTAGCCTTCTCATAACAACCGTTTCTCATGATTAGCTTCTCACAGACACACACTCACAAATGACCCACATTTGCTGCCACAGTTGTGCATCTGAGGTTAGCTAGCACATACACACACACACACACACACACACACACACACACAAATGGGTTTGAGTGAAGCCCAGGTGCTTAACTATTCACCATAATGACATGAAGCTTGCGTAAAGGCCATGCTTAAAGTACAGTTCATCAGCCCATTTGGCTTTTAGCAGGAAAGTGGGTTGGCCTCCCTTCCATTCTGTCCAAGGCTATGACCCAGCAGACACATCTCTCTGCTCTGAGCGCGTGGTCCAGGTCAACTTAAAAGCTATAAGGAGAAGCCAGGAAGTCCAAAGGTGTCGAGAGGCTACAAATTAGCTTGAGCTGAAAATTACAGGGACCAGTGAGGCACCAAAGAGCAGAGCATGGCTCTCCGTCTGAACTTCATCTACACATCATCTCTCTTTCATTCTTTCTTCTTTCTCTCTTTTTTTCATCTGTCCTTGTCCCTGTCACCCCCCATCTCCCTCTCATGCCTGGGTGCGAGGAGTGACTGCCCCCCCCCCCCCCCCCCCACCATGAACACACAAACACACACACAAACACACACACACACAAGCACACCCACACCCATTTGGTTGGTTACTGTGTTTGTGCTGTTTTGAGAGAGACAGGGAGGCCTGTGTGTCCACGCCGGCTCCCCTATGGTGGATATAAAACCCAGTGCATGAGCCGACATGTGTTTGCAATATTGTGAACTAGCCCCTGGAGCATATGCACACGCGAACAAATACGCACAAACACTCATACACACACACACACACACACACACACACACACACATTGCATGAAATACTTGTGTGATGGGATCTCCATGACAATATACAGTATAGCAGCGAGGACCAGGCCTTATATCCAGTGCTGGGTTGAATGACAACCAAACGTTTATTTGGTTAGTTTGAACTGACGGCTGATCAGATTTGTTTAGCAAGCGGTTGAGTGTTCATTTGGTGCAATCTGACTTCTTCTCAGATGGACCTCACATGTTTCCTCTACAAAAAAGAACAAAATTGGGATAATTGACCCTTGCCTTGAAATTTGTTTGCATAATGACTAACTTGACTTTAAGTCCCCAATTTTTGTGGACAAAGTACTGTACTGTACTGTGCAAACAAACGCCTTGACAAGGAAAAAAAATCTATAATGTCTAACAACCTCCGGAAAAATCTTTTTTCATCCAAACACTCACTTTTTTTGGCAGCTCAGGGCAGCCTATTGAAGTGAAGTGTAGAGAGAAAATACGTCCGCCTGATCAAAAGGGCCCGTTCAGAAACTAACAAGGAAATGTGTTTGGCTCCGGCCAGTGGAACCACATTGGAATGGGGTTCTCAAGCAAAGCTTTTCATTAACGGAAAAGCTGACACAGAAAACGGCGCAAGTGTATTTCTTGTGTCTGTGTGTGTGTACATCTTTCTCTCTCTTTCTTCCTCTCTCTCTCTATGGTTGTGTGTGTGTGTGTGTGTGTGTGTGTGTGTGTCTGTGTCCTTTGCTGTGGGTGCATTTCTGTATGTATGTGTGTGTGTGTGTGTGTGTGTGTGTGTGTGTGTGTATGTGTGTGTGTGTGTGTGTGTGTGTGTGTACATGTGTGTCTGTGTGTGTGTGTGTGTGTGTGTGTGTGTGTGTGTGTGTGTGTGTACATGTGTGTCTGTGTGTGTGTGTGTGTGTGTGTGTGTGTGTGTGTGTGTGTGTGTGTGTGTGTGCATGCGCCCTGATTGGAGCTTTTATCTCTATGCTAGTTGGGGTCTGGCTGCAGTGAGCTCTCTCTCATTGACAGCGGTGCAGAGAGGTGGTGTGGCGCTCCAGAACACACACACAGGAACTGATTGAAGGTCATGCTTTAGCTGGCTCCCTTTAATCTAATTACCATTAAAACACAAAGCTCACACTGATCACAAATCAGCGGTAGGTCTGGGAGTAAGAGCCAAGCATTAAGGCATCTCAGCTGAGGGCCGACATGAGATCCTCACAGAGGGTTTCAGGAGATCACATCCTGCACATATAAATCTGGAGCTGAAACCGCAGGCCAGCCCTCCAGAGTGTGGCATATCTCTCTAAACCGCAGTACAACCACCTAATTTCAACCAGACCTCAACCACATTTCAATCACATCTAAACAACTATTTACACACAGCATGGTATTGCATCAGTATAGTGTTCTTGGCTAACAACCAAACACTGCATTAGAGCCAAAATGAAATGCTGTGCCATCCACCCACGTATTAACCATTTCATTTCATCCATCCATCCATCCATCCATCTATTATCTCATAACAAAACACAACAGATGAGTAAAAAACAGTGGGATCAGTGGGAGGGAAAAAAGAGAGAGTGAGTCTTGGGGGGGGTGTAGAGGTGAAGGAGAAGGAGAGAAGGAGAAATGAGAGCAGGTCGAGAGTAATGGCAGGGAGTGTCTCTCACACATTTGAGCTGGCACCAGATGGATGGAGACAGGAAATGGCTTTAGTGCTCAATGAACGGGTGATGAATGCCGGGGAAATAAACAGGAACACATGCACTCGTGCTCAGGGCACCAGAATGCTTCTTTATCGCACCAAACACGAACAGTAAACACACTTACGCACGTGCGCCCACACACACACACACAAAAACAGATACACACAGACTCACTTATCGTAATAGCCTAATGCTTATCTATTTATTTATAAAATATCCGATAGATGAAGATGAGGCGAAACAGGGAGATACAGAAAGAGAGAGAGAGAGAGAGAGAGAGACAGAGGGAGATAGAGGGCAGAGGTCTCTGATGTATGGTATGAGTTCTCAACAGGCGTATAACTAAGTGCTCTCGTGTTTATTTGTGCGGCCAAATGTTTTGTTGTTTTGGTTTATTGCACCCCTGACGTCATGCTCCGAATCGGACAAGTCGTCAAGCTCCATTGATCGTGTGAGGGTTTAAATCGCTGGCAGTCACGATTGTTACTCCTTCCATTTCTCTCTCTCTCTCTCTCTCTCTCTCTCTTTCTCTTTCCCCCTCACACACACACACACACACACAAATAAATAAACTCACAAATACATACACAACAAACATAACTGAGCTGAGGTCAGACACAGATGTTCCTTGGCGGAGGAAGACGACCAAGCAAAGACATCTGGCTGCTAATCAAGGCAGGCAAGATTTCTGAAACCAACAGAGGATATGATCAGATCAGATCAGCCTACATCTCTCTCTCTCTCTCTCTCTTTCTCTATGTCTCTCTCTCTCTGTCTCTGTCTCTCTCTCTCTCTCGCTCTCTCTCTCTCTCTCTCTCACACACACACACACACACACACACACACACACACAGCTTCTGTAAGGAGAGTGTGTATCTTGAGCATTAAGAACTCACAAAGAGTCACAGAAACATGGGGAGGCAAATGAGTGTGAAATGAGGGCCAATCTGCGGTTTGCTGTGATAGGGAGTCCTGATTGTTTAGGTCGACCCTATAGGAAACAAGCAGCCACTCACAGGGCCTGGGAAAGCAGTTAGGCTGGGGAGGAAACCCCAAACATGAGCTTAGTATTCATTTGATCTTATTTGTGTATGTCTGTGTGTGTGTGTGTGTCTGTGTGTGTGTGAATGAGAAAGAGAGTGAGAGAGATTCAAAGAGAAAGAAAGAGAATGAGAAAGAAAGAGTATGTGTTAGAGAAAGACAGAGGTTTTATGTAGTTGTGGAAGGGAAATTGAACCCCATGTTTGTTGTCCTTTCTCTCTACTCTCCTGTAATTATGATGGGTCAGGACTCAGGCTCAAGCGCTCACAGCTGACTTTTAGACCAGCCGTGCTGTCAGGATGGAGGTGACGGTAAAGCAAAGGGGACTGACCTCAAAACAGGCAATAAATTCTCCACCGTGAAACTGAGGATTACTGCCCATGATGGTTCCTGACCACAGAGCAGCAGGGCCGCTGTAAGAGTGTTGCATGTGATGTGTTTATGAGAGTGTGTGTCAACACAGAGAGATATATGGATGGAGAAACAGACAAAGAAAGATGGAGAGGAGGGAGAGAAAGAGTGAGAGAGAAAGAGAGAAAGAGACAGAGAGAGAGTATTAGGCCAATCCTTAATGTGTAGGTTTGCTGTAATAAAACAGGGGAGCCTTTTATTGTTAGAGTCTTTCCACTGTAACTCGACAGGCACTCTTCCTCTTCCCATGACTCAGGTCTTTAGCTCTGTCACGTTCTGTTTTTCACCATCTCTCCCTGCCCTCCCTTCTGCTTATCCCTCTCTTCCTTTATTTCTCTTCTGTCACAGATTACCTCAGTTCTGCATTCAGACATTGATCATGATGCCATCTTTTGTTTTCTTTTTCTTTTCTGTATCCCTTACTCTTTTGATGGGTCATAGCGCTCTCTCTTCCTCTAGGCACACCAGGCAACGTTTTAAGGGTAATTTACCAGTTTCGTAGTCACATTCAGAATTAAATGGCTCATTACGGATTGAATGAAGGCTCTCTCAGCCAACTCTAGTGTGAATTCCAGGGTTACTGCACCTGCAGGATCATAAACAGCGAGCTGGTGTTACGTAAACACCAGGCAATGTTTTTAGCGTTTTTTTCAGCTTTGTAATTACTTTGATAATTAAATGGCTCATTGTGGGGTGAATGAAGGCTGCCTCTAGAGTAGATTTCACAGTTACTCCACTTGCAGGATCTTGATCGGCGAGTCTGTGAAAACAAAACTGAAACTGAGAGAAACCAAAATCACATCTATTATCGGCTTGTCAGTCAACGTAACGCTACGGAAATCATCGCTGGCTCCTGTTCTTTGGTTTTGATTGGTGAGAATGTCAAATTCTGTTGGGTTTTTTTTTAAATCAGCGAGTATAAGGGGAGCTCCGGAGGTAAAAAATCACAGTCTTACCTGGTATGCCTATAAATTAAACTTAAACAGAATGAAACCGAAATTGCGTTTACTACCTTGTCAGTCAATGTAACGCTATGTGAATGATCATCGCTGGTTCCAATTCGTTGTTGCTACTTTCTTTTTTAAATCAGCGCCTGTAGGGGGAGCTCTGGAGGTAAAATATCGCAGGTTGTCTGATACTGCTTTAATAAATGGAGGTTTGTGTGTGTGAGTGTTTGAGTGCATGAGTGTATGTGTGCTTGTGTGTGTTACGTCCATCTGGACACGATACCCTGCATGCATGCATCTGGACCAGGTCCTCTTGAGAACATACTAACACCTCAAACAGCATGTCTCTCTCTCTCTCTCTCTCTCTCTCTCTCTCACACACACACACACACACACACACACACACACACACACACAAAAAGACAAACCTCCAGCACATATCAAACTAAGTTTCTCCCGTCCTGAAGCAGAAAAGCCACTTCTCGCCATCTCTCACCTCAATCAGCTCCTCACGACTTTAAACCCAACAGCTCAACACAGTGAATCAGCAGTAGGGCCAGAAAATGCCTGTTTAAAATCTCACAGGGACAAGGACCAGTGGCAGACTCAGAGAAAGAGTGTGGACTCAGTGCTTATTTAGAGTCTTTCCCAGTTCTTTTTTTGGCAAAATATGGAGATCTTCCACCAATGAATCTGCCCGTCGTTGAGAGACATCCACAGAGGCGAGAGGGCTCGAAGAGGAGTGGATTTGTGAACATGGTTTCCCACTGGAACCAAAACAGAGCTTCTTTGTGAGGTTTCTTTTTTTTTTGGATGCTCTGTTGCCTTTTTTCAGCTGACTAAGCGAAAAGCTGTGTATGATGTGTTTCTTACTGTGTGTGTGTGTGTGTGTGTGTGTGTGTGTGTGTGTGTGTGTGTGTGTGTGTGTGTGTGTGTGTGTTTTAGGGATGGAGGGAGGGAGAAAGCCCAAAATTGCCTTTGCCAAACAAAACCACCGCATATGTGTGCTGTATGATTCTGTGTGTCTTTCTACAGCATGTGTGCGTGAGAGAGAAATAGAGTTGGGAGTGAGAGTGGGGTAAATCAGTCTGTATTAGTATGTGTGTGTACATGATAAATCCTGTACACGTTCAAGAGTGTGTATACTGTGTGTGCGTAAACTGTGTGTGCTGTGTGTGTGTGTGTGTGTGTGTAACACTTGAGTGATGTGCATATGTAAGGCCTAGCTGCTGTTAGCTGCGTCTACTCAGCAATGTTAGCCATCCCCCTGGGACCACTAATTTCCTGCCAGCTACAGTATATAACAATTAC
>PYXC01001217.1:482500-495000 GCA_015244755.2 Tenualosa ilisha | reverse complement strand
GCGAGAGAATGGGACAGAAAGTGTGTGTGTAAGTTTGTGTGAGTGTGTGTGTGTAAGTGTGTGTGTGTGTGTGCCTGCCTGTGTGTGCCCAGCAGCATATGGACCTGATCTCACTCTGAGACTCAACCAGAAACACTTGTGAACAATAACAGGCAGCAGCAGCAGCCTACATGTATGGATATTCCATGATGTCACAACATGCAGCAGTACAGTATGTCAGTGTGTGCATGTGTGTGTCTGTGTCTGTGTGTGTGTGTGTGTGTGTGTGTGTGGTGTGTGTGTGTGTGTGTGTGTGTACGAGCGGGAGAGTAGGACTATTTGGAGGTCAGGGTGGGGATGCCAGAAACAACGACCACACACCTTGCTCACATACAATGGCAGAAAAAAGTCCATCATTCACACACTCATGCTAAGGCACACAAATCAGCATGAGCGCGCGCACGCACACACACACACACACACACACACACACACACACACACACACACACACACACCGGCGCAGCAGGCACACCAGCTGGGAGCAGAACTGCCTGTCTGCATTTGTCCAGGAAATGTATCAGCAGAGAAAGCAGACAGAAGGGTGAAAGAAAGAAAGAAAGAAAGAAAGAAAGAAAGAAAGAAAGAAAGAAAGAAATAATAAAAAAGAAAGAAAGAAAGAAAAAGAAAAAAGAAAGAAAGAAATTAGAAAAAGAAATTAAATGAAATTCAAAAGAACGATTCAGCAGTTCACTCCCTTTACATACACACATATCATGGGACTTGTCACTCGCCATACATTCTGTTACGCTTTTTTTCAGCACACTCTGTAATGATAGTGAAACATGCACGCACACACACACACACACACACACACACACACACACACACACACACACACACACACACACACACACACACACACACACACGCACACACACACATAAAGGGAGTTTTCAACCTAATCCATGAGATCACAGTGCTCCTAATCACCAGAAACCACACCACTGGCACAGAACCTGTCTGTAAGGACTTCAGTTTGAATGACTTTTCCAGGCGTGATCAAATCTGAAAATATCAAATGAAATAAATGCATGTAAGCCAAATTAAAAATAACCCTGAGTTAATAACAGATGTCTAGACATGCATCTGGTTGCAAAAAAACTACATTTAATTTGACCATAAAACTGTTGGATTAGGGTGAGACCCACAGGGGTTGGGACAAAATGCTGAGTGTAAGAGAGAGAAACAGAGTGTGTGTGTGTGTGTGTGTGTGTGCATTTGTGTACATGTCAGCACATAATGTATGTAAATCTGTTGCTATGGCAACAAGTTTGTCATGATTGACTGCATTTGTTCCTGTTAGAGTGAATGCATGTGTGTGTCTGTGTGTTTGCATGTGTGTTTCTGCGCGTATATGTGTCTCTGAGGAAGGGGAGGGTGTAGGACACCAACAGTCATGATGCGATACACCACTGACTACTGGGGCCGACTCCAGCTGTAATCAGCCAATCAGATAAGAGGCTTATGATGTTTGCCTGGGTGGGATTCTGGTGTGGTGGGGACGGGTGGGAATGACATCACCCACTGCCTGCCAAATCTCTCATTGAGCTTTGGGACGATCTGCAACCTCAGCCCAAGGCAACTCCATCACGCTGTTATGCAAACAGAGTCTTAGATGTCTTTCAACTGCCCAAAAAAACAGTAATGATGCCCATTAGTGGAGCCTTTGAGCTGCATCTGGACAGGGAGAGACAGTACCGCTGATTTAGCAATGAGAGAGAGTCCAGACCATGACATTCATTGACTTGATGATTAGAAATCACTTTCAGAAACACAAAATGGCATGTGACAGAGTTGAACTAACCTCAGCTATTGAGGTCAGAAGCAACGGGTGATGAACAAATTGCCAGATGTCTGAATGAGGCTTCAGGTTTAGAAAAGAAACAACCCTCCATTCTCCTCTCTGGCCACAGTAAGACTTAAGTCAGGAGTGTCTGCTCACGGGGTGAAATGGGAGCCTCACCTGGCTAATGGTGGCAGCTGACCGCAGCGGACAGAAGGGGGAGTGTGTGTGACAGGGGTGATGGGGGGTGGGGGATGAAGGGGTGATGATGTTCACAAGGGGGGAGAAACACAGACAGGTGTTCCTCAGCTGTCTGGACGCTTGGCCAGCACTGAGCCGAGCCCTGCTTGGTGCTGGGTGTCCAGCCTATTGGTGATATGGACATCAGAGATTTGTGTGTTTTTCAAAATGAAGTCTTTAGTTTGGGAAAAGAGCTGACGGTTTGAGCTCAAACAGTCTTGTACAGAGGCCAATCGAATTACACGCCCTCACTGCCCTCCATGCCCTCCATGCCCCTGTAGAAGCATGCTGATTAGCTGGGAATGTTTCTGGTCTGGTCGCCTCAAATGATTCCCTTTTGCTGATCCAGGCCTGTGCAGACTACAGACTTTTTGAATATAAACATCGAGCAGACAGGTCGTCTGGGATCATCAGAAATGCAGAATGAACCTTTAACTGGAGTTTCAATTAAGCATGGATATAAAAATTCACACTGACACACACACACACACACACACACACACACATTTTCTGATCATGAATTCTGATCTTGTTTCTGATTTCTGAGTGATGTGGCAATGTGTATTTTATCGCTGTTGGTGCAGCCAACATCACAGTCCAGTTCCTGCCTCCCACATGGCCCCATCCCATTTCACTTCAGAACACTGAGTCCACAACCCTGCTCTGCCAAGGCCAGAGTCATTCAAACATTCCAGTGATTAGTAAAACAAATCACATCAGATAGGAAACCAAGGAAAAACATTCAAAGTTCAAAGTTGAGAGGGGAAAGGTTGGATTCTTCCAGGGTCACGTTCAGTGATGCACTACAATACTCAGCATGGGTCTTGCCTTAAATCACACGACCACGTTCATCCCTGTCATTGGCACAGATGAAGGGTTATTGCCCGTGACCACAGTGAACATGGATACTGGCCAGTGCTTAGGTCATCCTTAAGAATATGAACAACAAGAGATATACCCTGTTATGAGTTCTCAAAGTGGTCCAGATTTTTGATGGGATGAACTTCATCAGAGTTCATTCGGAACATTAAGGGAATTTAGCTCTAACTCTTTGGAACTCTTCTATCAAATGTCTGGCTTTTTGTCTGCCCTGCAGTTCAAATTAATTTAATATCGTATTTTATGGAAATGATGTCATGGTAACAATACATGTCAATCATGTTCTTAGATGTACAGACAAGCTGACCAACAGACAGTGATAGACATTGACAAATTGGCTCAATAAACCACTATTCTCTCCAGACAGCCATCCCTCCATCAAATGGAATTTTTAACTCTGCCCCCCCCCCCCCAAAAAAAAAATGGAAAACACCATTGCCTGAGACATTAGCAATGTCTGCCAGACACTGGAGGTTATGGACTAGTCTATTATCCAATCAAAACAAGACCAGGGGCGGGGAGATACTATCAGAGAACCATCAGTATGGCTTCCCTGGACCTGTGGGTAATTTGTATAATACAGAGCAGCTGGATGAGCTGCCTATCTGTGTCTGGACAGGATATCTCCAGTGGTCTGCTGAGGTAAGGCTATCAACTTTCAAAAGCTGAACTTAATCAATCAACTTAATCAGGCCACTGACTTGTGTGGCATTCTTATAATGAAACTGAGTGATGAAGTTCAGGCCCGCTAGAAAAACTCCTATGGGTATAAGTCTGCTGTTGAAATACTTTCCATTGGCAAAACATATTACTACATATCTGAGATGGACAAGACTACTGCCCATGAAAAAAAAATTATCACAACGTTAACATCATCATCCAGCATCAAGTCATTGACATTTGGATGCATTCAAATGCTTTTAGGAGTGCAGGAGTCAAATGCTTGAGTTAGTAGCCTACTTCACTATCACTGTCTGAGCAGAGCAAAGACTAAGTAGAGAGGATGATGAGATGTTTTTGTAACCCGGAGGTAAAAGCATTCCACAGACACAGCCACTTGTCATACCACCAGCAGTCAATTTTGAAGGCATGCTCCTCTAACCCACTAACCTAACTTCAAACCATTCCACTTGTGTAACCCCAGGTAAGACCTGTGTGTGTTAGTGTGTGTGTGTGTGTGTGTGTGTGGAGCCACCCCCTTTGTGGCAACACCTGAGGCACATAAACTTGCATATCTTTGAGTGTGGGTGTGTGTGTGGGTGTGTATTCGTGTGTGTGAGTATGTACGGCTTCATATCCTACAAATTACAGACTATATTAATATCCTCTCCAAACCCTCGCCATTAGAGAGATGAGTCGACAGAATTATACACAAGCACATACATGCACACATGTGCACACATACACACACACACGCACACACACACACACACACACACACACAAAGGGAGGAATTCCTGCCTAATGGCATCATTTACCTCTCTAGCTGGGCCAATCACACTACCCTTGTAATCTGTCACTGCCAGAGTGCTTCCAAAAGGAACATTACTGTAGCCACGGATAGACAGAAGCTAAGGGAGGGACTTAGACAGAGAGAGAGAGAGAGAGAGAGAGAGAGAGAGAGAGAGAGAGAGCGAGAGAGAGAAAGAGAGAGAGGAGGAAAAAAGGAAGAAAAGACAGGATGAGGAGGGACAAAAATAAAAGAGCTGCAGAACAAAGACGAAGAAAAGAGAGGAGAGGGCCTTTCAGCATGTCCACTGGCCTCCTTCCCCCCACTTAACAACCCCCTCATACATTCACCTTTACAAAACCTAAATACACCCCTCAGACTCTCACACACACACACACACACACACACAGTCCCCAGTGGTTTACTTCCTGCATAACTACAGGTAGAGCTCTCTGTGTGGGTGCATGGAATGCAGCAGTCTATAGGGCAGATGAAGCATAAGATGTTCTTGAGGGGGGGGGGTTAAGAAAGGAAGACAAGAGGGGGGTGAGGAATAGCCACTGCATAAAGGCATATGATGTCATTAGGCTTCAAAGGGACAAGCAGACACAGCCCAGTTGTGCGCTTACTCACTCAGAGGCATCATCATGGCATATATACACAACAGACAACAACTGTTACCCCACAGGCACATATAGAGACAGACAGACAGACAGACAGACTCATTTCCTTGGTGTTTGTGTGTGTGTGTGTGTGTGTGTGTGTGTGTGTGTGTGTAGAGAGGAGGTCACAAACTCCATTAGATGCCTGAACATCATTGTCTTCTCTGCCTTCGTGAAGGTTATTTTACCACCAGACCCTGAACCAAACTTAACTCGTACACAGTTGCCATTAATTCATTAATTACACTTTCCCATACTCTCCTGACCCTCTTCCAAAAACATATATCCACTACAATCCTCTACACACACACACACACACACACACATACACACACACAACCCTCTTCCCTCTTTGCACTGGGTAAATATGACCACGATCAGGTCAACACAAGAGAGAAGAGAGATGTCCAAAGAAAATAAGCAAAGTTTCCTGTATCACCACAAGACTGCATGTGCTGTGCTATTCTGTGCTGTGTTCTGTGTGTGTGAGTGTATGTGTGTGTGTGTGTGTGTGCCCATTAGCTGTTTCATATTCCCTTTCAGGTTCAGCAGGCCAAATCAAAACCTTTTCAATGTAACAGAGAGACTATGCCTCTGTGCCCACCTCTAGTCAAAAATATGCAAGAATTTCATAGCTTCAACTAGAACTACAAAAACAAAATCGTATTCTCTGTAAACAATCTGGAAAGAGAGGTTAGATCCATGAAACCCCCAGAGTCTGTGTGTGCACATAACATGTTACTCTGGAAAATATGACAAAAAACAGCCCCTTGTACCCCAGGATTTGGAGCTCGAAAGAACGCTTCCTGCCATCCTCTTGAGACGTTTTAAGAAGCCTCATGGGCCGAAGAGGCGCAATTTATTATGTCAGGTGGTCAGGTAGTTATCCATAGGATTGCTGAATATGTATCTAAAAGCACTGCTTTAGGGAGCACCGCACTCTTAATAGAAATCGTCATTTTTTATTTTTGTATACACAAGGCATACCTCGAGTTCAAATATTTATTTTCCTTGGCACGCTATGCCAAACTTGCGAGACGTGATTGAAGCGATATACAAGAACGCATCAAAAAATTTGACATGCTGACTTTAGCAGAACAGCATGCACATCTGGAAGACGGATTCAGAGCCCTCCAGTTTGTGTGTGTGTGTGTGTGTGTGTGTGTGTGTGTGTGTGTGTGTGTGTGTGTGTGTGTGTGTGTGTGAGCGCGTCTGTGTGTTCGGTAGAGAGAGGGAGAGTGAGAGAGAGAGGTGGTATGTTCTCCCTAAAGCACCCCTGTCCTGTGCGGTGGGTTTGGGTTGCAAAGACGCCGTTGCTCGGCGGTCTGAAACGATCACCAGATACAACAGGAGAGAGCATCTTTAAAGAAAATTCCTATGCGCTCTGCGAAATAGCTGGGAAATCAATTAAACGCCCTGGTTGTTCAGAGAAACAAGTTTGCGATCAGATTCAGGTTCGCCGTATGGGAGCAGAACGGGCGACGGTGTCCTGATATAATCCCATTCAACCTTAAGCTCAAAACTGCAAAAATCAAAATGTACTAATATTCTACGGGACATGGATAATAAATGCATGACTATGACCGCAACTCGGCTAGACTTTCTCTTCTCCCTTTATGTACACCAACCTTGTCTGATGCACTTTTCTGACAGGCGCTTATGACGTGCCATTTCCAGTTATTTACGAGTCTCGGTATTATAGAACTAGCAAGCAATATCAGCCTAAAGCTATGATATCCGTTTCCTGTGTGAGGGGGCAGTTGTGTTTTGAAGAGATGCTGGGCCACTGTTTTCATGCCGCTTCAGGCCCTCGAGGCTCGGCCAGGAGCGTTTACAGGGTGTTGCACTCGGTTGTGCCCTTCCAGTCACTGTCTTTCCACACAAACGCACCCACAAACACACAAGAGCAATGTCCGTTCTAGCCTTTTTATGTTGTTTGAAAAAAAAGTTAACTTTTTTCAATCTGGCAAAAAATAATAATCTTTTCAGTGTCTTAGTGTGTGGATATCTGTTCACTGGAGAGAGAGCGAGGTCACGTTCGTGCCTCCAAGTGTGTATGCTGAAGCGCGCATCCCATGGAGTCGTTAAAACCAGAGGCTCTGGGGTAGGGATGATAATGACAGTGAATACGCAAAGTAACATCTGGGCCTGGGGAGACACAATGCCTCGATCACGCCCGGTGGTGAAGGTGAGAGGGGATTCTGCATTCAGTTCATGCGTTGTCAGCAAACTACGACTTTTCTCACGTTTCTGCCAAGGGCGTGAGTTTTTGTGTTGGAGCATGTGCATACCGCTACTTTACAACTCAACTCAAAGTTAAGTATTATTGCACTAAACATAAACAAGTTATTACGTGTTCATGTTGGCCATAATTCATTGAAATGATGCCTGTGCGATTCATACTTTCTGCAGGACACAACAGAATGTCATTTATATTCTTATCATTAACATTTTTGGAAATTCGTCTGTCCAACAAGATCGATGGACAAAGCCAAATTTTACCATAAAGTCTAGACTTTCAACTTCTGATTACATCTGTATTTATTTGTAAGGAGACACCGTCTAGAACAATGGAACCATATTAAAGGATGGTGAAATTATAGCCTACACATTTAACCGAATGTCGTAATGATCAGAAGTGTACAAAGTTCAATATCTATGACCTTAAACGACATACACATACCTGGGTCGTGGAAGGGGACTAAAGCGAAGTTGTACAATGGTCTCTGGGGTCGGCTAAGAGACGTCTCCAAAATCTTCGATGCCCCCTCGATGACTTGGACCAAGTCGTCGTACATGGAACCAGTCACGTCAAAAACAAACGCCAAAGTGGATGCTCCCTCCGGAATTTCTTGGTCCGGTTCGGGGCTCCGTGGGTCTTGCGCTGCGGATAAAGCCGCCACCAAGAGTGGCAGGAGCCACTGCAACGAGAGGATGAAACCCATTCTGCAAAGACCCGACCGGTCTGAGCACTGGAGAAAAGTTCGATTTAGTTGTGTGCTTCTCACTCGAGAACCTTAGCGTCGGCACCGAGAAGAGGGGGAAGACATTGGTTCCACGCACGAGAGCAAAAGCTGAGTGCAAACTCTGGCCAACTTTCCCACAGACACGAATAGAGCGACAGCTGAAGAAAGGAGGAAGGCAACTGTATCCTGCCCCTATTCTGGCCAAAGATGCTGCTGCAGGGACTGTAGCTCCCGGTCAGATTTTATTTAACGCACGACTCTCTCTCTCTCTCTCTCTCTCTCTCTCTCTCTCTCTCTCTCTCTCTCTCTCTCTCGGTGTGTGTGTCTCTCTTTCTTTCTTTCTTTTAACCAGAACTGTTCCTCCTCCCTCGCAGTTGTGCGTTGCCGACAGAATGCAACAGTCGTAGACCTATGCGCACAATTAGCAACCTTTGGCACACGAGAGTCGGGGTGACACAGCCCTCTCGGCCCTTGCATACATTTACTGGTCCAACCCACGCTGGTGTATCAGTCTAACTGTACTCATAAGCAGCCAAAGGCTACACTAATGACAAAGGATTGAACGCAGGTTTAAGGATAGCGTTGCTACTTCAAAGCTATACGTAGGGAATGTAAATGGCTCCATTTGGAAGGGGGAAACCCGGGTTTCTCCTTAAAGTGTCCTGTAATATCACTGATTGCTAGCTTTGTTTGCTAAATATTTAGAAAATATTTAGAACATTTCTGCGACATTTATAATTGAACACTGAACATTAGAGATTAACATAATACAAAAACGTATGCTATATAAAATACACAAATTTTATATAAATGCATTGTGATTTTTTTATTTTCTAAAACAATGCAGCGCCACCGTACATTATCATTGATAACCCTAATGATCTGTAACACACATATTTTACTGGACATTCTATCCACAAACTGTGTGCGTGTTTGTGTGTAACATTACACCTCCTAGTGGTTGTCAAATCACAATAGCAGAATCCCTACTAGTAGAAATATAGTGGTCTTCTCCTGCTTAGTTAAGCATTACCTGACTCCCTGACCGCCAGGAAGAGAAAGTGGAGTGACCGGAGGGAAGCAAAAAACAAAAAAGTGGACTGATAACCGAGTGGGTATTGCTACAGCATCTCAGGTAAGCTCAGGTAAGAGCCCTGTCTGTCACAGTTAAAAATGTGTATGTGTGTGTGTGTGTGTGTGTGTGTGTGTGTTTGTGTGTTTCAACACTGCTCAGTGTCAAGTGGCCTTATGCACCACAACAACAAGGAATGTGCATTGAATTTCTTTTAGGACAGAAGCTCTCTGTGCCCTGGTGTATATTACAGGTGGTTCGGTCAGGAGACAGTGTGCACTGACCACAGCAGAGGCATAAATACCTGCTACATTCCCAGCGGTTTGGCCATCTTCACACCATATGAGATCTGGGTGGAGGCCACCAATCAGCTTGGCTCAGCCTCCTCATGTGTGTTGACTTTGGACATCTTAGATGTGGGTATGTTGCTTTGGTGCCTCTCTCTAACTCATATGGAAAAGCCCTGTTGAAAACATGATTCTTATTGGTTCTGATAGAATAATGTCAGGACCAAGTAAGTCTCCTTACGTGATTTATACAATCCCAGCTAGCACTTTTATACTACTACTCTGATGTGCCCTAAAAACCTTGAGACCACTAATTTGGCTGATCCCAACTGGGGACTTTTACAGTTCAGTAAGTGAGGGAACTGATTTGCCTTGTGGAAATAACGTGAGGTGAACTAAGCTTTGGCTCCAGGTCTCACAAGCCTCATTAACTCCCAGGAGCCCCTCTGCGAGCGCTGGAGAGTCACATTTCCTCAGAGTGGCCCCAGGAAATGCACTGGGGCTGAAAACTAAGGCTTGCAGCAAACACAGGGTCAGAGCTCAGGCTTACTGAGGGCTTACAGTAATTGTAATTCTGCGTGTATGTGTGTGTGTGTGTGTGTGTGTGTGTTTGTTTGAATATACACATAAGAGCCATCTCTAAAAAGTCTCAAGAATCCTGTTAGAGACATTCCATCACCTTGAATAATATCATTTGGAACCATTTCTGTAAATGCTTTGTGTTAGTCACTGACTGATTATATTGGCTACACAGGCTTTTGTTTATGAGAACAAACCTCCTCAGCATTCACAAACAAGAAACCAGGCCTTTTTAATTAATGACTTAAGAGGCCCATAACACACATCATGTTTTATGTGCTACTTCATTAGCTGGTCTTAAATTGAATCATGAGTCAGCTGCAGTGGGATCTGTTTTGGCTTATGGCCAGTATAATCCAAAACCCAGGGCTGAGAAGTACTGACAGACTGACTACACAAACCTGTTCTCTGGCTGGTCCATGACTGCCTGGAGGTGGCACGGATGGCTTTAATCTAAGCACAACAATGAGGTGATGCTCAATGTTTCTGATACCCTGATGTTCTCACCACAATCACACAACAGATCTAAAGCAGAACGTGTCGTCTGAAAAAGGGCTATTAGTCTTTTTGTGATAAAAAATGGAACATTGATATCGGAATTCATCCTCAGCTACTGGACTTTAGCCATTTACAAAGTTACAACAAAGATTTCTTGGGGTTGAAGACAAAATGTGTCCCTATGCAAGCAAAACTCCACCTTGAATACGGTACTTTAAAGCAATAGCTGCACTAAATCACACTAAATGCAATCACAAATATCCCATAATATGTCTTATCTTGTCTTTCACACACATTATAGCCTAGTCTTTACTTCTGTTGTGAAGGTTCACAATAAGGGTAAGCACCTGACATTATTGTATTTTGCATCCTGTTGTTTTCTACTAAAGTAGCGTGGTTATTGATTTAGTGCTGTGGATAATCCCTCACAAGGCATTCAGTATGTTTCCGGTTGGGTTTAAAAAAATGTTTTGAGTAGGACACAGGATCCTGAAAGATAACATAACCCTGAAAGAATTCCCAGCGCACGCACGCACACACACAACCACACACACACACACACACACACACACACATATGCCCGCATCATGGTGGTTTCCCATACATCAGTGTACTGAATTTAAAGTTGAGTGTTGACCAAAACAATGCTCCTCTCCGATTTCCCCTGTGGGTTTCCATTTAACTGTCAGGGGCTCCAGGTACAATACAGTTATGTTATTGTGTTCCTTTTTCTTCTTTGCCCATTCTCCATTTCCTTTTGTCATTTGAGATACTTTTGAGGGCTTGCCACTAGAGGGCAGTATGCTTCTATGTGATGACTACTGCAGTGACCGTGTTCATCAGTGAGTTTTCTGCATAATTTACTATCACTCAGTGCATCCCATTAGGAACCTGGAAGAAGACCAAAACTTCTGGAGTTCAGACGTATTTTTGTTCAGCCAGTTCATAGCTGACAGAACACTAAACGCGCTAAAAGTGAGTGCCAAAAGTGATTTGATCATGTTTGTAAATGATTATAAACTAGTTAGTCTCAAGATAGCTTATGATAATCATAACTCCTGGCAAGGATTGACAACTGAGACACAGTGTGTGTGTGTGTGTGTGTGTGTTTTAGGACAGACACAAACCTTTTTTTGTGAGTTAATGTTTGTATGGATGAGTGAGATACACAGCCACACCCTAAACAGGAAAATAAGTTGGGTTTATTTCCAGTATCATGATGGATGTGGACAGGGATATTCAAAACTGGGTGAAAATAAGCATTTTGCATTGCAAAGGCACAGAGCTTTGAGAGACTCTGAAGTCATAGGCACAGTGATTTTCCAGTCTACTCTCTCTCTCTCTCTCTCTCTCTCTCTCTCTCTCTCTCTCAATAAATCTGCATGGATCGAAGAAGGGAAGACCTCAGCGCATAGTGTTTCATTTCATTTCAACTGCTTTTCTTTCACAATTGTAGAGTAATTGTCACAATTGGAGGACTAAAGGGTATAATATAACTGTATTATACCTCGAGTCCCTGACAATTAAGTGGAAAAACCACAGGGGAAATCATAGGAGCACTATTCTGGCTGATATGGGAAACCACCTTGACTTCCCCAGAAATGCTTTCAGTCCTCCTCCTGTAAGATATTTGTGTGTGTGTGTGTGTGCATGTGTGTTTGTTCGTGTTTGTGCATGTTTGTGTGTGTGTGTGCATGTGTGTGTTTGTGTGAAAATAAAGCGCTCTAGCTTGCATATCAGATCCCTCGAGAATGTATGCAAGCCTTAGACAATTCCCACCCACCACTAACAAAACAACTCATTCTAGATTCCCTCCATTGCCAGTACACCCCCTTCAGCCAAGAACAGCCAAGAGGAGAACAGGTGCCAAAAACAAAGTAAAGGGAATAAGGGGGACAAGAGAGAGAGAGAGAGTGGAAGGACGTGAGGCCTCTGTTCAAAATGCGTGTTGCTTTGTTCCATCTGACAATCTGCCCGTCTGTCTGTCTGTCTGTCTGGTCAGCTTGGCCCGGGGTTTAAAAGCATCAGCCTTCCCATAGCCAC
>PYXC01001217.1:445000-477500 GCA_015244755.2 Tenualosa ilisha | reverse complement strand
GAATTCCCCTCTCACTATGATTTGCTTTTTACATGCAAATAAACTAGTGTGTAATTGTGTAAGTGCATGCATACAAGAATGCGTATGGCAAATGTATAGGTGTGTGTAAATATACATACAAATGACATGTCACTAATTTGCATGTTAATAAACTGCTAGTTAATGGAGAATATGTGTACCCCTAATCTAAAATGTTAACATATAGATTAGGGTACACATATTCTCCTTTAATAACATGCAAATTAGTAACATGTTAGTCATGTGTTAGTCATTACAAATCATATCATTAATATAATAATTATTTCTGAGGATAACTGTTCCTGTTGTACTACCACCTTACAAGCCCCTTGCTGAGCAAAGCATATATCGGGATCAAAATGAATATGCAACAATTATCTTACTGACTATGAATAAGCAGTAATTAGGAGTTTATATTGGAGAAGGTCTAGTTAATGGCCTACTATGGGTAGAATAAGATCTTGCAAAATAAGGTATTAATAAGCAACTTGTAATGATTTACAAATGGCTAGCATGTTATTAATTTGCATGTTTAATAAGTTGCTAATTAATGGTGAATATGTGTACCCTAATCTAAAGTGTTACCATTGATATATATTCATCGTATGTGTAAGTGCATTAGTGTTAGTGTGCAGGGTGTATGTAGTGGGTGAGGGAGTTGTAAAGAGAGAAAGAGAGGGAGAGGGAGAGAAAGAGAGGGAGGGAGAGAGGGAAACAGAGATTGCCTATGGGTTGAAGTAAATCACATGCTGTCAGCACTGTTAGACACGTGCCCACCTAAACACCTGCATGCATGCGCACAGAGAGAGAACTCCTCTTTCTTTCTCTCTCTCTCTCTCTCTTTCTTTTTCCCCCTCTCTCTCCTTATGTATATGTATACGCATGGGTACCTATTGATTTAAGTTAGTGCCTACTATATAAATGCATCTTCTATGGTCTCTGTTTTAATGTTAATGTCTATGCATCCATCTTTTCATTCTATTTGCACCTCTCTCTCCCTCCTCTGCCCCATCTCTCTCTCTCTCTCTTACTTTCTCTCTCTCTCACTTGCACAGTCAAACACATATACACAAAAACTGCAAATTCATGAGTATCAGCAGTACTGTAATTGTGTGCTATTGTGTGGTGTGTGTGTGTCTGTTCTCTCTGTTTGTGGATTTTTAGTCTGAGAATGTGCTAAAAGTATCTATGTATGTCTGTGGACGAAAGGAACAGCCAACTTGTTTCACTGGGGTACAGCAAGGCTTTGAGCAAAGCTAAGATCAATGAGTGTTGAGTGTGAGTGTGTGTGTGTGTGTGTGTGTGTGTGTGTGCATGCGCATGTCTGTGTCTGTGTGTACAGTACTTTATTTGTGTGTGTAATGTGTGTATTCATGTAATTACCAGTGCCCCTTGGGACACTTGTCTTGATGCTGTTCTCTAAATCCTTACCCATTCTGTTCGATCTCCGTGGTGAGGAACATCAAACACTCCGGGGGTCCACAAGTGATCCATAGCGACAGGCACTCAGGGCTGTTCTGAAACATGACTGCTTCATTACTGCGTGTCCGAGTGCTGTTCCCATGACAACAGCTCCATTAACCCTATTAATGTGCACAAAGGACAGTGAGAAAGAGTGGAGAAAAGATAGAGTGAGAGAGAGGAAGAGTGAAGGAGAAAGAGAGAGAGAGAGAAAGAGAGCGAGAGATGGTGTGCTGGATCATTTAGAAATTTCCAAGAACTCGTGACAAGGTAAGAAGAGAGTGGGAGAAGAAAAGGACAAGAGAGTGAGAGAGAGAAAGAGAGAGAGAGGAAGATGCAGAGACTGGAATTGATTGGCCATGTCCTGAGAAGTACAGTATGGTCAAAGGAAGGCAAGAAAGGACTCAGAAAGGCTAAGAGAATTTCAAGGACACTGAGACTTAATCTGTAGCTGTGGACTGCCGCATTTCAACAAGGTGCTTTATCAGAAGTTTAATGACTGCTCTTACGAAATGGAATAATCAGGTGACACAGAAGCACACACACAGACACGTGGGCGCAAACACACACTACTTGTACATACACATCTAAAACTGAGCTACTGGAAATCACCAAGCTTATAATTTAACTGAAGGATCTGAGCAACCTGAGTATTCATGCATGGGAAGAAAATCAAATTATTGACGAAAGTACGTTTGACTCCATGGCAGTAGGTAGCGACATACTCCCGTTCGCGTTTCTACCAGCCTAGTTGTGGCTAATTCTTTTCCTGTCTATGGCTAATCCAAAACCACAGACTTCCAATGTAAGTTTAAAGACTGTGGTGATATTTGATGGGAATATCAGTGTAGAGATGGCCAACATTACAGCACTGTAGATACATTTTGTATATACTTTACTTTTCATTGTTTTGCACGAGACACATGCTGTATGTACACAAGCCAGCAGTTGTTGCCAGGAACTGTTGTTGTTACCAGAGCCCATTTACTGACCTCGCCATGTCTTCGTCATTCAGGGGGATGTGTCAGTCCGATCTTAGTTGCTGATTGCCTGTCTGCCGAGAGAAATGCCATTCCAATCGGATTATCTGAGTGTCTTAGCTCAATTATGAGTAGGCCAGTTCGGTTCAATTTCAGACAGACTAAGGTGTATACATGCATTTTAAAAGTTTTATTTTAGCCGGACTAAGGGAAATATTCAATTTTCTCCTAGTGTATGTAAAAATATAGACTGACAAGTAACTGACTTTTCTACTGGGTCATGTCAGCTTTGTACTTTCTGGGCGATTAATGTTTCTTTTTGGGACCAGTGAAACTGTGAAACGCTTAAACTCATAACAATAGATGAAAATGTTATGATCTATTCAGTATGTTATGTCTGTGTGTGTTCAGTATGTTGTGTGTTTCACCAGAAAAGACATCAGTCATAGAGCCAAACACATACCTAAATGTACACATAGAAACAAAAATAAATGCACACAGCAACACTGCCCCCCTATACCTCACAATGCCTAATGCTAAGAGGTGCTTAAGTTCCTTTTCCTGTTATGACAGGAAATAACTGGATACATGCCTCATTCAGAAACATTTATATTTTCTCTCGCTCTCTCTCTCTCTCACACACACACACACATACACTTCCTTTCTCCCCCCACTCTTTTCTCTCTGTGACTCTCTCCCAGACTGTTTCTCTGTGTTACACAATACCAAGGGAATCTCACAATAGAATTACACAGTATGTCACTGAGGACATGCTAATTCACAGAGATCCAATCAGCCAATAATGTCATTGGCAAAGGCCCATAAAGCACAGAAGGAGCAATAAAGAGAGAGGGAAGTGAAGAGAGAAAAAGAGAGAGAGGGTGAGAGGTGTGTGGAGTGAGTGAGAGGGAGGAAGAGATAGCAAGAGAGAGACTTCTTTAAAGCCTGCAGAGCGTGCAGGTGAACACGTACCCAGCCATAAAACAAAGAAAAGAGTGCAGTGAGAGAGAGAGAGAGAGAGAGAGAGAGAGAGAGAGAAGCACAGAAAAACACACAGTGAGACGTGACACTCCACAGCTCATCTGCTTCAAGGTTTCCTCCCACGCACACTAAATAGGAGGATGCTGCGGCGGTTTCAGATGCAAGCGTCGGCTAACTCGCCAGGCCTCCCCCCTACAGAATAAATAAATAAATAACAGCTGTGCTACAAAGAGTCATGGGAACGTTTTTCTTCACCCAGAAGAAGGCGCGTACTGAAAACACCTTAATCAAGGTCATGTTCATCCTCGACCTTAAAGTTCATCACGTTCAAGTGCAGGTCTGATCTGCTCATACACATGTCTTTAATGATTATACAAGCACACTCATAAAACAGTGGCCCAAATATGTGAAAGTACAATGAGATTATAGAAACACACAGAAATGCATGACTCCATGTTGCTAATGTGTACTAGATTTCATTTTGTGTCAGATGGCAAAGCATATTGTGACAGATGAATACATGGAGTTGAACTGATGTGTTGGTTTGCTTGGAAAAACTGAAGAATTTTAGTGTTATGCCATTCAAGTTTCAGATGTACTTATAACTAATTTCAAGTTCAGTGAGTGTGCCATTGTGATGTGAAAAATTATTTTACAAAACTGCACATAACTAATTATATGTATAAAATGTTCAAAAGCATTTTTATGGACACAGATCACTAACAGATTGCACAGACAGAAATGACCAGGGATATTGTGCTTTGGCTTTGTTTTGGTTTGCAACTGCACTACAATGGATCAATTCAGGACAGGACAAAGAGCTTAAATATATCTATCTGAGCGATTCTTGTGTCTGGATGTAAACCTGTGAGCCTCAGAGAAAGATCTTTTCATAGTTCATCTGGTGCAGGTTCTCAGAAACGAAAGAAATGTTTTTAATGATAACACAGACTGCTGGTAGGCAACACAAATATCCAAGTGTGAAAAACACTCCTTTGGCTATCTCCTTCTTTGGCTATCTCCTTCTTTGTCTCTCCACAGTCTTTGTTAAATGTGTGACTGCAGTTGAAGGTAAATATTGATGAGAAAAGGACAAACTGTAACCTCAAATCGTGAGAAACAATTTGGCCTTAGTTAAAACCTGTTCAAGGTCAGTATTCCAGCCTTTTCCATCCCTTCACTGGAGGGATGGACTTAAAAACCTGAAAGTTCATTAAATCTTAAGTCATATAAGGATACAAGAAAACTATATTGTCACATGCATATAGTTTCTGTATGTAAAAAATGAAGTGAAAATCTGCCTTTTTTGCATTAATACTGCAACCTAATAGGTTTATAAATAAATGAGTTAAACAGAAAACAAGAACTCTGTAAAACTATGTGACTGAATTCTAATGCCCCCCATCCCCTTTTGACTGACGTTTGGGCAGTTTAGTTGTGTGAGGGTGCAGTATTTTAGGGTTAGAGAAGACATTGAGGTTCATTAGGATCCGTAGAATGTGTCACAGTGACCCTTCTGACACTTTTAAAGAAACATGATGATGCCAAACACACCTCTAATGTTTAACTGACTGTCAATGTTAGATGTCAAATATATTTGGCTCAGGAGATGAGGGCAACACTTTAAAGGTAATAAATAGGCTATTTTCATTTACTTACCTACTTTACTTTGAATATGAAAATAGTCACCATTGTACCACCAGATATATTGAGGCATGTCTGTAATATTACTGTTAAATATTTTAACAAGAAAAAGTTTACTTTTTTATTTTGAGGCAAGTTTACCTTAATTTACATTGAATTTGTGATTTTTATTTTCCAAACTAATATTCCTTGTCAGGAATTTTCTTTGAGAGGGGCCCTAAACGCTTCATGGAAGCAGGCCATTTGTGATCTGTTATCATCTGTAAAGCCACCTAATGCCAAAAAGCTGAATTCACAAGCTGCCAGGCTGTTGCTTAAGATTCACATAACGTTACCAGGAAGCTAAAGCAGTCAATCTAGGCCATTGGAGCCCATCTCTCACAGAGTGACTTACTTTGTGACTTTGAAAATTAAAAACACATTTAATTATTCAATAATATGTGAGTTTTGTCTTCTGACTTTCTAACTTGTGTGTTTGGTAAAAATATTTATGTCCTATATTCAGAGCGGAACCACAACAACAGAGATGACCCCGGGGTGTTATCCGTTCTTTCCCAAGGGTAAATATTATGGGATGGCATAGCAGAATAAGGTTGACGTCCTTCAGACCTCACAGTCTTCACAACTAACAGGATGAGAGGAAAACAACATGCTAGTAAGTCTCGTGTATACACACACGTACACATGAAACATAAAGACAGACTGACAGAAACACAGTCAGTAAGCAGATATTAAGCAGAAACACAAAAAGACAAACAAGTTTACGGATCTTCCATGCAAACAAGTTACACACATACACACAAACTCTCTGTATAATATTACTGCCATTGCCTCTGTGAGCAGAGATAGCATTGATAATGATAAAAGAAAAAACGCTCTGAAACATCAGTGGTTTTGACCTTGCTCAAAGATACCCTCAGTGGTTTATAACTCACATGTGACACATTCCCAGTTGGCATTTCACATGTTTACATTTTAACAGGTCACACAAGACACATCTTACTGTATCTACTCAAGTCAACGAGAAAGCAAATAGTGGCAATGAAGGTAAACGCAGCATTTATTACCAAGTTCACATTGTGAAAGTGGTTAAAGTTCAATATCGATCTTTAATTAATTAGTAAGAAAGGCCACGCTTTGTATGTGTTAAGAGCAGTAATGATAGACTCAATAAAGCAAGAAGCTTGCAGTCAGTTTAGGCAGGAAAAGCGATAAGCAAATTCTTATATAATACAGAGGCAGGCTTGTCCACCACTTGCTGCAAGATTCTGAATGGGTTTTGTTCCTTAGCTACTGATAAGCTGTATTGCCACTGGAGTTTCCGTGTCAGTAGATTCAGTCTGATGCAATTCCAAGAAAATGAAGTTTAACTAAGTTAACTAAGACTATGTGCGTATATGTGTGTGAGCACACACTGAAAGCCTGCCTGTAGGCAGCCTATCTTTATGGCTTATTTCTGTAGGTCTGCATGAACCAGTGGTCCATTTAGGCCATGGTGAGTGTACTTTTCAAGATGTTTACAAGATGTGATGGATACATGTCTCTGCATTTTGTTTGTTCAGATACACATACAGTATACTTAAACACACACACACACACTAACACAACACGCACATAGACACACACATATGCATATAGCACAGCACACATGCACACACACACACACGGACATATTTGGCGCAGCACAACAGATCTGTTCACCCAAGAATATAACCAGTCTGCTTTGAATATGCAATACTTTTTCCATTGCTTTTTTCCATTGCTTTTTTCCATTTTGTCAATGTCACAACACTAACCACATAGTCATGGAGAACTTCCTGTGGTAAAACGCTCTACAGTGAGGCATGCAAAACATAACATCTCTCTCTCTCTCTCCTTCTCTCTCTGTGAGAGGGTTAGACTTCAGGCAGTATGCCTCAAGCTAAAAGATATGGAATCAGGACAGAGAGTCTGTACTCATCCAAGGTGTTCCCAGGATAGATAGCCTGTGACAGGGGTCACAGAGATGTGGAACTGCCTATGTGGAGCCCTGGTGGCCCATTAACCTTAAAATAGTTCACTGACCACATGTCCTTCTGTGTTCTTGAGAGGGCCACCTGAATGTGTATGTGTTTCTGTGAGTGTGTTTGTGTGTGTGTGTGTGTGCATGACAGAGTGAGAAAGAAAGTTTAAGGAAGTGCACCTGTGTGCTAAATATCTCTACCAGCACTGTGGACGTGGTTAAACAAATCCTAGTCACATTCCAAATATCTAATCTTCCCATTCTCCTTTACCTTTTAGGTCAAAGGTTATATTGGTTGTGGGGGGCTGTGTGACATTCTATTCTCTGCTCCTGTGATCATACAGATCATAAATGACTACGCAGAATATATATACCTAAACACTTACCTGGAATTATTTCCCTGAACCCAAAGCTAAAATAACTGAGGTAGCTATTTTGTAAACTTGATGCTAGCAAAGCAAATGCATGTGATTCTAAGTAACCTGAGACTGACCTGCTGAGGCTTGAATCTGGGAAATATAATGTTCTCAGCACTCATACCTATTAGCTTGCTCCTCAGGAACCACATGCCACGCTAATGAACAGACCTGTTATGTCATTAGCCTTGCGGCTGGCTGTGAGATATGAAGCCTGAGCTCAGCCAATGACAGCTGCTAGCATCTATGCTATTTTCGCAGTGCAAAAATCTGTGGCCTTTGAGTGCATTAACTTGCCTTGACGGCAGGGATTAGTGTCAGTGGGAGGTCAAAGTGCAAGTGAAGATTACGGTCCATGTTCATGTCCAAAAGGCAGAGGCATGAGTCTTACGTGAGCAGATGATATATAAACAGAGCTGTTGGCACCGTGATATCATAGTATTGACAGCTGTCTCATTGATGTGGTAATGTGGTGCGGAAGAAAATCTATGAAACTAAAATTATCAGCAATGTCATTCATGTGCAAGCCCAAATAGAGTGAATGGATGTGTGTGTGTGTGTGTGTGTGTGTGTGTGTGTGTGTGCGCGCGCGCATGTGTAGCCCTACATGTCAAATAAGTTCAGAACTTAAAGTTCAGTACTTAATGACATACTGCATACCATGTGAGGAAGAGGTATAACCTTGAACACAGATCCTGAATATACAATAAGATCGATGGTCGTATATTGACAACACCAGTCAATGGTAGTTCTTTGCTTTTTTTTTACATTTTCTTAGAAACAGCCAGTATGCAAAATAGGTAGGCTGTGCTAGAATGTTAAGACATCATCTTGTGAAATTCTGAGTGGTTTGTAACACATTGACATTTTAAAGGGGCCATATATATATTTTTTCAACAAGTTAACCTAGGTCTGTGAGCTCCACATAGACTAGTCTGTGCACCGTACAACCTATAGTTCTATTGATAAAGGGCCTCACATACTTTAATTCTGTAATAAATAATAATAAAAATAAAAATAATAATGAAAATATGTTCAGAAATTAGTGAGATAGCTAATATTGTAAGTCAAAATGAAAGTCATAATCTGCACAAGTTTTGGAGCTCTTAAGATAGCAGGCTATAGCTCGCTCATTTCTGAATGGATTTCTATCATTTTTGTACCGAATGTACTGTATGTGAAGCCCTCTAACACCATAACTATATGTTAAACATACCAGAGTTCTGAATGCAGATACTTAAGTGCTGTACTTAAGTAGAATTTTCAGGTATCTGCACTTTACTTCTGACAACCTTAGCTTTTTCCCCACTACATTTTAACAAAAATATCTGTACTTTCTACTCCTAACATTTTCAAAAGAGGCTAGTTACTTTTGTCTCAAAGCATTTGAGGGAAGTTATCAATATTTTCACTTCATGGCAATATGGTGCACCTTCCCAACATTAAGGCCAATTCCAACATGTATGGGACAATAACAGAATTTCTTATGAAACACCATCGGTTGAGTGAAGATTGTTACAGCCTGTGTCTTTTACCAAAAACTGCCATCAAAATCATTTAAACAGGCTAATATACTTTTTACTTTTATACTTTAAGTACATTTCAGAGCCTGTACTTTTCACTTTTACTTGAGTAAGGAAATCATGAGTCTTTTGTTACATGTATCTATACTTCAACTTGAGTATGGAAAGGGTGTACTTTTGCCATCTCTGCCTACAGACAGAATTATCATCCTGGTTATTTTACAATAGAATGTAAAGCACTTTGAAAAAAAACACCTTAACATCACTTTGCCAAACACACATATTTACAAACACTCTCTCAGCAGTCTTAAGCAGGAAAAGCTTTGTTGCACGCTGAGCTTCAACTGGCTTTATCCTCCTAAGGCCTCATTCAGGTGCCGCATTTATGCAGAAGCACACATGCGCATGCATTTGGCCTTATAATGAATTAAATAAGCTTGTTTTTCGTGGAAATGATGTCAGAGCAAACAAAACTGCCAGCCCCCCCTCCCCATCCCCCCACTGTCTGAATGATGTCCTGGTGTGACTCATGACCTTTAGTACTGCCAAGAGGAACGCACAGTGCTGCATTGCTGATTGGCTGGTGAGCTGACAGGAACAGGAAGTGTGAGTGGCACTTGATTATGCTGCTATTATTCAGCATTACTGAAGTGCTAGTTTAGCATGCGCGGCTGCTTGCTGGGCTTGAGTGCGAATAATGAGCTCCTTTTCTCCTTCTTTGTTGCCCCATTCCTCCCACACTTACCCTTTTGGCTCTCACGTTCCTCTTGTTCCAGTTTATTTCATCAGTGTTGAGTTTACTGCAGGTTTCTTCTCCATCCTCGGCTTCTATGCCCATGGACAACAAAAAAGGTATTGTACTGAGTTCACGTGCATTATGATGTCTCTCCCTCAACCTGATGTTCCTAACTTCATGGCATAGGGTAGAGGTGTAGCTCTACCCTAGGGCAGCTTAATACCTAACATGACCCAACCCAACCCAATGTCGACATCTTGCATTCACACATGCTCCTTGAGTCAGACTTTTAGTGCACACAACAGGATCAATATGTACAGATGTCCTCTTCATTTTCCAAAGGTATGAACACGTGGCTTGTGTTTTTTCACACACGTATAGGCAAGCACATACATTACCATGTGTCTTTCTATGTTGCATAAGAGGGGTCCATTGCATAACACTGTGCTCCGTTCTAGGTTAGAGCCTCACCAAGACGAGTATCAGCAGCCACTGCTGGTTACCATGGCGCTCGTGGTAACCATGGTGCCAGTTTGTCCCATGGAGCTGGGGCATGGTTCCCAGGGTTACTGAACCGGTTTCTGTCCATTCTGTCAAGGGAAAGTAACCACATGATTGTTCTGTGATTGGTGCAATTTGTGGGTTTTGGAGGTAGGTGTAAGAGAAAGCTAGATTTCCTTCCCATCGGTGACCATAATACCACTAGCCTGGGTAAACCCAGACTTCATCTGGGTTTGGGTCTGAAAATTGCATGAAAAAAAGCATGAAGAATCTCCTCAGAGTTGCAGCAAATGCTTCTTTCTTAGTGGTATTAAATACTCAATTTGAAGGAAAATATCCAGAGTTTAACCATAGATAGTAACACCATTATTGGTTGTGCATCATTTAAAACCCACCATGAGCTAGAGTAGAGGGTGTGATTGCCTCCTAGAGGGTGGGATTTTTTTTGATGCATTGACTACCTGAGCTTGAATACAGACAGACATGCAGTTTGTCTTACCAGATGCATTAGTCCAAGCATATGGATATAATGTGTCTCTGTACCATTACCTGTTCTTGCGGCCTGGGCTGGACCAACCCATAATCACAATGGTGTGACAGCCTAGCCTCACCAGACTAGCTGACCTTTACTCTTTGACCCTGATGGACAGAGCTGGAGAGTGATATGGCCAATCAGGGCTGATTACAGCAACCTCGCCTCCAGCTGTGCTCACTGAAGATGTCCTGACTCAGCTTGAGAAAAAGACTGCATAAGCTGAACCTCCCATGCCTGATGCACACTCACACTGTCCTTAGAGCCATTCTGTTGTATTTGGCAGTGGTGCTGTATTTGTGCAGCATGTTAGAATAAATAAATAAATGTAAGATGGAATATTGTTGCAGAAAAAGTACAAGTCAGTGGTATTGCTGTGTATCTTGAATTGTTATTACAGTAATACCACATATTTATTCCAACAGAATTGTTACTGTTACCTATACTATATTACTATATACACACACACACACACACACACACACACACACACACAGTGTCATGAGTATGCATGTGTTTGTTTGTCTAATGGCTGAAAAGTGCTCTGTCATTCATCCTGTCTTACAGTGATAGCAAAGGCAGGAGACCGGACACAATAGAACAACTGTACCCAGAGTCACTGGGTAACTCACTGTGTCATCACACACACACACACACACACACACGGTACATGGTACATGCTTGCTGTGATATTGCCTTGTTGATTAGTGCAGATGAGAGCCTGAGACCAGTCATGTGTGTTTAATCTCTTGTGAGTGGTGAATAATTGATTTCCAATGATATCCTTTCATCATTCAGGGCTGGAGGGGACAGGAGCAAAACAGAGACTGAGATAGGATGGGTCAGAGAAAGAAGGATAGAGAAAGAGAGAGGGAAAGAGAAAGTGAGTGAAAGGAAGAAAGACAGAAACGCAGGTGCAGTCTCTTCATAGGTTGGTGGATAAATTATTCATCATGTTTAGCTTTGCATTTTTAACATTGCAAATTCTCTAAAGGACACCTACACTGTCTGCCTCTTCCTCTCATACACACAGAGATGGGAGGGTGTGGAGAAAGGAAAGATGAAGAGGGTGGAGAATGAAAGAGGAAAATAATTTTAGTTGCAGTCCCAGAGAGGGCTGAGCAAAGAAAAAAATTAAATGATGGAGTTATCAGTTTGGGACACACATCAGCCCTGCCCTATACTATCCCATTCATATCAGAGGAGGAGAGGAACTGTGAAACGGAAGAGAGAGAAAGAAAAGCAGCTTAGCGTTTCTCAGCATCCCTCCCTCGCTCTCTCTTTCTCCAAAAAGTGATGAGAGGTGAAACTGTCCACCTCTATTATATTTAGCAAGATAAATGACTGCTAAAAGAGCTAGCCAGGGTAAATTCCTTGTGACTTCCCTGTGTGAGTGGCCCTAACGACCGTCTACAGTGGAACCGAGTGTAAATAAAACATGATTCTATTTTGGATAGGGGGCATTCGCAAAGTGTGACAGCATGTCTGGACTTTAAAAAGACAACTGGAGACTGTCCCTATGGTCTCGTGCAACCCCCACCCCCTCCCCTCCACCCCCAAAGTACCAATCAGACAGCTTGTCCTTAGTCCACCGTCTCCTGCCCTCTGCCTCCTGCTCTCTCTGTCACATCTCCTGAAGTCACCGGCGCCCTGTTCCCAGTCTCCACTGTCAGACTGCTTTACTTCAGCTCAGACACACTCATAAAAATAAACCCTTCTGCCTGCCATGGGGTTGTCCCTGCAGGGCAGATTCTGATATTAAACTGGCTTCATTTATTCCAAAACTAAATCATGGTACGATGATGACAGAGCCCTAGAGTTGTTTTATTTTGTGTGGTTGAGGTTTGCTCTACAGGTTTGCGGGTTTGTCTGCAGGTAGACTATCAAACCTGACTGAGATCTGCAAATTCCTCACCCGCATGCAAATGTCTATCATTGTTAAAAGATTTAAGTTTGTTAATTTTGCAAATGTATTGACCTATAAACAAATACATACAAAAGGACAGAGTGAAACTATTTAAAACTCCAGATATTGTAGATAATATTTGTATTTATTTTCATTTCTCAAAAGTCATAAACAATGCCAAACAGAACACCTTGCCAAGCAACATCAGAGGAGCAATACAACATCTGAAGCTGAAGCTGCAAGATAAGGGCCCACGCACAAGATTCTTTCCATTCCAATCTTGTTGATGCCAATGCACCTAAGCCTATTATCATATCTTGTCTCTGCATGGTCTCTGTTTGGGTATCCATGCATGGTGAGACAGGCCATTTGATAAGGGGAATCAAGTATGTTCTGTCATCAAAGCAGATCTTACAACCCCACAGCTCAGCTCTGTGGTAATGCAGCGAGCAGGGTTCATCACCTCAGGTTCTGTTTCATACATGTGGGAAAACAACCAATTGCATTGAGCAAACCTGGACAAACAGATCCACAGATGGGAATGCCAATGTAAGCAAACTTTACCTGTGTGTGTGTGTCTCTCTCTCTCTCTCTCTCTCTCTCTCTCTGTGTGTGTGTGTGTGTGTGTAAAAATGTATGGGTGTATGAGTGTGTGATCCAGTTACCTTAGATGGAAGAGGGTGAGGGAAGGAGAGGTTGATCACAAAATGAAAGGAGTGTTGAGAGAGAGGAAGGGATAGAGAGAGAGAGAGAGAGAGAGAGAGAGAGAGAGGAGTGATAAAGGAGAACATTGTGAGTACTTTCACAGGTGAGAGGGTTAGGGGCATGTGAGGTGAATTTAATGAATTACAGACGTAATCTCTGCCTGTGCCCTGGCAACAACTGGTCTGGGATCAGATCTCACAGATCAGCCATCACTTTTTCTGCTAGAAGGAAACTGCACCAGGCTGGCTGGGGACCAGCTGGCTGGGCTGTGCAGTGTATGATAGGGTGAGTGAAGGGTGGGATATGGATGGATAACACAGCGTTCCCAAAAAAGACAAGACAATGAAAGGACCAGACATTAGCACACTCTTTCTCTTTATGTCTCTTTCCCTCTCTCTCTCTGTATTTGTATGTGTGTGTGTGTGTGTGTGTGTGTGTGTGTGTGTGTGTGTGTGTTGGGGTGGTGGGAGGAGGGTTTGGACATAAACAGCTCAGACAGAATGAGGATTTTATTTACTTTGACCACACACACACTGGTCCAGCAGAATAAAAGTTTCATACATAGTCTCCCCATTTCTTTTCTCAAAAACCCACAAAATAAACAAGCTAACATATGCATATAAAGACTCAAATGACTTGACTCCCCTATTTTCCTCATTGGTCAGGTTTAATACAGGCTCCTTCAGACTGCTGACTGCCACAACAGAGCATTAGAGAGGTAGCGAGGATTTAGGCCCTGTTTACACGTGTCTAGATATTTTTATAAACGGATATTTTTTTTATCCATTTGGGCCTTTCATTTACACGTAAACAGAGGTTTAGCCACCTCAAACGGATATTTTTTGTAAATGCCCTCCAAAGTGGATATTTTTCCAAATGCAAGATTCTGTGGATTCCGCTGGATACATGTGCATACGATTAAACAACTAAATTAAAAATAAATGAATAAATAAAAATACCCATTCATAAAAATATCTAGATATGTAAACAAGCCCTGAGATATTAGGGAGATTTTAAAAGTACCCAAGGAGGCACTACTGGAAATGTTGGGATAGATGATTGCTTAATATGTGGACCTTGACACCTAACTGTCTTTCTGTGTGTGACCACACATTTGATCTTGTGTGTACTTACAGCTGTGTGAACACACATTTGATCTTGTGTGTACTTACAGCTGTGTGTGTGCATTGGCTGTGTATGTGTGTGTGTGCATATAAGTTTGACTGTGTATAACTGTGTGCATGCACATGCTGATATGTGTTAAACTACACATGTTTGTGTATGACTATTAATTGGCTTAGGAACTAGAGTGTCTCGTGCAGGGTGGTGATGTTGCTGGACTGGGGAGGGGAGGGGGGTTAGCTGTGTTACTTTAACAATCATGACCTAGATCCACTGATCTAGTTTTCTGGAGGAGGAAAACGGAAATTTGCTGAGGCTATAGTATCCCAGGATTGTAAAAAAAAATGTTTATGTGAACTGGGAGCTACTAGTATGACTCATTTCAGATCTATTACAGTGTTATTGTATGTTTATATGGTGTTCTAGATAGTTATCTCAGGATAATCTCAATTAAGTTTTCTGTTTCTGTTTTTGTTGAACTGGGCATGTCAATATTCATTTGTCAAAAATCAATGACCCGCATACTGTTATGTAAAAGAATTCCATATACATTAAAACATACACATATACATAAACATACATACTCATTTTTGCATCACTCTTGCACAGCTAATGCCTGGTTTGCATCTGAGCTCACGAATTCTCATCAAACCTTCAATCAGAAGGCTGTTTCTTAAGGATGCTGAAGTCACCAGTGGACCTGCCACGTGCACACCCCATCCCACAGTAGGCTTGTTACAAACGACAGCACCAGAATTAATGACCTTGTTGCCAGAGCAACTATTGACTGCTGTGCCCCACTCGCAACTCATGAGTGCAATGGGTCATCTAAGAAGATGAAATAACCACACACACATTATCCACACTATTTTCCACTTTACACTCACTTCACCAGAATCCTGAGCCCAGAGAAGTGCATTATAAACATTGTGAAATATTATACCCTACCAAGGTTTTAGCATATCGGTGCTAAAACTGCTTGCTGGACAGATAAATGAAGTTACTATGGCGAGTAAATGTAATCACCAGCTCGGGAAAGAAAAATACCCCTTTTTGTTTACAGGAGGGCCACACAGAAGTGTAATTGGTTGGATAATGAGAACCACTGTGGGTGAAAAATGAGAATGTCCTGCTTTCAATCTTGTGGGAGATTCCCCCTCCGCTCAGAATGCTGTACAGAGGATCTTACTTTAGTCATTTATAAGATGCTGGATTGAGTAATACCTCACAAACATTTCACAAGGATTTTGCTACACTTGCACTTAGGGAAATCCTTACTGATGTTTAAATGAGCATTCCGGTTGGAGAGTACCTTAAACTCTTGATTTGACAGTAGGGGATGTGTCTACAAACCTGTACACCTCACTGGGCCCTGTCCTCTTACATTAATATTTGCTAGAAAGTCAACAGTTGTATGACAAATGTGTGTCTGACATCCAATATCTCAAAGCCTGAGGGTAGGCCAGTGAGTAAAATGAATCAGATTCTACCACAGACATAGCTCTCCTCTAAGAGCCAAAGCTGGATGAACCCCTTCAATTTACTTTTCACATACTCTGATCTCTGGCTGGGCATCCAGCCATAAGTGTGTCATTGCCACTTCTTAACACCTCACAGCGACAGCATACTACCTCCCTTAACAACTGTGTGTGTGTGTGTGTGTGTGTGTGTGTGTGTGTGTGGAGCACATGAATGTGTGTGCTTAGCTTATCTCTCTGAGAACATTGTGTGACTTACAGCATGTAATACCTCTCTTACTATGATGAGCTGATATCATCATAAGAGCTTAATAACCTTAGGACACTCTGGCCTTCTCAGCCTGAGCCCATGGGAGTTTGAACCATGTACATTAGTTTACATACTAATAGGGTTTGCATATAGATTAAAAAATGTGAAAAATGACTCCAATAAGTATAAATCAATGTTCTTGATTATTCCCCCTGACAACATTTTCCTTTTGACATTCAGCAGGTAGGATGTCACTTTCAGGAGAAGATAAAGTATTTCTGTTGCCTTGTAAGCAGATATGGCTTTTCAGTTCATCTCAGTCCTCCTTCTTGACCAGCCCTCCTGCATTGGAACTTTCCACTGAACAACGCACCACACACACTGACACAAAGCCGAACAGTCTAGTGAAATCTGATGCACGAGAAATTTGTTTTTCAGGGGGTGTAAGGGAATGCAATGCAATGCAATGCTGCCTAGCAACAGGTCATCATTTTTCGCTGGGCCATCCAAGCAAAAGGAGGGGGGGGTCTGTATGGGCAGTATAAACAGTCATTCTGGATGGGAATTTTGCCGCTGGGTCAACAATGGGTCTGCAATGTAAACAGCACCAAACTTGTAATCCCCCTGCCACAGTTCTGAACAAAGGGCAGCAGAATAACAACCCGACTGCGTGTTGTTGATGGCTCTGCCCACTGGACTGACTGGGTGACATCCCACTACTGCCTGCCTCACACTGCTTTCTGTCCAGTGAGCAAGCTCAGCTGGTGTCACTGTTGAAAGAGGCACATTTGTGACATTGGCTCATATAGGCTTATGCCACTCACACCAATGTGGGCACACTGTTCTTGTCTGTTGTAGAATGATTCATGAGCCATTAATCGTATTAGCGCCAAGGAGCCAAATAAAGTCTTACCTGCACCAACAGCCCTCGCGTCATTACTCAGGTGCGTCACAGGATCAAGGTAGAGGAGCTTTTGGAATTCTTAATGGGGGAGTGGGACCATTAAGTTTCTCACTCACTAGTTGCTGCATGTATGTTGCATGGGGATCTTTCCCAGTGTTTTGACCTGAACATGCTTTGTTGTAAGTGTATCATAGGCTACAGAGATCACTCACAGAATAAACTGCTTATTCATAAACAAAATATGTACTATATGTACTACTATAACACTGTAATAGTGAGACCATAGTCTGTAAAATCAATTGAGACAAATGGAGGCTAACCAGGGTGTCTAGTATGAACATGACAAAATGTGTGGCAAACCACAAACTGAAGCTAGCTGGTAGGCATTGAACACGATGCATGCTCCCCGTATCAGTCAGCTCTGCACATCCTAAATTCCATTCCTGAGGAACTTCACTCAAACATGAAAGGGCCGACTACAAAACCTCCTTCATCTTGCTGCTATGTTCAGTAATTTTCCGCAGGCGTGTCTTTTGCCCTGCGTGATGACATCAGACATGCCCGTAGACTCGGCTTTGTAAGCGCTCACTATCCCCACACCGCCCAGCAGCAGCGCTCATTCTCACTACGCACTCCGAAGGATAGCGAGACATACTGTCACCACGAGGAGCAGTTCTGGGAAGTCAAGTCGTGAAAGCCGCATCGCATTCACTGCAGCAACCCCCCTTGACCGCATCGAATTCACCTTAAATATGTCTATCATCATCAGTTGTCAAACGGACAAGGTAAGAAATCCTTATTAACGTCACTTATTATCCCTTCAGTTTGTTCTTGTAGCAAGACTGACCGCAGTTCCAGAGCATACGACCGTCGCTGACCATGCCGACATGCTAACTGAACTAATAACGCTGTACGAGTTGTCATACAACGGAATTTCTAAAATCATGTCGGGACGGATAACGTTAACATTTAATGTTACTGCTATTTTAATAGCTATAATGTTAACGTGTAGAAGGCCAAGAGGACGTTATCTCTGGACCTGGGCGGGCTTGGATTTTGTAGCTAACGCTGCAATGTCTTTTCATGTCAATTAACGCTAGCTATATTAGTCGTTTGCTCGGATTCCCACTGGAGAGACAGGAAAATAAGAAAATCTTCAGGATTTTGATTTGGTACTAGTTTACTGTAATGTAAACGTTACAAGGATACTGTCTGCCTCAACGTAGTAGATACAGTTGATCAATGGTAGGTTCCCGCCATAAGCACGAGCTAGTTAACTGGCTTGTCATAAAAAGCGCAATGTGAGATGTGCTGTTACCAATACAAAGAAAAGAACGTTGTTGTGGGGGGAGAAAAACTTTGACCTACTGTACATTTATGTCTCTGAGATAGAAAAAATTGAAATGACCCTTACTGTTGGTTTGGAGGACAAGGTAGTTAACGTGAAGAACTACTGACGATGTGCCATCACTAAAGGTAGACGACACTAGGTGGTTTGCCAACCCGAATTTCATCATCCACTTGTTCATGGAATCAACCAGTTTTAAACATCAGACACATGAAAGTTGTCACTATGGTGTGCTCAATAGGCTCATTTTGGATTAATCGGTTAGTATTATATTAATATCCAATTAATATTATCAAATTAAACGTATAAGGACAGCAGCACATTTGTCGAATGAGCCCATAGACACTCATGGATTGCTCGAGGTTGAGCTGACCAATGTGAGCGATTCCAGAGTAGTTTGTGGATCACGGTGGTGGGACCAAGGGTAGTGAAACGTTCAGCCCCACTGACCCACTTTCTTTGCTTGGGGTGTATGGAAGAAATGGAGGGGGTGGTGGATTGCTGAGACGACTCAAACTGGAATGGCGTTGTTGCGAGTTGCTTCGTAGCCCCCTGAATCATTGCAGTAACGTTAAAGCAGTTCATTCTTTAAAAGGGCATCCGGTGTTGCAAATGCTTTGTGGGGAACGACATCTGTAATTAATCTAGGTAAAGTTATTGCGTGGCTGACCCATGTTTAAACAGAAAATGCGTTATCTACGTTACCGTGTCTTAACATTTATTCTGAAAAAGACTGCAGAGTCGTGGCACTCGAAACGACCGTACACACTGGGAATATTGGTTGTGTTGAAATGGATATTTAATAATATTTTAACACAGTCGTGTTTTTCTGGATTGGGGTTCATATCCTCCGCTAAATTGATGATCACTTGCAGGGCTAACCCAAATTGGAGGTGCCAACAATCTGTCCGTCAGTAGGTTAAGCGTCTGTAAAGCCTTGATTTGCCCTTGTCGGTCTGGCATACGCATCGGAATTTCACTTAATCCGTTATTGGCATGCTAGCATCGCTACCGCCGCGTGCGACCTGCGTCAGTAGTCCCACACGAGGAGAATTTGACCTCTGCATGCTGCATGGAGAAGAGGGAAATCGCGGTGTCTCGCGTAAACCTGCACAATCCGGAATAGCAACTATGATGAGCCTTGATGCAACCTGATGCGGGTTTGACGCTGTGATTTGGATTTAAGACAAATGTCTGGCGTTGTAGTGACTCCTTATGTCGCCATTTCAGTTTGCCAGTGTCCTTGACGTTGTTGACTTTTAAAATGTGGGATGTTGGGTATAAATAAACACATCTTTACTCTAACAATTAAACTGAAGGGTTAATTCTCTTTCAAAGATCTTGAAGGCAAAGGTTACATGTTTTTACTCCCTGGATCACCTGTTATAGATAGAAATGTGGATCGAGACGAACCCAGTACTAGACTACTGGCATTAATCAGTTAATCATTAGGTCAGTTCATGCAAATGTGTGAGTGCTTAGGGCGACATTAGAGGGACCTTGGGATTGAGCCACACACACTCTAGCTTTCTTTCAATCCGGAAGTGTGAGTCATCAACTTCCCCAAATATGCATGTTTCCTTTTGGTACCGTACCTTGTGTATGTGGTCTATGCTTTGTGAAAACACAAGGGACAGCATTTCATGGGAAAAATAATCTCTTGTTTCACAGAACCGCATTTCAAACAATGACATACTTGTCTTAGTGGTGGTTGTGTTTTTATTTCCCAGGCTGTTTTGCCAGTGTTAAAAAAAAAAAAAAAAACAGTTCCTGCTTGGAACAAGCAAGTAGTCCCATGGTGGTGTAGCGTGCGGTTCATCCATAGATCTCAGTCCGAGCTTTGTGCCCAGATCGGAATTTTTATTTGCTGTCTGTCTCCTAATTCCTGATCAGTCATTTGATTTGAATGCAAACGCTGAGTGATATGTCATCATGTGTTTCACATCCAGTAAGTTTACTGTTTACAGTTTCTCTCAGAGGACAGGGGCAGGTGAAGGGGTGCACTACCCAGAGTTATCATTCCTAGGAAAAGTAAGTGATGAGGAATGAGGTCTGATGTCTTGCATGCCAAATATCTAATTTCAGCACGTAGTGTCAGTGCAGTGCTGGATATCTTCTGTTAAATTAATGGCGTGGATGTTGATGCTGATTGGTTTCATGGAAGCTACATGCTTCTCTGTGAAACTAGAAACAGCCCGCAAATGCGGTCCAGTGTTATGCTCTAAACATGTTTACCAGTCTTGTGACAGTGAGCAATACCACGTGTGTGGTATTGTGAGCATCAGTTAGCTGGCTTTGTGAGGTTTTGAGTTTATTTCCTTTTCAGAGCTTTGTTATTGTTTTGTGTTGTTTTAATCCATAATGGTTTCTGTCAAACGTGAACTGGCGTTTAAATGACGACTGGAAAAGAAAATAAATGATCATGCAAATGTGTGTTTGAGAGAGAGAGAGAGGAAAGGGCGGTAACGGATAAGAAATGGGTTAGTGAGAGTGCAGTCTGCCAGATGTTGCATAACCCCTGGAAATGAGTCTTGACTGAGGCAATATATGCACGCAGCCACAGGCCAAAGAATTTTTACTAGGCCAGTGGGCCTCTCCATCCCAAAGCCTTCACAAAGTTTCTCTGAGGAGAGAGTGAGTATCCTCTCCATCTGTCTGTCTTGTGTATACACATTTGATTGTTAAAGGAATTTCCTTTACTCCCTTTTTCCTCCTGATCTGGTGGTCACGTGACATGTTACTCCAGAGAAATGCTATGAATTTTTCATATTTTCCTCCTTTCACATCATACAGTGTACCCATCCACCCCCTACCCCCTTTGCCTTCCTTGTACATTTTGTTCCTGACTATAGAAAAAGACTCGATGTACGTTTTACACTCATAGGAATAGCTTGACACACACACACACACACACACACACACAAAACTGAAGCTATTTTAAATCTTAAAAATTAAATGTGTTATTTTTTTTTAAAGGCAGATCACTCTGGAAAATGTAGTTGAGTGGGTAAGAGTCCGGTCTAGAGTGTGTTTCTACGTGAGGCAGGGATAGGGCGTCTCATGGTTGACATTAGGGTAATGGCCGTCACACCACACACACAGAGAGCATGTAGGAGGGCTCAGGTGACTAGGACTGAAAGTTTGTTTGCTGATCTGTTGGACATGGAATACCCGCGCACACACAAAAAGCTGAGTGTGCCTCTTTATTTTCTTTTTTTTTTCCCCTTGTGTGGAGGCAGGAGGAGGAAAGGGAACTTACAAAAGTGTCTTTCACACTGAATGCCACAGTACTTCTATAAATGTCCATGTTCTCTCTGTCTCGGCTGCATCCCTTCCACCCCATGTTCGTTCCTCAGAGGCTCTTTTACGTAGAACTGTCTGAAACAAAAAGATAGTGTGCTTGCGTGCGTGGGCAAGCTCTGGCCTGTGATAAATTCTGTTTTAGCAACAGTAGCCCTTACTGGAGTCTGTGTTGTCCATCCATGGGTGTGAGATTAAGGCCAGTCTATCTCAGCCTAATCTGGAGCTGTTGGTAAGGCCTCCCTTCCACTGACCCGAGCCTTGCTGCGAGTCCAGACGTGGCAGGTCGGATCTGGTCAGGGCTGTCCCGAGTCTGACCCAATTCAGAAGCCTTCAGGATATGGGCCAGTTAGAATGTCTGTCGCTCTAGTTGTCGCTACAGGCCCCTCAAGGGAGGCTCTCCGCATATTTTTAGAAGACATCAGAAAGGTCCTGTTAAGACACATTGTGGAGTTGGCCTGTCACACATGCTTTGCCTGTCTGCATTTATTCTGAATTGTGGCGATGGGGCTTTAGGACAATAGGAGCTTAGAAAAGTTCATACTCTCTATCCTTCACACATTCAGAATTTCAAGCGCGCCTCTATAAGTTACCTAGTAACTGTACACTTGGCAACAGTGAATTGTGTTTGGAAAACAAAACATAATCACAAATGGGGAGGGAAAAAAACTTTGTTTCAGGGTCACGCACACAGACCATTCTATGTCATTTCTGTGTGTGTGTGTGTGGCTGCAGTATTTTTCCGTGCAGCTGGTGTATCCAGTCTCTCGGAATGTCTGTCTGTGCCTGGAGAGGTATGTGTGTGATGGCAGTATATTTTGAAGTATTCCTGAGTCACTTGTGGGTCTTACCCCTTCCCAAAAAAACCCTCTATGAATGGCAAGAAGTTACCCCCTGTTTTTGTGGTGTGTGTGTGTGTGTGTGTGTGTGTGTGAGAGAGAGGGAGTGAGAGTGAGTGAGTGTGTGAGAGACAGAGGGAGGGGGGTGTAGCTGGGAGCTTCCATGTGAGTACAGACTGTCCTGGTTTTGGGGACATGGCAAAAGGGGTGTCAGTGGGCGGAGCGAGGCTCAGGGTGGTGTGCGTGTGTGTGTGTGTCCGTCCATTCATCCATCCATGTGGGGCTTTACTGAACATGGGCTGTCTCAGGGTAAGCACTTGTGGCTGTCTCTTCTAAGTATACGATTGTTGTATAAATGTAACAGTTAAGTCTGTGTGTTGTAAGTCTGTGTGTGTACGTCTTTTTTTTTTTTTTTTTTTTTTTTTTTTTTTTGGTTTTGTTTTTGGGTTGTGTGCCATGACTATTCGTGCATGTGCCTGCTTTGCGTGTGCTTCTGGCCATGTGCTTAGAGCGTGAGGCCATGCATGAAAGGGGTTGAGCCGGATTAGCATGTCTGGTCTGGATTCTCAACACGTTACTTCAGGCGTGTGTGTGTGTGTGTGTGTGTGTGTGTAGGGGTTGTAGTAAGCTTAAGAAAGGCCTGGAACATGCAGGCTCATCTTGCTGGCCTGCCTGCCTCCTGAGCACTGGCTATTTCAGTTGCTGCAGGGGTGTAATCTGGGATCAGTCTCAGCTGGGGGCTGCTGATTTTAGGAGAAGAGGGAACAGACCCCAGATCAGTCTCCCAGCTGGTAGAGGTGCAACAAAATGCTGAAAAAATGCCAGGGAGATGATATTCCCTTTCTTAAAGTTGACAATTTCAGACCATCTGGTGAAGTCAGGTCTGCTGTCATGAAGTTTAAAAAAATCTGTCTGGTTGATGCAAATGGAACACATGAGAATGTGGTATGCCTTGTTCTCCCTGAATGTTCCGTCTACAATGTTCTAATGTTTGTCCTGCTTCTCTTTCTTTTTCTCCTCCCAGTTTATAATGAACGAGCCTCACAGAAAAAACTGGACTCTATAGCCAAAGGGATCCCAAGGACTTGATTCCAGTCGCTTCAAGCCTGATAGTTTGCATTGGTGCGGCTGCCCCCCACCCAGTTGACCCCCCCACACACACACTGGTGTACGAAAGGAAGGCTTCACTCCTGCCTGCATCTCTCTCAGTGTGTCACGCGAGCTCTCTTTCACTCTCTCCCGATCACCTCCAGTTTTCTTCAGGTAAGCTCCAGTCGTGCTAATACAAGCATCTGTAATTTAACATGCTTTTGTAGTTGTTTAGGTTCACACAAGAGAGTGTGTGTGCGCGTGTGTGTCAAGCCATCAAACCATTTTGTGTTGAAGGAAATGGCTGATCTGATCTGATGCGAAAATGAAAGCATTTCTTTGTTTGTCTTTTTGTCATCATCAGGCCTCATTTCCAAACAGTGTGAAAATGATTCCCAACGGTTATCTAATCTTCGAGGACGAAAGCTTTTTGGATTCCACCGTGGCCAAGATGAATGCGCTCCGTAAGAGCGGCCAGTTCTGTGACGTCAGACTGCAGGTGTGTGTCCCTTCCAGTTCTCCGTTTGTTTGCTCTTAGTCAGAGTTTTCAGTTCCCTACTAAGGCTGTCATTCCAACATTCACAATGACACCACTACAGACGTGTTTGTGTTTGTGTGTGTGTGTGTGTGGGTGGCTTCGGCTTCCAGTGAACCCTGGAAGATCAAATTCACATGTATCACCTCTCTGGGTGTGTGTACAAAAGGTGTGTGTGTGTGGGGCCAGTTAAATGGATGGTCCGGTTACTGTTGCTAATCTGTTTACGGAACGATCAGACCCATTATTGCATCACACAGTTCACCCTTTATGTAGACCTAAACTCCTCCTCCCACCCCTTGAACACCTGACTGTGGCTGTGTAATGATTATTTGAAGTGTATGACATCATAGCTATATTCATTCTTTTATTGCAGCAATAGTTTGCAGATCATTTATGTTTTTGAGTAAGCCTCAACCTTTACCCTTTACCCTTTACCCTTTACCCTTTGCCCTTTGCCCACTCCATAGGTGTGCGGCCATGAGCTGATGGCCCACAGGGCTGTGCTGGCCTGCTGCAGTCCCTACCTGTTTGAAATCTTTAACAGTGATGCAGAACCACATGGTGTGGCCCATGTCAAGTTTGAGGACCTGGACCCACAAGCCATGGAGGTTCTGCTGAACTACGCCTACACTGCCCAGTAAGTGTGTGCGCATGTGTGCGAGAGAGATACGAAGAATTCTCACTCAATGATGGTAAACGCATTCAGTCCCGCAATAAAGTTGGTCCCACAGTTGGTAAACATGTACAACCACCGCCAGTTTTTGAGAAAAGACCCAGTATCCTGGAAGTATGCAACGGCATTATTATTGACCTATGGATTGTATAAACTCACTCTTTCTTAACACTCTTTTTCAGGCTGAAGGCTGATAAGGAACTGGTGAAGGAGGTCTACTCTGCTGCCAAACGGCTTAAGATGGAGAGAGTGAAGCAGGTGTGTTCCCTCACTCATTTCTTCTCTCTGCAGGTCTTTTTTTTTTTTTAAGGGAGTAAATAACAGTTCCCATTTCATGTTATTCCATTCCATTCCATCTGCCGTTTGTCTGTGCCTCATGCTTTTATTCCTGGAATGACACCCTGTCTGCTTTCTGGTATTCCCCATGCAATTAATTAGCCAGGTGAAGATGGGGATGTTTTGCACATCATCGTGTCCACAGACACACTTAACAGTGAAGTGATGAAAGAGGTGCAATCACTTGGTCCTTTGGGATAGATTACTTCATGTGTGTGCTTGTGTGTTTGTGTGTGGAACAGATCTGCGGAGACTATCTGCTCTCTAAGATGGACGCCCAGAGTGCCATCTCCTACCGCCACTTCGCCAGCGGAATGGGAGACTCCCGCCTGCTCGGCAAGATCGACAGCTTCATCCAGGAGCACCTGCTGGAGGTGTCCGAGCAGGAGGACTTCCTCAAACTGCCCCGTCTGAAGGTTAGCCAGCGCTCACTTCCAGCCCTCGACCTCACTCGGCCGGCCCAGGGCCAGATTAACCTCGGAGCCTAATGCATTTATGCAAGTGCATCATAGTGGTTGAGCAACTCGTCTGCCTGAGGATTCCTCTCAGTAGGCGTTTTGTAAAGCCAGTCCTCTCAACCCTATAAGGGGTGTTGTGGGGGTTAAAATTAGCGAGGATGTTTCTGCTTTGCAAAATAATCTGCCTCGCCTGTATGAGGATGAGCCATCTTTATCTTCATAAGCTGCAGCTCTTGCGCTTCAGTTTGTTCGCTCCTGATTAGGGCAGTCAGAGGTTTGCACTGCTTTTGTGGATTTCCCATCTTGTGGCACTTTTGCATACAACTCAGCCGATGTAATAGCTGGCTGTAATTATGCAATGCATATTTATTGAAGTTAGCTATTTTAATTATTTGTTCAAGGTCTGGTGTTAAAAGAGAAGTGACAAATACTAATTGAGTAAATAACATAAATTCCTCTTCGCCTACTTATCCTCTGTCTTCCTCTCTCCCGTCACGATCGCTGCTGCAGCTGGAGGTGATGCTGGAGGACAATCTGATGTTGCCTAGCAACGGGAAGCTGTACTCCAAGGTGATCTCGTGGGTGCAGCGCAGCCTGTGGGAGAACGGCGAGCCGCTGGAGAGGCTGATGGAGGAGGTCAGTGTGCACCCATCGCTTACTCTCCCTCCGTCCCTTCCCTCTTTTACTGTCTTGTTTCCCTCCATCATGTGTGGATGGCTTTTGATGCGGCAGTGCTGACTCCCTCACCGATGTGTCAGTCAGCTATCCCATTGTGTTTGTGTTGTTTTTGTCTGAAGGCCAAGCACATGGCGCACGGCAGGTACACACACACACAGAAACTCCGTCTCAGGAGTGCGACTAGTGTCTCTATCTCCCTGTCTCTTAACAGAATTTTCCTGTACATACGGTGCCATTCCCACAATGTCAGATTCTATATGTGTGTGTGTTTGTTTTACTTTACACAGTCGCGGGCTGTACACACACTGGTCCAGGTGAGCAGAAAGAGAGCTGAGAGCCGAGTATGTGCGTGCGTGTGTGTGTGTGAATTGTGTGTGCACGTCTGCTACGTAAACGTGAGCAGGCAGGAATACACACTCAAAAAAAGTGACGAGTGGCATTTATCACTAACCTCTCGCTGTCTCTCCTCTCCCTGAACAGGTGCGTGTGTGTGTGTTTGAGAGAGAGAGTATGAGTGCGTACATTTGGCCACCACGACTAACAGCTCTCTTCCTCCCGCTTGATTTATCTCTCTTTAGGTGTGTTAGCCAATCGACAGCAGGCCACTCAAGACGCCCGGAGATCCAGACTGAGACCAGCAGGGTAATGAGTCAGAGAAACGAGAGAGCAAAAAAAAAAAAAGAAAAGAAAAAAGAGGAAAAAGAAGAGAGGGGACAGAGCTTCAGCCAAAAGGAGTGCTGAGCTCCCATCTGTCTCTCTCTCTTATCTCTAATTCTCGTTAACATGCACACATGCACAAGATCACACACATATAACAACCAAAAACAAAGCTTTTGATTTTACAATATGAAAAAAAAGCAAAGAATTCTACAGACTACAGAGATTCTACAGAGTCCAAAGCTGCTTATCAGCTGTGACTTCTAGTGTCTTTGATGCTTAACTATCATGACTAGGTCATAAGAAGTGACAATTGCACACTAACCAGACCAGTAAATGATCTAGGGAGCTTTCCTGGCTGACAAAAGTTGTCTAGACCTTATACACAGTTTCACACACAAGACCCAGGCACATCTGCATATTTATACACACACATGTAGATTCCCCTCACACATAGTCGGTAGCACTGGCAATCATCTAGATTAGAGCTCGCCAAAGGAAGAAATGAAGAATTGTAAGAAGAGTTGGCCATGTTGGGTCTCTGAAGATAATGCCTCCATCCATATCACAAAATGGCTGCCAAACCTGGATTCACTTTAACCATGATGTACTTTTTTTTTTTTTTTTTCCTTCTTTAAGTGTTGTTCAAGCACTCCTTTCTTCACAGCTGAGTGGATTGTGTTTTTCTCTTAATATCTTATCTCTGTTTTGGTGTGCTGATGGGAGAGCAGTCAAAGAACGCAGCAATAAACTAACTCCCCCACAGAATGTTCCAGAGTCGAAGGTCAACAGTAGATCGTAACCTCTGATGTGGATTTAGGAGCTCAAGCTCTGAAGTTCCAGAACCTCTCCGCTTTGACGCAAACCTGAAGATGAGGCCTACCTCAGTGCCTGAAAGAGTTGATGAAATGTTTGCAGGAAAAGACGCCATTAGATCTTCCTCTTCTCTAACAAAACCTACCAGGATGCACAGTGGTGATGTGTGTGTGGGGGGGGGTGGCCTGAATATGTTTTCAGAACAGAAGCAGTGGAGGCGCCCGGCTGCAACCTTTTAACTTCTAAAAAAGACAGAGCAAGAGGATCCCAGTGTGTTTTTGTGTGTGATGTGTTCTGTAAAAGAAGCTCTTCCACTGCCAGCTCCATACAGCAAGCTGCACAGCAAGATGGCTGCCATCCTACCTCTCCCCCCTCCCCCCCCTCCAACCTTTCACCTTCCTTATTTCTGGGTGGTGTTTTGTTGCCAAGGAGACAGCCACATGGGTTGTTGTGTCGCTGTGTGTGTTACAGGTGCAAACGCTGTACTACTCAGCCGACCACAAGCTCCTGGACAGAGCTCTGCTGGACGGGCAGGTCGAGGTGTTTGGTGCTGAGGAAGATCACATCCAGTTTGTGCAGGTACATGGCAGCCAGCCGGTCCAGACTGGGGTGGACTTGGCCAAACCATGCATTGGCCAGGCTGTAGAGTGCTCACAAGTCAAACGTCACCAAGTTGGGTAAACTGGGGCTATTTCGAGGCCAGATTTCCTGACTGGGGCTAAGCCAAACCAAGTGGTCTTGACTGGGTTATTATAGGTCATTGCAGCTTAAGTGTAGGTTGTAAATGTTAAAACGAGGTATAATGCTAGTTCACCAAAAGCTGAACAAGCTGCTTCAGGAGGAAATGTCATCCTGGGTTGATTGAAGTGGCTATGTTGTCATAGGCTATGGGGACTTTGATGTTATGGTTTTTTTTTCCCCCTAGACTTTAAAGGATTCACATGGTGTTAGATGGTTGCATATACAGTTCTTGTATCTGTATGTGGCCGTGCGTGTTTGTGAAGAGGCCTTTGCGATAGTGATATGATAGTGATTGTTACATAGAGCCTGAGATTGTGTGGGTGTTTGGGTGTGGGTGGGTGAGTTAGTGTAAGGGTAAGCAGCAGTTTCAAGTAGGTCATAGCACAAGACCCTTTAATAAGGCCTCAGTGATGTGTGAATGCCTTGCAGAAGGTGTGTGTGTGAGTGTTTGTGCACATGCGCAGCGAGCATGAGTGTTATACACGGTGTGTGTATTGGTGTCCTGCAGAAGAAGGCCCCTCGTGAGAGTGTGAGCAGGCAGCTGAGCACCAGCTCCTCTGGCACCCTCTCTCCTGGATCCAACAAGCTGTCCTGCAAGCATGAGTGGAAGTACATCGCCTCCGAGAAGACCAGCAGTAAGTCTACTTGTGTGCATCCATCCATCCATCCATCCATCCATCCATCCATCCAGGGGTCTAGAGGAAGACAAATTAACTTTTGTGATGGATTCATGTACACTAAATCTAGTGCTGTTCATGAACCAGTTCATCTTGTGTAGCCTTAGTTTCTTTTTCATTTCTCTCTCTCTCTCTCTCTCTCTCTCTCTCTCTCTCCCCCTCTCCCCCTCCCTCCCTCCATAGATAACACATACCTGTGTCTAGCAGTGCTGGAAGGCATGCTGTGCGTGATCTTCCTGCACGGGCGCAACTCTCCCCAGAGCTCTCCGTCAGCTACGCCCTGCCTGCTCAAGAGCATGAGCTGGGAGGGCCCTCTGGAGGACACCGACGAGCGCCCTCTGGCACCCATGCATTACGCCCGCTCTGGCCTGGGCACTGCCGCGCTGGACGGCCGCCTCATCGCTGCAGGTCAGTGCTGATCAAAAAAACGTCTGCCAAAACCCTCAGGAACCTTGACTGTCGTAGCTGATCCAGGCCAGCCCTGGTGCGTGTGTGTGTGGGCGTCGCATGCTGTTCTCCCGGCCGCAGGCCAGTGTTGTCAGATGCTGGCGTGGGACCAGGTTTTTAGGGTGAAAGGGGGTGCCTTGAAGGAATTCCAGCCTCAGCAGAAGGGCTTTTTTGAAAGGAGGAAACCAAAGCTGACGTTGGCAGTCTGTCTGTTGTTTGTCTAAGCTGTCTGTCTGGCTTGTCTGCTTGGCAGTCCATCAGACTGAGCTCCTCGTTTAGCTTTTTTTTTTTTTTTTTTTTTGACCGACGGTGTGTTTTGTTTGCGTGTGTGTGGTCAGGTGGCTACAACCGGGAGGAGTGTTTGCGGACAGTGGAGTGTTACGACCTGAAGAACGACTGTTGGACGTTTGTGGCTCCCATGCGCACACCTCGGGCTCGATTCCAGATGGCTGTGCTCATGGTGAGTTCTCCTGTTGGTTGAGGAACCTGCCAGTCACTGCATCACCACATTACTATAGCATGTTTCAAATTTGTGTATTCGGAATGGTCGTCTGACGCGCCCCTCTCGCTCTCCTCCAATCAGGGCCAACTGTATGTGATGGGCGGTTCCAATGGCCACTCGGATGAGCTGAGCTGCGGAGAGACGTACAACCCGACCACCGATGAATGGACTCAGGTGCCAGAGCTTCGGACCAACCGCTGCAACGCAGGTAAATAATCGCTCCCACTACTGATCCTCCATTCTTGCCCCAGCACTACACATGGATTAACTTGACTTTCTGATGCCTGAAAAGAGTGCACAGGGCTGCTAAGTCTGTCCAATAAGTGTATAGCTTTCCTTGTCCGTAGCTTTGTCTAGGTGTATGTAGCGATCACTCTATATAACAACCTCCAATCTCCTGTGTTGTTTTAGGTGTCTGTTCCCTTAACAACAAGTTGTATGTTGTGGGGGGCTCAGACCCCTGTGGGCAGAAGGGCCTGAAGAACTGCGATGCCTTTGATCCAGTCACCAAAGTCTGGAACAACTGTGCCCCCCTCAACATCAGTAAGTCTCCCAACTTCTGTTTGGCTCTTGCCGTGATTCTCACACATACACATCATACAGCAAAGCAGGGGGCTTCGGTCGTGCCCTTCAATGTCTCTATGCTCAACAGGGAGGCATCAGGCAGCGGTGTGCGAGTTGGATGGCTTCATGTACGCGATTGGAGGAGCGGAGTCCTGGAACTGCCTGAACAGCGTGGAGCGCTACAACCCTGACAACAACACATGGACCCTCATTGCTCCCATGAACGTGGCGCGCCGGGGTGCTGGCGTGACTGTGTACGAAGGTAAGCGCAGACCTCTTCTCCAGCCTGGGTGATCTGGGTCTCTGATATTCTGCTACGAAAGACTTTAACCAAATTTCTTAGAAGGAATCAAATGCTGTATTTTGCAAGCAGGAAAAAGCTTGCTGACTTTTGACAGCTTTGTTTGAAATAATGAGTACAAATGAGTCTCCCGAATTTGCTGCACAGGGGAAATTCATTTAGACAGCTTGTTGAGTACTACGTACACAATCCAGCTATACAGCTGTGTGTATTTTGCTTGTAATCGCATGATATCAAAAGTCCTTAAAGCCCTTTTCTCCTCACAGGCAAACTGTATGTGGTAGGCGGGTTTGATGGCTCTCGTGCCCTGCGCTGCGTCGAAATGTACGACCCTGCCCGCAACGAGTGGAGGATGCTGGGGAGCATGACGTCGGCACGCAGCAACGCTGGCGTAGCCCTGCTCGGCAACTACATCTGCGCCGTGGGGGGCTTCGACGGCAACGAGTTCCTGAACACCATGGAGCTGTACGACCTAGACACGGACGAGTGGACCTCCTGTGCCACCGACTGCACCCCTGCCTGAGCTACACGTGTGTGTGTGTGTGTGTGGGGGGGGGGTTGGGGGTGGTTAGAGGGAGCTAGGGATGGGGAGGGGTGGGGGGGTCGGGGGCACCTTTTCCAAACTAACAGGCTTAGTGACCGTAATCGTGCTTTGTGATGTCTCTATGTAAGCGGGATGGGATAGGGGACGTTTCCTGGGGGCGGTTTTGGTGTAACGGGTCTTCAGTGAAGGCTACCTGATTGTGGGGAGGGAGGGAGGGAGGGTTTATTTAGTGTATTGGGGGTGGGAGGGGTTGCCGAAAGCGACTTGAAGCCTTTTTGCATATTGCATATTATTTTCATTTTTTGTGCTGTATATATTGTTTTCTCTCTTCATTTTCTGTTGAACAAAAAAGAATGCCAACATTTTAATACATCTAGTGCGTTTTTTTTTTTTTTTTTTTTTTCTTTTTTTTTTTTATTTAATTTGAGTTGAAAGGTTTTGTTGGGGTAAATTCTTCCTTCAGGGATGGTGCTCCGAGGGCAGGAAAGAACGAGGGCAGCCAAGACGACATGTTGGCCAGTGAAGCTGCCGTCAGCTTCTGCGGCCAACGCAAGAGAGGCGTGCGGTTGAAAATGGTGTTCAGAAAGTGATTTTGGGTTTAATTTTTCTTAACTCTCAGAAGTAGAAGATCTGCAGTGCAAATGCCTTACTCAACACAAACACACGAGCACGCACGTACGCATACGCACATGGCACGCTCACACTCACAAACTACATGGCTTTCGGTTTGGGTCATTTAACCAGACGCATGATTGCATTACCAATCTTTAAACGATGGCCTTTTTTATATGTCTGTTTTTTATACACGGCTAATTAACCAATAGATATGAGAT
>PYXC01001217.1:390000-435000 GCA_015244755.2 Tenualosa ilisha | reverse complement strand
TATCCTCATCTCTCTCTCTCTCTCACACACACACACACACACACACACACACAGTCTCTCCTATACCTACATACGCCACTAACCTACAAAACCACATGACATGTCCAGAACAAGTACAACGATGGTGACTGTGCATTCCAAGAATCCTAAATCCATGCGACGAGCCGACATCAGATGAAATATTACACCAGCCTATCTGGATTTACAACCACTCATAGTTTATGACCCCTCCTCCCCCGCCGCCACACACACACACACACACACACACACACACACACACACACACACACACACACACACACACCACATACACACACACAAACACTGAGCCAAATCTCATTGAATAACACTATTAAATGTCATCAAGAGCTATTGTAAGGTTCCCATAAAACAATATGAAAACATTAAGTCACTGCAGCCCATGCAACAATGAAGAGACAATCTATGAGTTGCTCATTTTGGCTCTTTTTTCTATAGTTGTTGGACAGTTTATGTGCTTAGTGGGTGTTTAGAGCTCAGTGGTAAGAGTGACAGATGATGGACACAGTGATGACTACATGGAAACTCACAGACATGCTGTACCCAAGATAATATGCCCTAGATTGGTATGACAAAGCCTGCCATTGTCTTGACTTGCCTAGGTCTGCCGGTGTGTCTGTGTGTGTCTGTGTGTGCGTGCGTGTGTGTGTCTGTCCACATGTGTCTAACGTACCTGTACTCCTGCTGTGACAGACAATCATACAGGGCCTGAGCAGTGAAGCGAGGCTCTACAGCAGCAATCTATAAAATTTCCACAAAACATGGTCACACACGCACAAACACACACACACACACACACACAAATACATAAAATTAACAAAACATGTCTCAGCATGTGTACGCACGCATGCACACACACATACACACACACACACACACACACACTCATCCAGCGAACTCGTTTTCATCACCTGATTACAAAGAAACAGTGTGCATATTCAACAATGTCAGTGTTAGTCAGCACTCATGAAAGATTAACTTGAGTCTCCTGCACAGAGGGCTGACATCATCGTTCCTGACCACGGAAGATGTGTCAGATCATGTGCTGGGAAATGGGATGTGGATACAAAACACTCTGCTCTCCTGTAATGGTGACAATTGTACCCCTTTGAGGGAACTTTCAAGTTCCTAGTTCAGTTTCAAAGCAGAAATCTGCCAAATGTCCACTTAAGTCAAAAACAAAATACTTCTTCATTTCTGCAGTCTATGCTGGGAAATATTTAATGGGACATTCATGATTAATGACATGCCTTACATTCATTATGGAACACATGACTTTCATTTTAAATTAAAGTTACATTTAAAAAATAAACATTTATTTGAGCCGGTGCATATTGATGGGGTGTTAATCATCACAAGATCATGAGGGATGTGTGTGTGTGTGTGTGTGTGTGTACTCATACCTCAGTGGTCTGTATGAAGTGAGGAGAGACTGAGCATCATTCACAGAGCAGTCAGCTGAGAGAAGCCTGATGGGAGAGAGGGAAAGAGAGAGGGAAAACTTCTTCAGTTTTCATGTACTAGATCAGTCACTGATTTATTTAAACCACTTCCTGTTTTGAAGACTGAGCAAAGGCCACAGCCATGATGCCCTTAACATTACTATGCAAAGCCAAACCACACAAACACACACACACATACACACACACACACACACACACACACCACACACACAGAGTGGCCTAACAAATTCACACACTCCTCAAGTCCAATCCACGTCATCACTGACCATTACAAGCCAGTCTTTCCAGAAAGATGCAGCACTGGAATTTTTTGGTGAGATTCACTGGGAACCTCCCTCTACCTTTTACTACAGTGAAGCCCTGTTCTGCCCAGCAACAGATCAGCTGCTGAGACTCAGACAGTAGGGGGCAGTTCCACATTGGTCTCAAATTAAGAATGCAGGAGTCTGAATTTTTTATTTCTTTTTTAAATGTACTTAAATATGCAGCAAGTGAAAATGAAGCTCGTAGAGGTGTGACCGCACGTGTCTGTGTGTGTCTGTGTGTGTATGTGTGTGTGTGTGTGTGTGTGTGTGTGTGTTTGTGTGTCCTTTTGAAGTTGGCTGAGTGAGCTATACATGTCAAAAAGTGCATGTGTGCAGACACACACACACACACACACACATACACACAAATGTCAGACAGTATTCAAAGATGGCTCTTATCTCTGTTTCAACATCAAACTGATGACACCATCAAACAGAATGAATTCTCTGCACGCGTCACACACACAGACACCGACACAGACACAAGACATAGATATTACATGAATAACAGAGGAAAGAGTTCAAGAAATAAAAGAAGAAAAAGATGAGAGAGAGAGAGAGAGAGAGAGAGATGGATGAAAGGGTTACATCAAATGACAGAAGAGGAGGGGAAGGGAAGAGGGATGAGGAAAAAAAGAAAGAAATAAAAGGGAAAAGAATGGAAGAGCTGGGAGGGACTGAGAAAAACAGAAGCGAGGAGACAGAAGACAGAAGGCCATAGAGGAGAGGCTGGGAGAGAGGGAGGTGTGTGATGAAGGAGCTACACAGCCAGGCTATCTTTGTGCAGAACATCTCTATTTTATAGCTGAGTTAGAGATGGGGAGGGGAAGGGAGAGCACAAGAGAGAGAAGGAGGCCGAGAGAGAGGGGAAGAAGGGAGGAGAGAAATATGGAGAGAGAGAGATGGAGGTGAGGGAGGGTGAAGGAAGAGTGAGGGAGGGATGTCGGGACAGAGACGAGACGGTGTGATAAAGGGACAGGGGAGAGGTGAAATAAAGAGAGATGGATGAAGAAAGAGAGAGAGAGAGATAAAGCTCTGATGAGTCATTGTTATGCTTGAAGAAAATGAAAAAGAGTCGCCGTTGCCAAGGAAACCGCTCAAAATTGCCATCGCTTTTCTTTTGCTCATCAAACACACACCCACACACACCTACACATCTACAAATACAGATATGTACACCCCATACACCCAATAGAAAGACCTATTCTTACACTCACACACACACACCTCTTTTAAATCAGAACTCTATTTTTTCAATTAACTCCAGCCCAAGGACAGGCACTGCAGTGGATTCAGTACTGATATACCAAAGGACTTTAGAAAGCTTGGCAGTCCTTCAGTAAAAAAAATACATGAAAGCCCTGAGATGCACACACACACACACACACACACACACACACACACATACACACACAACCCTAACCCTACACACACAAAAAAAACACAATCTTATAGTAAATCAGTCATCAAGCATAGAAAACAACTCCTTATAATATCTTATCTTGAAACATAAACAACCCTTCATAAAAATGATCCTGAAACTTTAACAGGCCGGGCAGGGCAGCTCAGTTAATGACATGAGGTAAATATCAGCCGCAGTGCCTGAGGGACTCTGAGATAAGCACTGCATAACTGTATCTGGTGGCTCTCACTTGCGTCAGTGATGACTGAATCAGCCCCTAACAAAACACAATCTATCTCTCTCCATGTCGTCTGCATTCCTCTCTCAGATTGATTTGCTTCTATTTACTTGGGTGGCACAATGAGTAGAATATTAGTTTTTAGGCTGCCAAATGTAGAATGGCAGACCCAAGGCTAGTAGATTTACAGAACAGAACCAAAAGGGATGCTAAAAACACTGGCTGCTGAAAGCTCGTGACATCCCTCCCTCACTCTTCCTTCACCCTCCCTCACCCTCTCTCTCCCTCACCCTCTCTCTCCCTCACCCTCACTCTCCCTCACCCTCACTCTCCCTCACCCACTCTCTCGCTCACTCTCCCTCACCCTCTCTCTCCCTCACCCCTCTCTCCCTCACCCTTTCTCTCCCTCGCCCTCCCTTGCCCTCTTAATTCTATCAAATGAGCTATAATGACAACCAATATTTTTTGAATTGCCAAAGACAATCTAAACAGAGTCTATTTATTTAAAATATATGACAAACAAAATGTCTCTCTTTCTCTCTCTCTCTCTTTCTCTCTCTCTCTCTTACTCTCCCTCCCTCCCCCTCTTTCTCTCTCTCTCTCTCTCTGTGTTTCTCTCTTCACCTGAGCGTACCTCATCTCAGTCAGACAGTAAAAATAGCCTTGAAGAGGTCATGGCACTAGCAGTGCACACACACCACACACACACACACACACACACACACACACACACACACACACGCTCACGTGTACTACCGTACCGCAGCTGACAAAGCATCACGACTCCATCTCTTGCTCTTGGGGACAGAGAATAATTAAAAAATGTTCACCACACACACACGTACAACTTGCTCCAAACACCATGACATAAACTACACACACTGACAGTCAAGCCAGATCCAAGGAATTCTAGACAGGCCTACCACTGGATACTGAGTTTGCTATCTACTTGGAACAGAATATACATTAACAGCATAGTGAAGTTCTCACCAAACTGAATAATTTCAGATAATACGTGGTGTGTGTGTGTGTGGATGTCATGTAAGTGTGTGTGTGGAACTTTAGCTTAAGCCCCCCTACTGCTGTCATGCAAGTGGTGGTGTGATCATTTTAGCTCAAGCTGACAAAGAGGGTGGGAACAGTGTGCTGATGTATGCAATTATCTGAGAGTGTGTGTGTGTGTGTGTGTGTGTATGACTAAGTCAGAAGGCAATGTGACTAAGTATATGTGTGAATCTGAGAGATGGTAATTTGTGTATGTATGCATGCGTGTGTCTCAGTGTGTGAGGGAGACGGCCATTTGTGTATGCATGTGTGTGTGTGTGTGTGTCTGTGCGTGTGTGTGTGTTTGTGTATGGACAGATGGTGATGACTAAACCACTGAAGCTGATACCTGCATGATCTAAGCTCCAGCAGAGAACACCTCACGTGTCAAACACAGGCATCAATATAACTGATCAAAACTGCAGGCAAACACCCTACGGCCCTTAGGACCCTGGGGGAGACTGAGCCTCACTCAGCCAGACCTGCAACCTGCAGACTGAGCTCTGCTCTCAGCAGTGCAATACACAAGACCTTGAGCAATACATATTTCACACACACTTACACAGATGCACAGGCACAGGCAGGCGCACACACACACACACACACAGACACACACACTCACACAGATTCACAAGCACACACATGCAAGCGCACACACACACACTTACACAGATGCACAGGTACACACCCACCCACCCACACACACACATCCATACACACGCACACACACGCAGGAACGCACGCACACACACACACACACACATATGCAAACATGCCGCCCAGCCTCTTAATGACCTCTAGGTGCCTTTCAAATGCACTTTATATTCTGTGTGCCTCTATAAGGCTCGCCTGCTTGGCCAATGACAGCAGCCCTGCCTGTCCCCTGCATGGTAAACAACAACAGCCTGTGTTTACTGATAGCCATGCTTGGTGGCACAGGGTGTGTGTGTGTGTGTGTGTGTGTGTGTGTGTGTGTGTGCGCGCGCATGTGTGTCTATGTGTGTGAGTGTGTGTGTGTGAATTAACGGCTCCTGTGTCACACCCCAGGCTTGGGCTTCACAGCTCTGGAAACACTCCCACTCTATTACAGACAGAAAGCACTGCCTGTATAGGTGGTGAAGGCTTGGATGGGACTGAGATGGTTTGTTGCAGACATTTCATGGAAATTCAGGGACATACGAATAACTTAGACAGACAAATACATGGAAATACCCGCACACGCACACACACACACACACATGCACACACACGCACACACACACACACAGATGAGAGAAGAGAAAAACAAAATGGCTGTGAAAGGCCCCTCTTTAAAACATGACTACAACTTAATTGAAAGCCTGAAATCAGTACAGATAAGACAAGCACAAAATAAAATGCCTAAAAAGAATCCTGTGAGTGTGTGTGTGTGTGTGTGTGTGTGTGTGTGTATCTAAGTGAGTGTGTGTGTTACAGAACTGCACCAGAGGGAGCTTTCACCCTAATTTAAAAGCAGGAGGGGAAGAGAGAGTGTGCCTGTGAATGAGTACCTCATTTTGAAAACAAGCCCCTGTGGAGGCATTTAAGCTGTTTTTACAAAGTAGTGTGTGTGTGTGTGTGTGTGTATGTGTGTTAAAACACGTGTGACTGTAAAATCCATAAAAACCTATTAGCAGATTTAATATAAGATACAGAGCTAAAAAGTGTGTGTGAGTCCATGTGTGTGTGTGAGAGTGTGTGTGTGTGTGTGTGTGTGTGAGAGTGTGTGTGTGTGTGTGTGTGTACCTCTGAAAAAGCTGCTGCAACTGTGGAACAGCCACACAAAGCTTGTGGAGGCAGCAGAGTGCATCCTGGGAAGGCGGAGGAGCCGTTTCCATGGAGCCCGGAACGTACCGGAAGGCTGTGAACACAGCGGTGCTGAGCCAGACAAGAGAGAGATAGAGACGTCTGACAGTTTGTTCACTTGGGACAGAACGCGATAAAAGATCTATTTCTAAACGTCCTTAAAGTAATTATCAGGAAAGAATCAACCCATAGACCTGTTGTTTGAAGTTGCCAAGTGCTTTCGGTAGGTAGAAGAACAACAGAATTTGGAGTAACGTAGGCCAAATTGCGAAACGGCAGTCAACGCTAACTGATGAGGGCCAGGAAGTTTTGTTTTTCCTGTGCCCCCATCTGTTAGCGCTGCCAGTTCAAAAAGCAAAACAAGCCGAAGTTGTACCAAATGTTTAGCCTGGCAAGCCAAACCACAGCATCAAGATCTAGGGTCTGGCCATGACTGATAGACCGGGCTCAATTCTAGGGGCGGAATCAGCGGTTTTCTTTCAAACTGACTCGCAATAGGGTCGCGCTACAAGCAATCAGAGCAACGTCAGCGAAACAGCACATATGTCCTTCTTTGAAACTAATAGCTTGTCTTTTTCTCTTAACTTTCAAAGAAAAGCCCAAGTCTAACTCTCCCAAAATCAATGGCAAAGCTGATTCAAAGGACCACTGTGCCTGGGCCACAGCCATGCTAGTTGTTTAGCATTTTTGCCATTATCGTGCTAAACCCACTCCCTACAAAAATAGGGCGTTGTGATTGGTCCAACCAAAACTTGGACAGAAGAACTACTGAGGCCCTATGGCTGGTGGCTAGACACACTGGCTAAGCAAAACTATTTGCTACTGCTAGGGTTCGTTTTGATTTCTAGGCAACCAAATGCGGTAATTCTTAGGCCTACTGACCGCACTCGACAGCCTCAAACAACAGGGATACGAGCTGACAGACTCTGGATCTTTCCTTTAAGTACTGGTTTTGGACAACAATGACTATAATCCCTCTGCATCTCCTTTTTAAATTAACCTCATTTAATATTCCTGGGATCACATGAATTAGAAGGACATGAAAAAACACAGAGGCAATACATTTCTGTCAGCTGAAATGTGTTTAACTAAAAACTGTTTGATTTTTTTTTTGTTTGAATACTTCTATATGAAAAAGAATCTTGAATGAAGCTGGAAGAATCCTTCTTCTTATCTGTTTTCCCTGTCCTCCATTCCTTAGCCTCCCCCATCGCCCCTCACCAGATCCATCCCTGCTTTTGTTACCTGTGGCCCCACACATTGGTCCAGGTGTTCTCAAAGACCTGCCACACTTCCTGGTGAGTCACACCACGCTCCTCGGATGGCTCTTCCTCTAGCATAGCAGAGTCTTCATCTGCCTTTGGGGACCTTGATGGCTACACACACACACACACACACACACACAAACAAACAAACACCCACACATACAAAAGTAAAATCGACGAGCTTCCAACAATTCATGTAAATACACATCCACATTGCTACCCAGGTACATACATGTGAACTGAACACTGTATCCTGTGCTTAGCATGTCGCCTGAACCCTGTGTGTGTGTGTGTGTGTGTGTGTCGCCTGGAATTTCCGGCCCTACCTGGGGCTGGAGTCTCTGCAGGAGCCCCTGAAGGGTGCTCAGGCTCTGGGGAAGGAGGCCGCGGTAGTCGGACCTGCTGCTGAAGCCTGTGAGGAGCTCAACGGCCAGCGACAGAGCCTTTAACACACGCTTATGGTCCACTGTCTTATCTATGGGGAGAGGAGACACTCTATGTATATACATTCAGACACAGACATAAGCCACAAAGGATAATGCAAGAGAGGGATGTCCAAGCTAGAGAAGGACACAGATGACTGAGCAAATGAGAGACCCCTACTGGTAGCTGAATGTAAGTGTATGTGTGTGTGTGTGTGTGTGTGTGTGTGTGTGTGTATGTGTGTGCGTGTGTGTGTGCGTGTGTGTGTCTGACTGTGTGTGTCTGAGTGTGTATGTATAAGCATGCTTTGTTGTGTGGGACCTTGAGGGTGTTTGTGTGTGACTTCCTCCTGCTGAGACATATTTATAAGGTCACCTCTTCACACATGGACACACACACACACACACACACACACACACACACACACACACACACACATGAACTGGCACGCGGTGGAAGGAGCTGTACTTTTCCACTCCTGTACAAACACAGTTCAATCCCCTCCCTTTAGCCCTCCTCTGTTTCTTATTCTTTCTTTTCTTCCTTCCTTCCCTCTCTACTCTCCCACTCTGCCTCTCTTTCTCTCCCTTCCTTTCTTTCTCTCTCTCTCTGCCCCTCCGCCTCCTCATAAAGGGCACTGGCACTCAGCCAAAACAGAGGAAATGCGCAGTCATGCTACCGTTTTTTGAGAGACGGAACCAGGTCAAACTCTCACAGCCCACTCACACACACACACACACCACACACACACACACACACACACACACAACACACACAAACACAAACACAAACGTCCCCAAATAACAGCTCCTCTGGCGGCATGTGCAATGCGTATATGACACATGGTGCAGAGGGATATGTGAGGGACGCTGATTATTCGGCTATCTGTGTGTGGTGGATTTGATCAGCGGCTGCGGCTGCTGTGGAGAGTAGAAGCTGCTGATTTGTTTTGGCAGGCTAGGCCCTGTGCAAGGTCAGGCTCAGCATTGAGGGTGTGCGTTTGTGTGTGTGTGTGTGTGTGTGTGCGCGTCTGAGTGTGTGCGTGAAAGAGACAAAGAGAGAGACACAGTTGGGTGGGAGGGGGTGGGGGGGCAAGTGTGTCAACACGTGAGACAGTGTGTGTATTCTTGACTGCGTGTTGTGTGTTATCGTGTGTTTGTGTGTGTGTGTGCATACTTGTGCATAGGTAGTCACTGAGCTGGCTGATGTAGCTCTGAAGCCCACGCTGGACAATGTTTCCAAATACAGCAATCCAGTGCTTCTTCACACACTGCAGTACTTGGCCAAGACTCCATGGAGGTTTCAGGTACACAATCTACACACACATACACACACACACACACACATACAACAAGAGTACTCAAACTTTAACCAAACAGGTTCATAAATTTGCCACAGAACACAACAGCGCACGCACAAGTACACACTCACACACACACACTCACACACACAAACACAAAGACACACTGTGGCAATTTGTTACAACAGAGTGGATATCCTTATCAGTATTTACATAGGAAATCACTGAATAAACATTCAGTGTGTTTATGCACAGTTCATTTAAACCAACTTAGGAAGATTTACTGCTCCTCCTGCTGGGGAGCCATGCGTTGGTGTCTGGCCATCGAGTCCTTTCTGCTGCAGCTCCATTGGATTTGCACTGAGATCATACAGTATGTACACAGAAAAGCTACTGCTATCCTACAAGAAGTGTGGCATGTATATGTGTATGTGTGTGTGTGTGTGTGTGTGTTATACCTCATTCCACAGGTCTCCGTAGACCTCCGTCATCTCATGCTCAAGGATGGCAGAGAGCACCGTCTTCAGGGTGTCGTCCAGGACGCATACGCTCTCGCTCACGTCCCGAGAGGTGGGCGCCGCGCTCCTTGGCTCCTCTTCTTTGTCCTTTTGTGTCCCCTCAACTTTGGGAGAAGATTCCTCCCTGCTCTTCCTGCCTTCATCTGAAACACACACACATACACACACACACACAGACACACACAGACACACACAGACACACACAGACACAGACACACACTTCTAAGAATGGTGATATCAAGTGGATGAACAGTGGATAATTATATACTGAACTGTTTACTCCTCAGGGCAACAACCAAACAACCAAAACAACCAAATGCTTGTTGATAATAACACCAGTTTATCAACAGTACATTATAAACAGTCTGTTTGGAATTTTTGTTCATTGTATTGAAGACTGTTCAGTTGAAGACTGATTTTGAAGGTTGGTTTGGAGGTAAAGTGAATATTCTTCAAGACACGAGAAGTATGTGAAAGGTGATTTGCTATTCATCAACCCTAAGTGACAGGCTGACCTTTGTTAGCAGGCTGCCAGCTGGGACAGGCAGTGCGTTGGTCAGCCACGGGCGCGGTGCTGAGGACCCCAGCCTTGAGTCTGTCCACCTCCTGCAGCAGGTCTGCCTTGCTCAGAGCCCTGACCCCACTTAACACAGCTTTACTGCACAGGTTCTTATCATTGCTGAGACAGGAGAGGTGTAGGAGGAGGAGAGGAGGGGGAGAAAAGAGGAGGAAGAGGAGGAAGACGAACGAGTAGAGGGTGTTTGCGAGGAGAAAGAAAAGACAGAAGGAGAGGTGTCAGGAAAGAGGAGGATAAAAAGAATAAAGAAAAGAAAGGAGAGGTGGAAGAGAGACAGCAGAAGGGGAGAGAAAGAGAGAGAGAGAGAGAGAGAGAGAGAGAGAGAGAGAGAGAGAAGGTAGGAGTGCACAGTGTGAGGAAGATTAGGTGGAGAGTCAGTTAAGTCGTGAGGTGGGGGAGAGTGATGACAGGAGGATTGTAAGGGAAAACAGAGAGAGAAAGAGAGAGAAAGAGAGAGAGAGAGAGAGGGAGAGAGAAGGGCTAAAACAGAGCAGGATGGATGGGGTGAAAATCCAAGAGGGGGAGAGAAAATAATTGGACCACAGAAGGAGGGAAATCTGATTAATTCAACAGGCAAATGAAATCCACCTCAGAGAAGCATGAAAAAGAATGCACATGCACAAACACACACACACACACATCCATACTCACACTCTTTCTCTCTCACACACAAACACACACGCACACACTTACACTCAGTCTTTCTCTCTCTCTCACACACATACACACACACACACACCCATACTCACGCTCTCTCTCTCACACACACAAACACACGCACACACTTACTCTCAGTCTCTCTCTCTCTCTCTCTCACACACACACACACACACACACACACACACACACACACACACACACACACACACACACACACACACACACACACACACACAAGCCCTAGTTCCAGAGGAATATATGGAGAAAAGTAGATGCTTTAAACTCCAAAACCACATGATTATATTCATGGACACACACACAGGCAAACAAGACTCCTTGAGAATGTACAAACACCCACACACACACACTTAAGTACAAAAGGATGTGCGTATGTGTGCTCACGTGCAGAGGATGAGACCACTTTTAGGGTAAAGCTTCTGGTACTGCAGACAGCACTGCAAAACCCGATCATCATTATTCTCAGTCTTCAGCCCACCTACAGACAGCAGGGGAAGAGGAAACGGAAAGGACAACAGGAGACGGAAAAGGGAGCAGGAAGAGAACAAAAAGATAAACGTACAAATAGTGTTTCATAACAGGCCTGTAACATACTGTTTCTTGCTACTTCTAATTCCACATGGTGGAGTCTGTCAAAAGAAAAAAAATACATGTATGTCTATGTCATAAATATAACATTTCAAACATGAGATGAAACAAAGAAAGAAAGAAAAAACAAAAAAACAAAACAAGTTCATTACAACCTTTCCTGTCCGAGTGGATAATTTCCGACTGGTTAATTACAACCTTTCCAGCCCAACACGTGTGTGGGCGGTGGAACAAAACACTTTGTTGAAGCTTTGTTTCAATGTCATGAAACGGACTAGAAATCAGTCTAATCCGGCTCCTGTGGCCATGTGTCCAATAGCACAGCTGATCCACAGCCACGATACGCTGTCTAGCCATACACAAGTGTGAAGAACAGGAAAGGGCCTTGGAAAGGGCAGCTTTCAATGATAGCGTCCTGTCCTGAGTCCAGTGTCTGGACACAAAGGTCAGATCAGATGTCCGCTTGGCAGACTGCTAAGGAGTTTCTCTCCAAACAGGTGAGGCACAGTGACCCCTACTGGTAGCCTAACAGAGCACCATGACTTGTGACAAGACATCTGGGCGAAGATAAAATGACTCTATGAATGACTCTGAATCTATGTAATATTTAAGATTTCTGTGATTCGGACGATTTAGAAATTAGATTTCCATGTGGATGTCAGATCACAGAGCCCATTAACTGAAGGCATTAGCTGAGTTGACTCCATGTTTAGCTAACTTGTGCCAGTTCAGTCTTTGAGGGTTCAGGGCATTAAGTTAGTTATAGGGAGGACAATGGCATTCAGCCAGAAACACACACCTCTAACACTGTAAAATTGCCCTAGGAGTGTTTTGTGGTAATTACTAGACAGCTCCAAAATCCTTTCCTGCAGTCACATAACTACAGACCTGAGAATGATCTGACATTTGTAGCGCAGGAATGTGGCACGTGGACCAGCACCATCTGAGCTTGTTTCCTTTTGTTGCATTCACAATGATGCATTACATAAGCAAAACTGCAAGGCTGCGACCTGGAAACTACAGCAACTGATAATGCACTTGCGTCATCAAAGATACATTACTGTCAGAAACCTAGCGGGCGCGGTGCCCTTAGCTCCAAAAACCACAGATCTCTCCACTCAGAAGATGCTTCACAGGAAGCCTGCTTATGTAAAAGACTGCAAGTCTTTTATAGCTAAACATAAATATTTACTGACAGATGGCAATTAGAAACGTTTTTTTGGGGATACAAACTGAAGAGCTATTTTGGGTTATTTGAATTTCTTAACACAAAGTCAACACCAAAGCCTACTTGTTACTGCTTGGAAATATTTTGGTCCTGAACTCATCCATGAAAAAACAATCACAGGGGGATTTTTTTTTTACTGAGGTAAAGTAAACAAACTTGTGTGAAAGTGTGAAACCACCCATAAGTACTTTTGATTAAATTATTTTGAAAGCTGGCTTCATCTGGCTTCTATAGCAGTCCAACGAGTCTATAAATCTTGTCATCTTTGAGAGAAGAGACTATCGTTTATATTAATATGTTTACCCAAACCAGTTTAGCTTGTAACAAACCGTCAGGTCTGAAAAGCACTGAGTTAACAATGGCTGGAACAACACTGATTATAATTGGACACTGACTGGACACATTATGGATCCGTGCCTAGCCCTACAAACACACAGACAGGAACACACAAATACTGAGCAACCACCTGACAGATACACAAAGACACACAGACATACACAGAGGCGCTGATGTAACTCACAGAGGGCCAGCGAGGCCTGCTGCATGGACTGGCCCCAGAGGCGCGGCTCCTGGCTCTTCAGGCAGCTGTAGATGTAGTTGACGGCTGGTGTGGCCCGCCGCTCCACCGCACTGGTCAGCTTGCCGTTCTTCATGGCATCCAGCTCCTGCAGTACCACCCAGGGGATGAGCACGGTGGGAAAGCCCAGAGCTGAGAGGGGTTAGATGGACACAGGAAGAGAGGAGAGGGGCAAGGGGGGGGGGGTTGGAGACGGAAGGGTAGCAGAAAGTTTAGTAGTGGCATCAACATGCTCCCACATGCTCGTAATGCATTGTGATTTCTCACTGATTTATTCTTCCATCATCAGCATTAAACAGGAGCCAGACGTTCCCTGAGGGTCCAACTGGCCCTTCTCAGGCTGTGCTGTGCGAGGAGCTCGAACAAGCAACCTCTGTAATGAACTGAGGTGTGGGTGGGTGGGTCGGGGGACGGGGGGGACGGGGGGGGGCAATGCTCTGGTTCATTACAGTTAGTTACAGCATACAACATGATTTATTCAACAAGTAAACACTGTTGTGCGTTATTCTATCTGACTTACAGCCCAGACCGTGTGAGCGTATCTTCTTCACAAGGTCCAAATGACTCAGCAGGATGTTGGTGTCTAAGACAATTAGAAGGTCTTGCTGCATGACCTCTTTGCCTGTGCAGAATAAATGCAAATGCACACGCAGGCACGCACAGGCACGCACACACACACACACACACACACACACACACACGCAACTATGGTCATCAGCTGGCACCTCTAGAGGAGCTACACACACAGGAAGTAAGTGAGTGTCTGCTTATTTAGTTCTGTGCTATTTTGCTAAACTTGGAAGCTGCTTTGGATTACCTGTCTTGTGGGAAACCACCTGATTTGTAATACACCTACAAGCCATCAGAAGGCGTGAAGTACTAGCACAGCTGGGTCATCAGAAATCAATTGGTCGTTGGCCACTCCTATCAGGCCTATTGTTTCTGTCTGACTCTTGGTGGGCGGTCTTCTCACTTAACCCTTAAAAACCTTGCTGCTCCCCTGGAACCCTCAGAGGAGCTACACACACAGGAAGTAAGTGAGTGTCTGCTTATTTAGTTCTGTGCTATTTTGCTAAACTTGGAAGCTGCTTTGGATTACCTGTCTTGTGGGAAACCACCTGATTTGTAATACACCTACAAGCCATCAGAAGGCGTGAAGTACTAGCACAGCTGGGTCATCAGAAATCAATTGGTCGTTGGCCACTCCTATCAGGCCTATTGTTTCTGTCTGACTCTTGGTGGGCGGTCTTCTCACTTAACCCTTAAAAACCTTGCTGCTCCCCTGGAACCCTCAGAGGAGCTACACACACAGGAAGTAAGAGTGACACTAAAGCGTCAGCGGAAGCGTCAGCCCTTTTGTTCAGCCCTCCTTGTGTGAAGACTGACTGGGGTAAAGACGAGCGTGTCGACCTGCGCGTGTCTAAGACTGACTGGGGTAAAGACGAGCGTGTCGACCTGCGCGTGTCTAAGACTGACTGGGGTAAAGACGAGCGTGTCGACCTGCGCGTGTCCACCGAGCAAGGACACCGACCTAACTAACTAATCACCATGTCCTATTCCCTGTAACTTCATCTTCTGTGCAAACTTCATCTTGCCACAATGTGTCTTCACTCCATTCCAGTTGTCTCCAGTCGTCGCAGATTCCGCTTCCACAAAAGGAAACGGATCCTTGCAAACCTCCGATCTACACATCATGTCTCGTCACCCACGAACAACTCCTTCACCGTAGGTTTGTGGAACTGTCAGTCTGCAGTGAACAAAGCAGACTTCATTTCGGCTTATGCGAACCATCTTTCTCTGGACATTCTGGCTCTCACCGAGACCTGGATCAAACCAGAAAACACTGCCACTCCTGCTGCACTCTCCACCAACTATGCTTTTTCCCACACCTCCCGCCCATCCAGGAGAGGGGGTGGTACGGGGCTGTTAATATCAGACAAATGGAAATATACTCAACTGGTACCATCTGTCACATACAGCTCCTTTGAATACCATGCCATCTTAGTAACGGCACCGGTCAAAGTATATCTGTGTGTTATCTATCGTCCTCCAGGTCAAATGGGCGATTTCCTTGAGGAACTTGACACTCTGCTTTCTTCCATCCCTGAGCATGACTGTCCCATGCTTGTTCTCGGTGATATGAACATCCACTTAGACAATCCAGGTTCTGCAGAATTCCTATCTCTGATGGACTCCTTTGAGCTACAGCGGGTTCGCAGCCCTCCGACTCACAAAGCCGGTAAGGAACTTGATCTCATTTTCACCAGGAAGTGCGCCGCTACTTTACAGACAGTTACTCCTCTACATCTATCTGACCATTACTTTATTCAGTTCAAGGTTTCCCTCTGTCAGCAACCATCTGCTCCTACTCCCTCTGTCTCTGTCCGTCGCAATCTCCGGAATCTATCTCCTACTCACTTTTCCTCCTTGGTGGCGTCTGCTCTACCACCGTCTAGAAGTTTCTCTTCTTTTGAGGTTGATGACGCCACAGAGTCACTCTGTTCTACGCTGAGATTCTGCTTGGATCGTGTGTGCCCTCTGTCTACCAGACCCGCACGACCCACCCAGTCTCATGCGTGGCTTAATGACTCACTTCGGTCAATGCGCACTAACCTCAGAGCTGCTGAAAGGAAATGGCACAAAACTAAGAATTCGGCCGATCTAGCACAATTCCAAGTACTACTATCTTCCTTCTCATCCAGTGTCACTGCTGCGAAAAAGGCTTTCTATCATGACAAGATTAACAACGCCACGGACACCAAGAAACTCTTTTCCACCTTTAAATCTTTACTAAACCCACCTCCTCCACCTCCTCCAACTAACCTCACAGCTGACACTTTTGCTGCATTCTTCACTAACAAAGTTGCAGCTATTAGTAGTCAGTTCTCAAACCAATCTACACAGGTTCCTTCTCCTAGCCTCTCTACACCAACTGCTTCCTTTTCTTCTTTCACTCCTCTCTCCGAGGCAGAGGTGTCTAAGCTTCTCACAGACAGCCGGCCTACCTCTTGTCTTCTGGATCCTATCCCAACAACCCTTCTTCAGGCCATAACCCCCACAATTGTGACAGCAACCACACATGTGGTCAATGCGTCACTAACTAGGGGTACATTTCCCACTGCCTTCAAACAAGCCCAGGTAACACCATTGCTCAAAAAACCATCCCTCGCTCCCACTCAAGTGGAGAACTACCGGCCTGTCTCTCTTCTTCCCTTCCTTTCCAAAGCCATTGAACGAGCTGTCTTTAAACAGGTCACAGGATTTCTCACTCAGAACAACCTCCTCGACTCCAACCAATCCGGCTTCAGAAGTGGCCACTCCACTGAAACGGCGCTTCTGTCTGTGACGGAAGCACTAAAAGAGGCCAGAGCGGCAGGTCAGTCCTCAGTGCTCATCCTGCTGGACCTATCAGCAGCATTTGACACGGTCAACCACAGCATCCTACTGGACAAGCTGACCAACATTGGGATTGATGGCACAGTGCACTCCTGGTTCAAGTCCTATCTTACTGGACGGTCGTTCAACGTATCGTGGCTAGGACAGACATCGGCACTTCACCAACTCACCACAGGAGTACCCCAAGGATCTGTGCTGGGGCCCCTTCTCTTCGCACTGTACATCACCTCGCTGGGCTCAATCATCCACTCCCATGGCTTCTCTTACCACTGCTATGCGGATGATACCCAGCTCTATCTGTCCTTTCCGCCGGACGACTCCACGGTGTCATCACGGATCTCGGACTGTCTCTCCGATATATCTGCATGGATGAAAGGACATCACCTCCAACTAAATCTCTCCAAAACTGAACTGCTGGTCCTCCCAGCCAAACAAGCCATACATCACGACATCAGTATCAAGATCGACTCCCTGTCTGTTCCTCCCACCAAAGTGGCAAGAAACCTAGGTGTCATGATCGATGACCAACTGACCTTTGCAGATCACGTTGCCTCTGTGGCTCGGTCGTGCCGTTTTTCCCTATTCAACATAAGGAAGATCAGGCCGTACCTAACCCAACATGCAACCCAGCTCCTGGTTCAGACCCTGGTTATCTCTCGTCTTGACTACTGCAATGTCCTCCTATCAGGCCTACCAGCCTGTGCAGTGAGACCGCTACAGATGATCCAGAATGCAGCTGCACGTCTGGTCTTTAACCAGCCAAAAAGGGCACATGTCACACCTCTGTTCATTGAACTTCACTGGCTGCCCTTGGCTGCTCGCATTAAATTCAAGGCACTTATGTTGGCCTACAGGGTGAATGATGGCTCTGCTCCCATCTACTTGAATTCTCTTCTGAAGCCCTATGTCACCCGACGACCACTACGCTCCTCTAAGGAACGTTTTCTAGCACGGCCAACACCTTGTGCAGGTCGGTCCAGACTCTTCTCATATCTGGTTCCGCGCTGGTGGAATGACCTCCCAAGTGCTACCAGATCAACTGATACCCTCTCCACCTTCAAGAAACTCGTGAAGACTAAGCTCTTCCAAGAATATCTCCTGGTGTAAACTTTGAGAATGCACTTAATAATTTAATTTCTCTACATTGTGTTACACTATTGCACTTTCAACTTAAAACAGCGCAGATTCTATGTTAGCAATATGCACTCCTTGTTAGTTCATTGTGTTGTAGCTTGAATGTTATCCTCTTTTGTAAGTCGCTTTGGATAAAAGCGTCTGCTAAATGCCTAAATGTAAATGTAAATGTAAATGCAATACACTGTACATAGAGAGACTGAATGTGGAAGAAAACACATGTGTACATATAGCTGCCGTTGCATACACCAGTTTGAGTCTATACTACATCATCATTGATGGCGTGTGTTTGTAGGCAAGAAATTCTGTGCATGTACGGTGTGTCTTACTTAGCATTGATGTGGGTGTGGCGCCCTCATCTGGTGGATCAATGTCCATGGCAGTCAGCTCTCCGTAACTCTCTACCAAGTTCACCTCTAATAGATGTTCACAACGGGCCTGCTGGAGCTCCTCCAGCAGCTGCATCTACACACACACAAACACACACACACACACTTTTAGTCACTGAATTTATCAGTTGTTTTTTTTCTCTCTGCATCATCTCCTATTCCTGTTGTTTAAGAGATTTGTGATTTCCTCAGAGCATACTAGCTGATGAAAAAAGCCAAGCGTAGTATTTCTGTTGTTATAATGTCAGTAGTTAAAACATATATACAAAATACACATACTACAGTAAATGTAACTGTATTTATTTAACTAACTAACAAGTGATTTTTCAAATTAGAATTTGTAAATCTTGAGTTTTAGGCTTTCCTCTGTACAACTTAATGTTTCTGGTTCTAGAACGTTGAGTTGTAATTCCAGTGATGTATTATCATTGAATTCAGAATTCCATTATGGAAATTCTAATGTAGCAGTTCTATTTGTAGTTGTAGTCATAATCTGTGGAAATGATTTCTGGAGGTATCCTTTTTCATGCATTAGGCCTTTTCCATTGGAGTCCCTTGCTATTTTGAGCTGGCCTGAATGTTAAAATACTTTACATTGCTTGGAGTGTAATCAATGAGATTATGTATTAAATCAAAGACCAATCGCATGAATTTACTGAACAAAGCTAAAGAAAATGTACCTCTTGATCACTGTCTCCCACGTCATGATTGTCCTCAGAGAAAATAAATGAAGATGCTGGCACTGCCTAAAAATGTGAAACACTGATGTCATTTCTTGCATGCTTGAATAAATACATGTAAGTTGCATGATGCAAAGGTGCATTATGATGTATTTATCTATTTCCCTTTATGAGATCACTTCTGGTCCCAAGGCACCAGCTATTATGATGTCATCAATTATCATGGTACTTGTCATTAAAAAAAAAAGTTTTTGTGTCTGAAGCAATATTGCATTTTTTTCTGAACTCCCTCATTAATCACATGGAGAAAATATAAAATAAATACTTAATGGCCACCAGGAAGATTTATGCTATTCATTTTGATATGTAGAGCACAGGGCACCAAGGTTTACCTTAAGGTTTAGAGAATGGCTGTTTGAGGGAAGTCCGTTTCTGTACACAGTAACTCTTGGCAATGCCGAGCAGTGAGGATTAACTAATTAGCCTACAGTGGTCACAAACTCTTACGTTCTTATGCCTACCTGTGAGCTCCAAAATGAGGGTTGATTTTCCAAGACAGATTCAGGCATCACCTGAGTTTTCACAGGTGGATGTACAGGTGCATTGAATACTGCAGCTCCAGAATGGAACCCTTGGGGACCTTTATTCTCCTTCTCTTGTTGCTGAGGCCAGCAGATGGGAGATGTCAGATTGTAAGCCTGGTGAGCAGTTCTTGGTGTGGAAAAGAGTTCAGGTGAAGCAGCAGTCTCGTCCACTTCTGTTGTAGAGACAGTTCCAAAAGAAGATGCATTCTGGATGGCTTTTGCTGTGGAGAACGATGAGAAGGAAACAGTGGAGGGTCCTGCTCTAGGTGTGTATGGTGGTTCACGTGAAACCGTAACCTGGCCTGCTACTGTGGAACAATGGGATTTGGAGAAAGAGGCTGTGACAGAAACACTGGCCTGAACTGCTTTGGTTGTAGAGAGGGGTTCGTAAGAAGCGCCCGTTTGACCTGCTTCTGCTGAAGAGAGGGGCTTGAAAGAAGCAGAAAACTGACTTGCTTTAGCTGCAGAATGGGATTTAGGAGCAGCAGTAGCCTTGCCTGCTTTAGTTATAGAGCGGGGTATGAAAGAAGAAGTAGTCTGGGCTGCTTTTGGTTTAGATAGGAATTTAGGAGGAGAAGCAGCAGACTGGTCTGTGCTCCCATCACCCTGGTCCCAAATGTATTCACGTGGTGGTGGGGCACTGGGCTTCTTAAAAATCCTGAAGCTGACAGAGGACTGAGGTTTGGGGGAAGCATGATTGGCGGTGCTTGAGGTAGGGGTCCCTGGAGCCGGCTGGGATGTGGAACCCGAGTCTAGCCTTGCTGGACGACGGAGTTTGGCTGAACTAGAGGAAGAAGACGATGTTGCTGTGCTGCTACGACGAGTCTTATCTTGCTGGACCCCTTTCTCCTGCTTTGCTGATGAGGTCTTAAGTTTGACCTCCTCTGTGGACCTCCTCCTCTCCACCAGTTTCTTCCTCTCCTCCCTCAGCTCTTCGGACCACCGCAGCGGGGCCGGGGTGCTCCGGGAGGTCTTGGCAGGAGGCTCAGCATTCTCTCCCTCTGACCTCCTTTTCACCAACTTCCTCCTCTGCTCCTGCAGATCAATGGAAGCACATTCTGTGGGTCTACTGGCAGTGCTATGACTTGCTCTGCCCCCTGATACAGTGCGCTGGTCTTGACTGTGGTTGGCTTTGCTCCTCTGTGGAGATGAGGTGCTGTGCAGGTGAGACCGTCTGGTCTCTGAGCTAGAGGAGGCGCTTTTCCGGTCTTTGGTTGAGACCGCTGTGGCAGCATGGCATGTTTCTCGATGTTTCTTTTCTCCCTGTCTGTGTTCATGTCTCCTGTGCTGTCCTGCTCCTGATGAAATCTCCTGTTCTCTTTTTCTGCTGTCTTTTTTCTCAGCTGAGGTAGACAGGCGGTAGACAGGCTTTTTGAGCTCACGAACGCTGCCTGAACTCGTTGTCTTGGGTGAGGGCACTTTCTTCTCCCTATACTCTGGTTTTCTTTTCCTGTCCTGAAAACTGAAATGAGAGTCATGCTTAGAACACTTTGCATAATTCTAGTAATAATATACCGAATAATGACAATACAACAATCTGTGACGCAAAACGTTTTCAAACATGAAATGTGTTTAACATCAAGTTTCTCTATTGCAGGCCATGCTTTAGTTAAAGGTTTTCTTTCAGAAAAGTTTGGGAAGAAATTGCCTTCTCTCTCAGTGTCTTACTAGTGGTACATTTCTGTGCATCCAATGTGCTCCCTCCAAAAATTGCTCTCTAATAAAAATCACGCAACATGCCTAACATTGTAAAGACGGTGAGGGCTTTCCCAGAGGAAGACAAGAGAATCTCTATAGTGCATTTCCTAAACATCTACAGAGAAAAGCTGCTGACACATAGGCTAATTAATACCATGTGCTTCAGCTTGCGACAGCAAGAAGGCCTAAGACATACAAAGAGGAAACATACAAGTGTCTTCTATTTCTGTGTTCCTTTATCCCATTCAAGGCCTGTTTACTTTTTGCATTTTTTCATAATGTTTTCTTTTTCCTTATCAAAGAAGATGGGACATGCAGTAGATTATGGTAGATTATATACAGTAGTGGGTTCTTATACTAAGACATTTTTTATATATATAGTTTAGCCAATATGTTTGGTTGGATACACAAGTGTGGCTTTGTTGATCCGGTCTCCAGATTCAGCAATTATATGAAAATTAGTTTTCAGAGATTGGTTGAATTAGTCTTGACGCAATGTGGTCTCGGGGTGGACTTGGTCTCAGTTTATGTGGTCTTGAACTGCACTAAAATTCAAACAAGGTTCTGGAGCTAAAACAGTTACATATTGTTGTAATTCCATTCTATTTTGTTGTAGGATGATACAGTTCCTAAAGTTGGAAATAATAAATTGTCCAAGGACACTTGTCCAACTTGACACAAAAATGTTGGCCTATTTCACAATCACTACATGCTGTTGCCAAAAAAAGTCAAAATGTTCTAAATCAGTCTTCAGACAAAGATAGGCTGGCACACCTATTACTCCATATGACAGCATCTAATTAATCACTTGACTGCACTGCCTACGCTTTATTATGAGGGTGTCTGGCCTCTGATGGCCAGCGTAACTGCAATAGGAATATGTGACGATTTTTTGTTGAAGCCTATTTATTATTTACTTCTCATGAATCTTCTGAGGGAGGCAGTTCAGACATTTTGTTCTGAATTATCAAACTATTGCATCTGCAAGGCAGGATGTAGTAGAGTATGCCTATGTGTGAGAGTGTACGTTGGCAGCAGAGAGACAAAGTATAAAAGTTAAAATACTTTGGTGCATTTTTGCATCAGACACTTACATTTACATTTGTGCATTTAACACTTTTATCCAAAGCGACTTACATTTGTCAATTACTTTAGGCCCTGCCTCCCCTAGAGCAACTTGGGTTTAAGTGCTCTGTTCAAGGGCACAACAGTGGTAACAGATTTGAAACCACAATTTTCAGGCCACTAGCTTGCTAGCCAGGTTCCCTAACCCCTGTGCTACCACCACTCAAATGCACTTTGTCTGTAAAGAACTGAGAAGTTTATCTACCAAGTAAAATGTAATGAGTGTTGTTTTTTTGGGCTGTTAAAGTAACATCCTGCTAATATGAACTCTGTATTACAAAACACAGAGGCCTTGCACAGACACAACATTTCCAGCAATTGGGAACTTAGTTCAGACCTCTCACTAGAGAGGAGAGGTCAAAGACACTCATGATCTACATCTCTGGTTCTATTGTACCAGGAATCCTATAATCCCAAAATCAAACTTATGCCTGTAAAAATCACTCTTCTGTGTTAGATGATCTAGGCCTGCAGCGTGATATATTAAAATATTCTGCAGACAGTGACAGAGTAAACTGAGGGAAAGGCTGAACAAACTTGTCTGCAAAGGACTAAGCTGATGCACAAGACAGACACTCTTAGAGGTAGCTGCTGTGTTCATGTAACGGTGGTGCACCCTGTTATAGATGGATTTGAAAGACCAAGGACACCGGAAATTTTCCACAAACTCACCTCACTGAACCATGGTGCTCACGAGTACCTTCTCTCTTTTTCTCAGAGGCCACTCTCCGCTGTTTCTACATTGACCAAAAAAACAACAACAAAAAAAAATCTTTACAAATTCTTTTCACATCACAGTCAAGTGCATCTCTGCCAGAGGCCACACGCAACACTTTTAGGGATGCAATTTTTTTACTTGACTTCAACTGATTTACATCTAGCTGACAAATACATCTGCTGGTCATTAGCAATGAGAAAGTTAAGTTATTGTTTGTTTGTTTTAGAAAATGGTGCACATTATGAGTCAAATGACTGAATGAATGGACGGAAAGCATGAGAATGAGCTGCTAAAGTCAGAGTTTGTAAGTGATAGATGAAGCTTACCTCTGCACTCTTCTCATCCACCCGGTTTGGTGAGGGGGTCCTGTGTCTCGACTTTTTGTGCCTCTTTTTTGACATTTTCCTTGCCAACCATGGGGGATCATTAGCTACATCGGAGAGATACTGTAACCTCCCTGCTCAGTGGTGTTGGCAATTCACTACAACAGAGTAAAGATCCGGTCAGACATATGTCATCTGTCTGGACACTAGGCTTCATTATTTCAGTGGTGCACAGAGTGAGACTGTATGGTTTCAAATCAAATGCTTGTGGTGATATGGAGAACACAAGAGTGTACTGCCGCCACAAGAAAAACTGAATGCCCTTGTTGGCAGACACTCTGTCTGGGGAAACATTCTTGACTGAAGAGTTCACACATGGGAGGCAACAAAACCAAACCTAATTCAGACTATCCTGCAGCTGTCACTGGTGGCTTGTGCCACTCACTCACTGTCCCCACTCATCAACTGTCCTGTACACTGTCATGCACTACTGGCCTGCTGTTCCTTGCACTGTCCTGTGCCACTCATACTGTCTTACACTGTCTGGCACTTGCCTACTGTTCTACAGAGTTCGCCGACTTGTGCGACGTGCGTGCCTACTGTTCCATGTCACCTGTCTACTGTTCCCCGGGTTAGGTTAGGGTTATAAATTGGCAAGTATGATCGGAAAGAGACGGGGGACAAGGCCATTTGCAGTGGACGGGTCGAACAGGACAGTGCGCGGGGCAGGACAGCACACGTGTGGCACAGGAACAGGAAAGCTGAGAGGCATGAGCCATCAGCAATACAGTAAACTATTTGCTCACTGGCTATCGAAAATGGAGATAATGACACTCTGCCGTGTAGTAACTATGCAACTGATAGAAGAGTCTTCGACGTATTTTCCTGCCAAATTGGGTGCTGTTATCAGGACAAAGAATGTTCTTCTGTATTGCACTCCAAATGGTCAAATACAGTTTTGCTTTGACCAACAGAAAACTGAAACTTAAGTCAGCCCCCAACAACAAATAGGTCAAACTCTGTAAAGGTAATGCTAGCAAGTTCTAACGGATGTATGCAAGTATAACAACATGTGCTTTATGTTGTTTGAGTACAACCAAACGTGTTAAAGCCTTGCATGTTAAAGGCTACTTGTTTCATCACCATGCTGACTGTGACTTGATGTTGACATGAATTGAGCTCACTAGCTAGCTAAATGGGCACAATCAAAGCAAAGTGCATCAGTTTAGCATAAAGACAAAGTCGTTCGTTATGACGTGAGACATGTAAACATTTTTTTACTGCATTTCTTTCTCCCGACTGTTTAAACTGTAATGACAATAAACCAGGAATGCTATAACTTAAGTTAAACACTCACCCACGGGTGTACAAGAGTGACAGCGACAAACGAGTTAAGATTGTATTTGTCACGTGGAACGGAAGACAAGGCTGAAGAATTCCTCGACAAGGCTTATGGGATATGTAGTCTAGAAGTAATTTACGGTTTTCTTTCCGTGACATCCGAGGCTACTTCAGTTTTTTGTTTCATTTTGCATACACTTACAGATATCCAGGTTTTGCTCATTTAATGATCAGGATAAATAAACTCTGATTAGAAGTTGACATTATACACTTAGACTATTACTAAAAGCAATAATGCGAGTATGAGTGAATATGAGTGGTAAAATCTGGAAAATAATTAGCTTTGTGAAGAGTGCAAGATGATCATATCTTACAAACTTCATTCACCTTAAAGTACGTCATGTCCGTAACTAGCGGGGAGTAGCCGAGCTGTACGCTTCTTTTACTGTCTATGGCTGTACGGAGCAGCTGTACGGAGTTTGCGGTAGTTGGGTAAAATGGCGGAGCTCAAGGAAGAGGACGTCGGACAGCTACACCAGGGGGACGCTGATTATCAAGGCAAGGAAACAATTATTTTGTGCCTATTCATTGTAAAACAATCACTTAATAAATTTCTAAAATTATTGGAGATCCATGTGGTACATTTTGTCTTGCACAGATTTACTTCAAGCGCGACTTTTTAACTGCTGAAGTAAATATGGGCCTCCTCACGGAGCTCCGCCGTAGGACCCAGTTGTAAACATTGTTGATAGCGTGTGGGGAAGCGACCTGATGCGATATTGTTATTACGTGCTGGTCAAATGTAACAACCGTAATCACAACTCTGCAATAAATTATTATGTTACTCACACTGACTTACTCCGTCTGTTACAGTTAGAGCAAGCGGCCTTACCGCGGAGCTCCGCCATAGGGCCTAGCTGTATCAATATCCGCAGCAAGAATTTCGGAGACGTTCTCCTAACTGATAGTCAAGCAATGTGCGGCTTTAACGTTATAGTTCTGTTTTGTATTTCTTAAAAAATGGTGTATTTCAACATGGGAATAAGAGTGTCATGATTGTTCCTTTGTTGTAACGTGTAGCAAATGAGCAAGACTATAGACCTAAATTGAATTCAATTATTGATGTCTCCTAACTCATCAGCCCAGTAGGCTAAGCTAGAAGCAAGCGGTGTGGTGGTGTGTATTATTGTTATGAACTGTACTGTACTGTATGAACTTATTAGCTATGCGTTTAATGTGGTAGGCGGTGAAGACACCCATGCAGTACCCAGTGCTGTCGAGGAGACAAACGGACAGACCGTTTCCAAGTCGGCCGCGTCCAGCACCATTGTGGAGACAGAGGGCAGTGATGGGCAGACATCTGTCACTGTTGGTCCTGGTAAGAACACTATTGCAGCGTCTCCCTTTGTCTGATGTTTTTTGTGATTAAAACAAAATCTTTTCACCTTCTGTGCATTCCTAAATATTTGACCATTAAGATAGCTTCTCATTCAGAGTCTACTCACATAGCCTAAACATTATACCCCATCCTGTTAACACCCACAATATGACCTCTCTGTACTCTGTAGCCCATATTATGTTTTCCTGACACTATATTTTATGAACCAAACCTATTGATTGTTTGCTTCTCTCAGAGAGACACATATCTATTCAGACCACCCTTGAGGGTTTGGAGAGGCTGGTGGACTTGAATGGAGGTGGGTTGCATTTCAGGTCCCAGTGACAGTGTTACCAGTATCTGGTTAGGTGCTTTGAGCTCTTGGTCACCCTGACTGTCTCTGTGCAGCTGGGAGGAAGTCCTGTCCACTATGTCCTGAGGAGAAATTTAAAGCCTGTTACAGCCATAAACTGAGACGTCATTTACAGAATCTGCACTGGAAGGTTTATGTAGAGTTTGAAGGTATGCTAAACATGCAGTTGACCAACATAGTTGTTTCTTTGATAAAAAAGGGGGAGGGTAAATAAGCTTTGAACCCTTGACTTTTCATCTCCTCTCCTTCCCTCGTTCCTCTCATAGGTCAGAAGATGTGCATCTGTCATCTGCCCTGCCGCCAACTCCGCCCCAGTCTGGGTGCAGATCAGGTAACGAGGAGTGACAGTACAACATGCTTTTCAGAACCATCAATAACCAGTGCACAATTATCAGTAATCTTTAATCAGCTTCAAAGAACAAGATGGCAAGGCTGCCAAAGGTAAATTATGTAAAATAATGAAAATATAGATGAGATATAAATATCCCCCAACAGAGGTACAGTAAGCTCATAATAATCTCAAAACAAGAAGAGAAGAAGACACTTACTGTATTGTCAGTAAGTCAGCCAATAGCTGTGTACTTTGAAAGCAAGCTACGTACTCTGTTTGTTGTCCCAGGCCATTAAGGCGCTCAGTTGGTTTTAGAGAGCTGTAACATTAGAAGCATTCGGATCCAGCCCAAGCATTTATTTGGCCCATCCTTGTAAAGGAGTCACTGGAGCGCCTCTTGGGTAACAAATGTTCGGCTTTAACTAATGAGCACTGGCTTCTCTGATATCCTGTCAGGAATAAGATGGCTGGGCAAGTCTTCTTGCTGTTTGATCATTCCTATGGACCAGTGCACCATATGAAGTAGGGACAGTACAATCAAATAGAACAGTACATTCAATATGCAGTTTCAGAGGGTTTATGCAGAGATATTTGTTACAGTAATTTCCCACATATAAGCTGTGCTGTGCATAAACTCCAGGACAGTGTTTTATGCACCCCTCATAACACCCCTCAGTGTTTTCCATGGTGTAGCGATTTGATTTGTATGTGGACTGCTCTTCTCAAGTGATGTCATTGTGTGTTATTATGTATGAGTCATTAAATATTTTCTTTCATCAGTACAAAATTAAAAAAAAACTTTGAAGCACTTCTGTTAGAAATATAAAAATTCCCTTTTTTAAATACTGGCTACATGCCTACGTGTTTTAACATGTTAATGTTCTGTGTGTATGTGTTTGTATAGGCTGCAGGGCGTCTGGTGGCCCACTACCACTGTGTGGTGTGCTCTGTTACGATTGCACGGAAGACAGACATGATCAGCCACCTAAAGCGTCACATCAACAAAGGGGAGACACAGGCCAGTTACTCCCAGAACACAGACATGCTGGATGAGGAGCCTGGTGAACACACACGCACGCACGGACACATGCATACACGCACGCACACACATACACACACAAAGAATAAAAAAAAAACAATAAAAAATTTATATACACAAACATGCAAGACATTAGGCAAGTGTGACATCACACACAAAAATACATCCACACTGTGAATACTGTAAATTTAACACACACACACACACACACACACACCTACCAGGTAATTCCTCTGACCATGTCTCCCTGTCTAGTCCGTGCAGGTCAGGCCTATGAGATCATGAAGGAGTTGGGCACCAATGTCCAGCTGTTACCCAATCACTCCACACCACAGAAGACAGACACATACTTTAACCGCAAGATGAAAACCAACAGGTAACTGTCAGATACTATGTACTTACCATAAAGTGTACCTCTTTGATATAACACCAGTGGGCACAGTGGTTAACAGGCACTGTGTGTGTGTGTGTGTGTCTGTGTGTGACCCTTACAGGCAGCTTGTGTTCTGCTCGCTGGCTGTTTTGGCAGAGGAGAGGAATCCACTAGAGTGCTTGGATGCATTTGGAGCCACAGGTGAGCTTACCAAACACACACACACACACACACACACACAATAACACGCAATCTAAATCTGTGGAAACTGAAAGCCTTGACTGACCTGATCCTCCCTTCCTCCTCCATCTGCCACCACAAGGCATTATGGGCCTTCAGTGGGCCAAACACCTGCGAGGGGCGGTGAAGGTCACCATCAACGACATCAGTGAGCCATGTGTCAAGATGATCAAGGAGAACTGCCAGCTCAACCACATCCGTGTAGATGGCTCCAGGATCACGCCGCGGCCGGCCGAGGGGCAGGGTGACGCAGACATGCCCATCGCAGCGGTGGAAGTAGTCAAGATGGACGCCAACGTCATCATGCACCTGCGGGCCTTCGACTACATGTGAGAGAGAGAGAGAATATCTATATATATTTTATAATTATTATTATATTATTTATTTATTTTTGTTTTTATGTATGAATTTCCATTAATAAATGATAGCTTGCGTGAGTGTGTGTCTGAGGGGGTATTTTTTTTTTTTGTTAGCCTGGCAGCAAGCTTCAAAACCCCACAATACCCCCTTTAATGCCAAGTCACGAATGTTGTACAAACATATTGTGGCCTTACATTTTCCAACACCAGGACCTTGTCACCCCTAACATCTTAATTTACTTCCCATCAGACATCTAGATCCATTTGGCACAACAGTGAACTACCTGGATGCAGCCTTCCGGAATGTGCGGAATCTCGGGATTGTGTCTGTGACGTCCACGGACACTGGCTCGCTCTATTCCAAGTCCCTCAACGTCACACTTCGCCACTATGGCTGCCAGATCGTTCGCACTGAGTACTACAGAGAATTGGCTGCACGCATGGTCGTAGCGTCTGTGGCAAGGTGTGTGTGTGTGTGTGTGTGTGTGTGTGTGTGTGTTTGTCATGTAAATGTGTCATGTAGATCTGTGCATATTTTTGCATGTATGAATACTGTATGTGTTTGTATCTCTTGGGTGTGTTTCCTTGCATGGGAGCATAATGGTTGTGGGCTCAAGTTGTTCCAAGAGCTTTTAACATGCCAGCTGTTGGAATGAAAGTGTCTCAAACAATATCTGCTCTAAAGGACATTCCTTTGTTATGCTGTGTCCATTATGAGACCACAGATCGCACAATTATGAGCTTGTGTACTTGATACTAGCTGTTGTAAACATGGACTGTGTGTGTTTGTGTGTGTGGCAGGGCGGCAGCACGCTGTAATAAGGGTGTGGAGGTGTTGCTGGCTGTGGCGCTGGAGCACTTTGTGCTGGTGGTGGTGCGTGTGTTGCGAGGGCCCACCCAGGCCGATGAGGCTGCCAAGCGCCTTCGCCAACTGCTACACTGCCAGTGGTGTGAGGAGAGAGTCTTCTTAAAGCCCGGCAGCATGGTCGAGGGTAAGCTAGGATTGAAGTGGGAATGCGTGTGTGTGTGTGTGTGTGTGAGGTAATGCTTTTTATGTAGTTAATGTTTCACAGTTGTTGTTGTTTTGCATTTTCTCAATCTGGGGGCATTTGGGACTCTTTTTTCAGGTCCATTTTTACATTAAATACATAATATATTGTATTGGGATGAACATTTACGGGCCAAATCATAGTGTCATTTCCTCTCATGCCACCAGGTGGCAGTCCTACTATACGCATGTCTTAGATTTGACTTGACTGATTGTTGTGTCTTTGCTCTCCCCCTCTGGTTATCTCTGATGCCCATCTGCAGATAGCCTTTATAAGCAGTTGCCCTGCCAGTGTCATGGGAGCATGCCAGGCAAAACCGCCGTGGAGCTTGGCCCTCTGTGGTGAGTGCAAGCCTTCTCAACATTTCAGCCATGTGGATAGAAAGACATTGCATGCATCTTCAGTAATAAGAGACATACTGGTCAGTGTCAACCGGCAGACTGGTATTAGAACACAATGGTGAAGTTGAGTTCTTAAAAGACAGGTAAAGCATAGACATGTATAGACAGGTGTGGTGTGTAATTTGACACTAAGTTTTGTTATGTGTGTTTGTGTGTGTGTTTGTGTGTTTGTGTAGGTCAGGTCCCTTGTTCAACACTGGCTTCCTCAGGCGTATGCTGGTGGCCGCTGTGCAGCACAGCATGGAGGACCTGCAGCCACTGCTGAAGACCCTCATCTGTGAGGCTGACTGCACCACGGTCAAGTCCTTCTCTGTCACCGGCACGCCAGGCCTCGGCAACCAGGGTGAGTGACTGTGCATGCGTGTGTGTATCTGAAGGAAATGTGTAATTGTGTTGCATGTGTGGCTGTGTGTGTGTGTGCATGCATGTGAGAGACCATGCATATGCATGTGTGTATGTGTGTGTGTGCGCGCTTCTGTGTGTAGTATTTATGTGTGTGGTTGTGATGATTGTGTTTTGATCACTTCTCTACAGTTGAGTGTGGTGTGGTCATAAAGACTCTCCAGAAGGTGGAGGAAACAGACACAGCTGACCAATCAGGTGAGTGGTGGAGGGGTAATTATGCCAGCTCATATGATCCAAAAATCTAATCAATTCAGTGCAGTATGGTTCAAATAGCAACTGATGCAGGCTCTGCAATTAGCGGATGCTAGAGGATTCCCTAGACATATCGCAGTATAATTGTGTGACATATTACTGTCGCTGTTGGATGAGTTTCTAATGTGCTCCTTACTAGACAGGGTTCACTTGTTGGATATACAGCACAGTATAGAAAAAAGAGACTAAAAATGAATTAGTGATTGATAGGCCAGACAAGTGCAGTAATATACCCTCACTGTGGAGACCTTTCTGTCTATCAGCTAAACCAGGCTGATATTTCAGCTATTTGCATCATTACCAGACTACCGAGAGGTTCTCAAGTGAAGTGAGACTAAGCATGAAAGGCACAGCTATCTCGCAGTCGTGTTTTGGGAAATGATTAATGAGGTGCCGTGTCTCTTTTGATCCATCGCTCAGGGAAGAGGAAGCCAGGAGAGGATTCTGGGAGTGTGGTGAAGAAACTGAGAACCGAGGCATCTCTGGATCACCCTCCGTTCTACTACAGCATTCACAGACACAGCATCCGTGGCATGAACATGCCCAAGTATGACTCACCTCCTCCTTTCCTCACCTTCAAGTCACTGCAGTCCTAAGTCTCTTGCCCATCTAATTTCAGTAGCTTATGTTATTGAAATTTAATTGCACTAGTTAAAAGTGCTAATGACCAAGTAACTAATTAGTGGTTAATTGTTTTGCTCAAAGTATCTGAGATGGGAGAAGAATGTGAAATTGTAAAGAAATACAATGATTGCATTTTTCTTTTTCAATAAGACATACTTTGGCTTACATTGTGTGTGTGTGTGTGTGTGTGTGTGTGTCACATTCTGCTCAGACTGAACAAGTTCCTGCAATACCTGACGGAAGCGGGCTTCAGGGTCAGCCGCACGCACTTTGACCCCACAGGTGTGCGCACCGATGCCACTCTTGAGCAATTCAAGTCTGTCCTGACCAAATACAGTGTGCCCACCTACAGCAACGCCCAGTCAGCAGGGCACAGCGTGCCAGTACCCACAGAGGAGACTGGCAGAGTGGTGAACTGATACCCACATCTGACATCCAAAACCAAAGACCGCCACCTACCACTCCACACCAACCCAGCCCAGACCCAGCTCTCTCTTCTGCAAGTGGAAGGGGTTTTGACTGCACTGAATTTACTTCCTGCTTCAACCTGGAATGCTGGGAGTTGTTTATTTTGCTTTATTCCTTTCTTTTTAAACTTATGTTTGGGAATGTGATATTCTCAAACCCCATAGGTATTTTAAATGCTTCAGCCATCTTTTGCATATGAAATCAGTCATATGATAAAATCTTATGCTTCACAGTTACAAAAAGCAAGTAGAAAGTGAATACAGACAGAGAAATGTCTTATGGTTTCTGTAAGATTGCACTGAGTATGGATCCTCATTGAGAGAGATTAATGCTGTGATGACTGCCTGAGCTCCATCTGTCTAAGAAACCCTGAGCCCTGTGTAGAGACAGGAAGTCTACTACTACTACTGCCTATTGATATTTGTGATCTGTGACATTGTTTTAATTCAGTTAACACATCATTATTTATCAGATTTATTAAAATTAGTACTATTTAACTCAGTGTTTCTGTAGGCATTGAGTTGTCTTGCTAAGAGTTTATTTTGTTTGAAATAACTTAAAAACAATAAATATAAAATTTCTGCTTTATTCTGCTCCCTGTTGTGGTGGCCTTTTGTTTCACATCTGTATTTAGCAATCATATTGTCTTCCCCCTTTCTTTTGTTCCCTCAATTGCTCCGTGCCTTTACAGGACCTGTCTGACAAACCCACTACGCAAATGTCCTGCTCATGTTGACTTGGTCAGGCTTTTATTGGCTACCGTGTTTTGAGATTCAATTATGGTTTCATTTCTTTAAGACCACCAGACCGCTGTTGTTTATATTAAAGAGTAATACAGTCACGAGCATCTGTATGTGACTACTACCAAAGCAAAGCATCATACAATTCCCCCTAGTAAGGGAGAAAATTAAAGCAGTTATGGAGTTTAACTTGTTGTACACACCACAGTAGCCTACACTAAATGGAATCATAACCATTCTTGTAATGCAGAATGTCTAGTGTAACCTATATGGGGTTTAGGGGCAAAACCAGATCACATTCCCTAGTTATGGGACTGCCGCTGTCTAGTGGGATTAGGAATGGGACACACAGAAAGGGGAAAGTACCGGTATATCCAGCCAGGAGAGAATGGAAAAATACACAAAACATGCTCATTCAAACAAAGTCGTGACCAAAAGACATCTGGCAACTTAAGCTATTCCTATTTAGATGTTGAGAAATTTTCAAAGTACCGTAGGCTACTTGAACACCCATTTTGTCATAAAGTCACAAACCTCTTTACTCTGTCTTCCTAAGAAATATTTTTTCCTTGGTTTCCTTGGTTGATGTGGGAGGAGGCATAGGCTGGGTTCCCAGCGCGTCCAGCCACCGTATCCGTAGCACCACGCCCGCGGGTGGGCGCTTTCAGTGTGAGTGGAGCTCAGCGCGACAGGAGCCACACCTGACGAGCGCGACCTAGGCTACCTGCCCACAGTCTAGCCTACCGCACACCAGCGCGGCAACATGGGGATCTCCGCGTCCAGTCTGCTGGATGAGAACACATCGAATTTTATCAAAGGTAAGGCATGCGCTTTCGCTGGACCTTATACATTTTAAAATCTGAGCCGAACCTAAGTCTATTTAGAAGACTAGATGTAATTTTGTGCCCCCAAGAACGCAAGAGACTTTTTGGACACAAGAAGCGCACCTTGTGTTTCAGGATAAGAGGCGTTTATCGAACTTGTCATTCCAGACAACTATAGGCTAGACGCGTTGTTCTGCCTCACCGCTCTCATAGTATTTCTGCTTGTGTATTTTTATATTTTTTTATATTCTTTGTTTGAATATCATGGAGGACCCAAAATAAATCTGTTCTGTAAACTATAGGCTACTACATTTCTAAATAGGACCAAGTAAAATATGAAGTCATTGGTCTCAGTCCTATCACTGTTATTACATTTTCTTGTCTAAGCCTCGAGATCAAAAGATATTGCCATATTAATCAAAACTGGATGACCTTAGGATATTCTAATAAGTATTCTACTTAATGTATTGTGATCCACAGCTCATATTTCCCAGTGTGAATACATTTAGCCGTGGATGGTTGTAAGGATGGTTTTCTTCTCATTGTAGGCTATGTTCTGTATTGATATTCTTTGACTGGGCACAGACTGTAATGACAGCCAACACTGCACGCATCCTATGCCTGTTCTGCCGGCAGGTTCTCTCTGGCACAACCGGTTTCTGAAGCCACATGGTTGTACAGAGCTGAGTTGTCACCAGTCAGAAGAAATGAATGTCTTATGATCACGATTGTCAAGATTTTCTTTCTGCATAGTGAGAATCCAAGAGCACAACTGTAATGACCAAACACTTTATTTATTAACTCCTGAACGTTGTCCTCTGGTAGTAGGGAATAACTGAACTATCCTCCACTCCCTGTCTGTCCATTGGTTTCCCAGTCTCTTCCTCCCTCTCCCTTTCCTTCCCTATCAGAAGTTATGATCAGATCAGGTCTCGCCTGTTAGCCAGGTCCCACCACTGAAAAGAGAGACACCTTCAGATAAGCGCCATGACCAGTTTTCACTCTCCACCCCACTCTGATGTGCCACAGAGGGGTGGAGTGTCCAGGGAAACGGACATTCTTCTCTTCCATATATGTGTTGGCAACAGCAATGGGCAGGGGTTGAGAACTAATTATGGTTATGGCATTGGGCTCTGGTTTTGTGACCAGAGCACAAGAGAGCGTTCTGAAAGACTCGATGACACAATGGCCAAATATCATGTTACACTGTTAGCCGACGGCGGAGAAAATGGCCACCTCTGACTTTTGTTTTGCAAATGTTCACTGGCACCAGTGAGGAGGGCAAAGCAAATCGCCAATCACATTTTCATTGTAATTGATGGTTTGAGAGAGAGAGAGAGAGTGCACATATGTGCACAGAAATTATTCATCTGGGTGTGCTGACACCTCTTTAGGACGGGTGAAAGGAAATCCCAGAGACTGGAAGCACAACCTGTGAAATAAGTCCTGTGGAATTATGAGGACATCATGTAGACAGGGAGACAGAATGCAGCCATTGAGGTTTGCTTCATCCTTGACTATTGTGCTGTTACTCCTCTTCTAAAGCTGTTCAGAACCACAGAGCTCATTCCCGGAACCAGAGGCTTTTGCCAAACAATGACAAATCAAAACCAACAGTACATTATGTAAATTCAGATTCTGGAAAACAATGCTGTTCTCAGGATCTGTGTACAAGCATAAAAACAATTTGACAAAAGGATATTTACAGCATACATAATATCATCAAGACTGTTAAAACAAAGCCATATTAACTGAAACCTGAAAGATAACTCACTGCCAGAAATGCAACAATTTCCAGTGCTCCAGGCTTTGCACAGATGTAAGATGCCAAACAAAGAAATGTTTTGTTTACTGTTTTACCACATGTGGAAGACAAAACAAGTTTCAGTCAAATGCAGATAAAAACAGTATTCAAGCGTTCAGCTGGATCAGCAGCTGGGTTGCTTTGGACTCTCAGGCTTAAGGTGCTGTCACACACATTTGCATGGTATTTAATACAGTGGTGATGTGTTTTGATAGGACAATGGGCCTAGTGCTGCTTGGTTTGTATTGTAACTTCAGTGGACATCTGGACAACACAAAACTTTTTTGTTTGACATTGTGTCATGCAAGTCTTTCTTCTCTTGCTATGTATAGGAACATCTAATGAAATGGTGTACATATAGACACAGTTCCATATATTGACTATGACATCATGTTTGTGATGTTAACAACAGTAAACTGTAGTTAGATGCAGATGGAGATGGAGCCGGTCCTTGAGTTTGGATTTTATCCTTGGGTCTGGACTGGAGCAACATACTTGCCAGAGCTCAACATTTCTTCACAATTTTCATAATTACTCAGTTGTCCTCATGTATGCGGTTGTCTCAGGATGTCTCCACTGACCTCCTCCTCTCATTAGGTCCATTGACATTATGGCAAACTGTTCAGTTCAGCCATTTTGCAAATGATAAACTTGATGTTTAGTCATAGGACAAGATACTCCAAATATCCCTGACAAGACTGGTACGGTGTCAAATTATTATGAACCAGTGGATCATGGTTAATCATATTGTGGTATTTATTCAAGTGTAAGATCATGGTGGGGATGCTAGCTGATTGTGTGAGCTCTGGCATTTTGATGAACATGCCATGCAAATGAGGTAACTGGTCACTTCTTGTTGGTGTGGCATGATTGATAGACAAAGTGTTCCAGCTACAGATACCATACCCTTTTCATAGCTTGAAGCAACATCCACCAAAGAGTTCAAGAGGTGCAATTTGCAAAGCGTCCATCAACCTTGGACGATCTCAGACACCTAACTACCCTAGATACTGGAACACAGTGTAGCTCAATAGGAGGTCTTTATCCAATATCTGTCTCTCAAAACAAAACTGTTGGTGGTATAAGAGTATATATAAAATAGCATGTTATTATATCTCACATCTATTTAACGAGAAAGAGAGTGAGAGAGAGAGAGAGAGAGAGAGAGAAAGATGCACAAACACACACACACTCATGTGTATGCCTGGAAGAACACACACGCGTCATATCTACTGTCAGTCTGTGCATCTTTAAGTGTTATTTTGAATGATTCATTTTGAAAGCTATGTATGGTTGTATAAGACAATGAAGCAAACCAATCTGAAATGCCAACTGACACCAGAAGTGTTACTGGGAGAGTGGTGGAGCAGTGCTTATGCTGCTCACCTGACAATCGTGTGACCTTGGTGCAACTGCCAAACGCCATGTTGCGAGTCCATTTCGCTCTGGATCAAAGTGTCTGCTAAATACCAGTCAACCTTACTAATTGTTCCATCATTTGCATTCTAGCGTTTGTTACTGAAATGGCTGAGTGGCACATTTTCTGCATCTTTGATTTGGTTAGAGATACCTGACATGATGGAAAGACACCAAAACAATTTTCTACCAGGGTGTTGTAACTGTCTCCCAAACGAGCACATCTGCATGTCTCAAAACAGTGAACCGGAATGGAATGAATAGAACATTGTTTTGAGGCTGATGCCAACGGTGCAGTTTGCCAGGCTCTTGGAGTGCCAGTGTGAGACTGGCACAGAGGTAAATGGGTAATGATGAGGGCTTCCAGTACGATCTCTCTCTCTGTCTCTCTCTCTCTCTCTCTCTCTCTCAGTGAGGTGGAGATCTAGGAGGCCTAGCGCTCTCACTGAGCCATCTCAGGACTCGGGGATGCTGAGCGGTTACGTAGCCGACCAAACAAAAGCAGAGGGAACACCTGCTTGCTCGTGTGTGTGTGTGTGTGTGTGCGTATGTGTGTGTGTGCGCATGTGTGTACGCACGCACATGTTTACGCACGTGTGTGTGTGTGTTTTTGTGTGCGCATGCATGTTTGGATGCTTGTGTGTGTGTGTGCGCGCGTACGTGTGTGTAAGAACGAGCAAGAGAGAGGGAATGAGAAAGGGAAAAAGAAACAGGAAGAAAGAGCAGCACTGTTACACCCAGAGGTGTTGTGAATGAATAGTGGCGTTGAAAAGTGGCTTGAATTAGACGATTGTTTAGGCTTCGACTTCTCAATGCACAAACAGGAAACTGGGCTTCAGCCCACCCTTACCCCCACCCCTTCCAGGTGCTTTTCCCTGTCATTATTTTCATTAATTGCTGTGTGGTGCAGTATAGTCTTTGAATGCATGTGCATGTGTTGGTGTGAGAGAGCGAGAGAAAAAGAGGGAGAAAGAGAGAGAGAGGAACAGATGGGATCAGAGCGAGAGAGACAGGAAGTAAGCACTTGTGTGTTCTACACTAAAGTAGAACGGTGAGACCTTTCGATAAATCATATTTGTGAAATCCAATGGTAAAGTGAAAGTGTGGGGTAAAAGTGGTGTTTAAGATTACTAATTGAGATAAGACGGGAGGGTTCCAGTTTTTATCATTGCTATTTATAGCATTGAGATGATGGACTAACATTCTGCTTTGTCATAAATCATTCAGTGTTATAATTGAAATTACGTCAGTGTGTTGGCTCTTGCTCTCTCTTTGTATGTGTGATTGTGTGTGAGAGGGAGAGAGAGGAGTTTGTGTGTGTGTGTGTGTGTGTATGCTATTCAGAACTGGTTCTACAGGTCAGGTCAGCTTCCTGGGTTGGAGCCAAGAATGTCTGCAATCCACATGAATACTTCACAGCAGCAAACCAGCACACACATTCACACACACAAACACACACACGTCTTATTACCGAAGCAAACTGTTTCTGAGATCCCAAGGCAAAAGGAACAGGAGAATGTGATAAGACAGACAAGGATAATGGGCATGTGACAGATAGTATGAGAGCTGCTGGTGTTTCCCCTGGTGCACTATTTCAGTAATGTACAGCTGAATAGTGCAGTCACAGCAAAGTCTCAATGCTAGTTGGATTATTAGGTAATTAGCACATTAATATCACTCTCCAAGAAGCGCCTGGGTGTAACACACAGATTAGCATTACAGCTTAAAGATGAAGGGCTATATTCATTAGAAACAGTTCCTCTGCTCTAGGCTCCCCATGACTTTGTTAAGGATAGAAAACAGACCACTGATATTGTATGAAAGAAGTTTCAGTATTCAGCTTAAAGTTTTGAGTCGGTTGACCAAGGTGGTTTTGGCGGTTGTGGTCATCCTGGCACGTCCGTTTTTTTTAGCAGTTTGAGAAAACTCAGGTAAAGGTGTGAGACATTCCAGCTTTCTGAGGGGGCATTCCATCTTGGGCGAGTCTCCTCAATGTTCTCCCTGAGACTCACACATACACAATACTGTGGCTCACAGGTAAATGTGATTTTGGAACCAGTCCTTACCAAAGGTGTGGGCAAAATGTCAGTTAGATGCCAAAGGAGGCCAATTGCCAGAGAAATCTCTCTTCTTCAGAACAAAACAAGACAGGTTGCATGCAGCCCATGTTTCTGTTTGTAACGCTCAAAGCAAACAGCAACAGACAGAGACCGATTCTGTAAATAAGAATAATAGTATAAAGTGAAATATTAATTTAATTTATTTGGTTGAATTTTACGAATAAGGAAATCGAGGTCGTTACAATGTCAGGTCAGTTCTTTCAGATGAGTGCACGCTACATTCTACAGCAGTGAAACATGGTCATTCCTAAGTCATCCATCAGAAACAAAACAACTGCGGCTTTAGACAAAGTCGTAGCAATCCCAGTGTGGAGGATGCTGAGTAGAATATGAGTCTGTGGTGAGTCATCTGTGGGCAGTGAATGGATCTTTACGAATGCCCCGGCCACTTATAAAGCTTGGCCATGTGGCCATGTAAAATCCTTACTTTCTCCATTTTATAGTGTTTGGCTGTGTTTTGCTTGAATTCATGGCAAACATATCGCATAGGAGTTGAAAGGCAACTTTGGTAATGATCATAAACAGGATGCTTGAAACAAGTGCGTGTTTGTGTGTGTGTGTGAGAGAGAGAGAGAGAAAGAGAGAGAGAGAGAGCGTCTGTGTGACAACATCCTCTGTATTGCTCAGTATTTGGCATTGACGGAAAAAACAATACCTTTTAAATGAGGTAACTGTTATGCACAGTCACAGAATCTACCCCCCTCTCCTCCATAAATGGACTGCAATGAATCTGACATGTATTTCTGTCTCTGAGGGAAAATCCCTGTTCAGAATTACAGCTGTGAGGAGAGTTGTGTAATCCATATTCTTCCAAACATCTGGTCTGAAGTAGATATATGGCAGTTGCATGTGCATATTGTTATGGTGGGAAAAAAGTTTTTCTGTGGGTAAATTCAAATTCCATATTGTGAAGTCTGCATATGTGTGTGTGTGTATGTGTGTGTGTGTGGTGTGTGTGTGTGCGTGTGCGTGCGTGTGTGTGTCTAGTGTGAGAGCATGACTATATGCTAAGATGTGAATACTTCCACAGGACTGCTGTGAGTCACTTCCTGCTCAAACAGGAAATGGTTCATTGATGTCGTTTCCTTTTTTGAACTGATGATCCATGGAACCATTCTGCACCTCTACTGTTCCGGACGTTTAGGTCCTCCAGATGAAAATCAATCAATCTTTAAGATGGGTCAGGATAAATGCCAATTATTACAGTCATAGCAAATTATTTGAGTATAACAGTGACTATGCATGCATGTGTACATGTGTGTGTTGGGATATGATGATCTGTCCTGGTTAACAGATTTACAATTCTGTGTTCCTGTAGTTTCCTGATTATGGTAGTTAAAGAGGCCTACTGGGAACAGACAACCATCCATTTTACTGTCTCTATTCCCACTGGGTGGGTCTCTCCTGCACTTGTTTGTTACCTGATCTGCTTCTCTCACCCTTCCTCCCAGAGTGAATGCCAGTGTGAGCAGGCAGTGGGAAGCAGAGAAAGGGAGTCGGGGGATTGTGTGTTAGAGGAGCAGGCGCAACATTAAAGAAAAGGTGACGAGAGTGAGAGGTAGACGTGAGTTGCAGAGTTGGTGTGAGCTGAAGATATCTCCATGTGCGCTTGTTCAAAGTAAATTCCAGACTTTTTTTCACTTCCTCTCTCTCTCTCTCTCTCTCTCTGTCTGTCTCTCCCTCCCTCCATCTATTTGCTGTCTGCACAGTCAGTGGAAAACTTTGAGCTGCTCTTTGTTTTTAGAGCAAATAACTAAAAATTTCCACCATCTCTCACTTAACACCAGGAACAGAGCCAACTAGGACATGCCTATTCATCTCTAATTCGTTCTCTCTCTCTCTGTCTTTCCATCTATCCATCTCTCATTTCTCCTGCTCTCCCTCAATTCATCCTTATAAATGTCCCTACAACAGGACGCTCCTGCCTCTCTGTTCTCTGTCCCACAGACGAAATAAGTTTCACAGACAGAGCTCATGTAGCAGAATATAAGGACCTCTGCTGTAGCCAAACCAAACAGACAGCACTGATAGCAAGACACACTGTAATATGACCTAGTGTAACTAGTGTAACATGACTGAAATTATTTTAATAACCACAGCTGTTGCTGCTACTGCTCCCATCACTGTGTCTATTACCCAAAATATTAATATCTGAGCTAAAAAAATGTATAACTATCATCAAAATGTAATTAACATTTTGTAAACATTGTACAGATTTGGCTACACTCTTAGGTTTTTTTTGTCTTGGCTTGTTTCACTTTGAGGGGCATGAGAGAGGCCAGAGCTCTATAGTGTGTTTAACCTAATAAAGAGAGAGAGAGATAGAGAGAGAGAGAGAGAGAGAGAGATTGCTGAAGTTGCTTACTTGTTTCATTTTTCCTGAGTTGGAAAGTGACAGTGCTAAAGTGGAAGAGCTAAATATGTGGAGGAAGCTGCCCTGTAGGCCCTACTTGCCCAATGTTCAGTGCATTGTGTTAAGTTGACAAGTGGATTTATGTGTATACCATCAGCGCTGTGTCATCTAGTATACTAATCTAATCTGCATTAGTACAGTGTAAACAAATGTTCTCTGCTGCGTTGTGGCTTTTAAAATGAGGAAGCTGCACTGTGCACTGTATACATTTGTACTGTGCTTAAGTGTTGTCAAATGACAGCATGTGCTGTGTTGTGTAATGGATTCTGTGGTTGTAATAATCGTATTTTATTATAATGTAAAGTGTTATAAATATATGTAAGGTGTTGCTGTAGTGTTACATAATTGTTTTGTAATTGTTTTGAGTGTTTTGTATTGTGTACGTGATGTTGTTTTGTTGATGAGCGTGTGTACTGTGTGTTGTTGGTGCAGAGCGGGCGCAGAAGGAGCTTGATGCCCTCAGGAGCCTCTACAAGCAGCAGTACTCAGTGGAGTACTGCAACAAGATACGGGATGAGATGGACCATCAGGAGGTGCGCAGGACACAGCTGCTCAAACAAAGGGTATGGACACTGTATCTGTGTGTGTGTGTGTGTGTGTGTGTGTGTGCGTGCGCGAGTGTGTGTGGGCGTGTGTGTCTGCTCACATGCTTGTGTGTGTGTGTGTGTGTGTGTCTGTGCCTGCTTGCGTTTCTGTTTGTGCTGGCATTTGTGTACACGCAGACACTTGCATATGTGTGCGTGTGCATGCATGTATGGCTGATTTAGAGAGAACAAATGGATATGCATTAGTTATATTAGTGTCTGTATGAGTCACGTGTAGGCTGTGTATGCTATCTAGCCATTTGATCAAACAGACATTACCAAGCGATGGCAGACTACTGTGCCTCTGATATCTACTGCTCTGATCTGATTCCTCAGGAGGCTCTGAAGGAGGCTGAGGTGCTGTACGAGGAGCATGTACTCTACTTTGATGAGACCAGGAAGTGGCGCGAGCGCTATGTGGTGGTGCGGGCCAATTACAGCCTGGAGTGCCACGAAAGCTACGAGGTAACAGCCACGAGAAACATACACCTACAGAAATGCATAAGTGCACAGGTCACAGAGTTCCTCTATGTAGCGTATAATTCATAGTATTTAGCAGGTGCTTTAATTTTGCCCAATGACTTGTCCAGTGTCTGAATATAAAATAATATTCAATAATTCAATAATTCTGAATATTTCCTGTAACATTAATCAGTAATGACACAGTATAAGGGAGAAATAATTATTGGAAGACTATTGTAAAAATATTGTGTAGACGGCAATGAGTGGATTGTATAGACTGATCCTGCAAGTTTCCATGTGATTTGTTCCGTAATGTAATTCCTGTCTCTTGCAGGTGAAGTAGTGTAGCCTGACTGAATGCATTTGTGCTGATGCCTTTAAGCATAACTGTGGACTTGAACATGTTTGCTGTGTCCATACAGACGTTCATCAAGGGCATGCCGGCCAAGCACAAGCTGCTGCCCACAGGGGGTGTGGTGCTGACTACGGAGGAGAGGTACATGGCCCTGGTGGACCAGAGTTTCCCTGATGCCAACAGTAAGGACTGCAGCATTGCTAAGGCCTGGAGGGTGGGAGGAAAGAGTGTGTGTGTCTCTGTATGTGTGTGCGTGTGTGTGTGTGCATGTGTGTGTGCGTGTGTGCATATGTGCGTGTGTGTGTGTGCGCGTGTGCGTGTGTGCTTGTGTGTGTATGTATGTGTGTGTGTGTGTGTGTGTGTCACATACACACACAATAGCACACAGAAAAAAAACAGAATGAAAGACCAGAACACATTTACACATGACACACACAGACACACACACATTCCCACACCCATGTTACACTCACACTTTCTATTCCCAAGTCAAAATGAAAACTCTTTTAGACACAGTAACCTTGTGTTTACAGGAAAGACAGTGAATGTGTGTGTGTGTGTATGTGTGTGTGTGTGTGTGTATGTGTGTGTGTGTGTGTGTGTCTGCCTAGCAATTATTCACTCCCGGCCAGTGAGTCACTGAGGTTAGAAGAGTCTAAACTTCATTGATGTTGTCTGTCTGTGTGTGTGTGTGTGTGTGTGTGTGTGTGTGTGTGTGTGTGTGTGTGTGTGTCATGAGTTCCGTCAGACAGTGTAGTATTACTCAGCCTACTATTATGGTCTGCCTGGTGTCCACAGATGCATCACTGCTGATGTGCTCACATGTGTAAACACACAGTGAGTGTCTGTGGAGATTCTGTTTATACACGTGGGCTGCTCACACAGAACTGTGACTGGACGTAACTGACTGTATGTATGTGTCTTTTTCTGTGTGTGTGTGTGTGTGTGTGTGTGTGTGTGTGTGTGTGTAGATGTGAAGGAAGACTTTGCCCCACCAGTGATTGGTATGCCAGGCCAGTTCCCTGTGTACCTGCGTTTGCCCTACAGAAGGGATTCCTACTTCTGTTTCAAACAAGAGGCCAGGATGACAGGCTTCCTTGCCATTCTCAACGACTGTATACGCCACCAGAACCAGGGTATATACACACACATACACACACATACACACGCACACGCACACGCACACATACACATTCACACACACGCAAGCTTCGACAACCCAAACACTGGCCAAATACTCAACGAGAATTTTAACATCCACATAGACCTGTATAGAGTTGCTCAAAACGCATATTCACTTCTAGAGACATGTACACATGCCCATACAAACACGTAAGTCATGTGCATCACACGCACAGACATAAAAAAGCACACAATCAATATACCAGCATCAGTGCTCTGGCTGATTAGTTGACCTCTGACCTTTGACCTTCTGACCTGTGACTCTTTCTGCAGACTTCTTGAAGAAGGGCACGGTGGAGGTAAAGGCCTTCCTCCGGGCGCTGAAGCTGCACCGGGAGCAGAAGGGCCAGTACAAGTCCTCGGACATGCTGATCGGCAGCGACGCGCGGGTGAGTCAGCGCTCGGCTCGTCAGCCCTGTCTCTCCATTCACATCAGCACAGGCTCTCCCATCGTCTGAAATGTCTGAAATGAGACACAAAAGCAAATAACACAAATAGCAGCATTACACAAAGAGTGTTTGTAGATGTTCAAAACTACCATCTTTACAGCATAAGATCCAGGAAGGCTTGAGTACCATCTGTAGTTTTTGTCATTACTGTAAATATAATTAAGCAATTGTGTGTGTGTGTGTGTCTGTGTGGCGTGTGTGTGTGTGTGTGTTTGTGTGTGTGTGTGTGTCTGTGTGGTGTGTGTGTGTGTGTGTGTGTGTGTGTGTGTAATGTCACCTACTGGATGGTTGTTTATATATCTCTGAATGTGATGACATTATGAGAGCTCTATTGTATATGAACAATGAAGCCTGTGATAGGAAGATGAGCGTGTGAAAAAAGACACTGTGTGTGTGTGTGTGTGTGTGTGTGTGTGTGTGTGTGTGACTATTTTTGCAGTGTGGTGTTGCTAAAAGCTCTTGAACCAGGAAATCCCACTTTCAGGATACACCCCCTCCCGCT
>PYXC01001217.1:380000-385000 GCA_015244755.2 Tenualosa ilisha | reverse complement strand
GAGAGCAGCATAGAGGAGAACAAACCTGACCAGAGCATAGATCAATCCGCAGTAGTAGAGGAACCAGCAATGCAGTCAGATAACCAGATGCCAGCCAGCCCTAAGGCCAGCAAGGAGGCATCTTCAGCTGGGGAGAGCCCCAATGAGTCGCCCTTGGATTGTGTGAAGGAGATTCGTGACCTGATAGTGGAGGTTATTGAAGTAGAGGAACCAGTGCAACATTACCCCCAAAGCCCCAAGGAATGAAAGAATGCATGAGTAGTGAATCAAAATAACCACATTTGACTCAGTAAAGGGAGGAAGTGAAAGGCACTCACTGTTGCAGGAGAAACCCCAGACCAAGCACTCCTTTTGTTACTGTTGTGGATGCCAGTCCAACCTCCTCCACTGATCTTTATCTGGACTGACAATGGCTAACTTACCAGCTATTGTATCAGTAGTACAGTTTGGTTTACTCTGAAAATGAGTGCCAAAGCCCCTCCGGTACAGGTCAGTGAGAAGAAACTGGTTCAGTATCTGTAGAAAGTTCTGGAATATTTTGATTACACCAAAAAAATGTTTTGCCTTGTTTAGATAAGAGGGATATTCAGGAGAATATCAATGAATGTGCATGGGGTTTGTAGGTAGACGTGAACTTAATCAGTCTGGTTAATGCAATTATTTAATAATGTCTTTAGATGAATGTGTGAGGAATATGTACAGAATACCAAGAAATGCATTAGGAACTTGAAAAGTATTTTCTTCTCAAAAGTCTGTTGAATATCCACAGCTAATTTGTCATTATGAAAGCAGAGTGGCCTTAATCTCTCTGGAGAAAACGCTAGAGTATTTTTCTCAGCGGTTCTATTTCACGTATGAAATCGTCCATGCTCTGTTTTTAAGAAAATATTTTGTGTGTTTAACTATTGGACAATGCTGCCTTATGCTGCCAAGGTGATCACTAGACTGTAGCCATTTCTATTGTGTGCGTGAGACACTGGTTTTGTGTTTGTTACGTCTGTATTCTCACGCCTGTTATTCTCCAGCATTTGAAGAATGGTTTGATTCTAGTTCTTTAAAGGCTATGCCAAGTGTGGAGGTAATGCTGTTGTTTGTGTCATGACGCAGCTTGGACAAAAACAGTGTCATGAATTTTTGATTATTACATGAAGTATCTGTGTCGTCAGCAGGCGAAGCATTTGAAGGCGTGGGATCCCGTCTGGGCTCCATAGATAAGAGCATTTTCCTGTCTGTTAAATGACCTAACGATGCGTGACTTTCCCTGTTGAGTTGATTCACAATGCACTTGTAGCCACGCCTTGACTGTCCTTAAATTCCACAGCAGAAATGAATACACCTGTAAAAGCTGGAGCCTGCAATACTAGTTTCACCAGTCAGTCACACTCCTGCAGACTTCTGACCAGTCAGCTTTTTTTGAGTGTGTGAGTGTGTGTGTGTGTGTTTGCATTTGTGTGTCCTCTACACAAACTTCTTGTGACTAAACGTCTCAACAGGTGCACAAAAAAATGCTGGTCAGAAATTAATTTTAGTTTACAGTTATGGTGCTGCTGATGTTTTGTCTCTGTTTCCAATTTCCTCACCAGTTTGTTTCCCTGACTTGCCAGCAAAGCATCTACACCCAGCCTTTATGTCTGACCTCAGTTCAGATACCCATCCCTCACTGTTAGCATGTACATTTACACACAAATAAATACATTACTGAAAAGGGGTGTGAGTATTTATAAAGTGTGTTTCTGTAGGTTGCTTTGGTGATGTGTCTAACACAGTGAAAAAGGTTAGGAGAGGCTTGGAATGACTCACCACTGCCCCTCCCCCCCACACACACCATCAAGGGTAGTTTCACTGAAAGGACAAGAATAATCCTCCATCTAGAGGCCTCAGGTTCCACAAACTCATGCTTCATGGATGGAAAAATATTGGGTGGCATTACGGTGATTATGCTCTGCTCTCAAAGTGACTTTCAAAGCCTCTAAGTGGTCTACCACTGGTTATCCACTTCAACAGTTATCCAGTTCCTCTTTTAACAACTGAAACCCCATGACTCAAAACACACACAAACACAAAACACACACACACACACATACACACACACAAGTCAAAATAAACTTTGGTCTACAAGTGCTTATTTTTAGTGTTTATTTCCAGTAGTGCAGCACAGAGGCCGTGAGGGGGAGAGCCTCTTATATAAAACAGATTCAGATGACATTCACAAGTTTAAGATTAGAACCCTTAGGCTCCCACAGGATAGAGAGAGAAAAAAAAAACATGTTTAAAGAATAAAAAAAACTATAAATAAATATGAAATGTTATTTTTTATACAAACACAATGTCTTGTTAACCAGCAACAAAGGCAATATGACAGGGTAATCCTCTTCCTCTCTTTAAGCAAAGTCTGGCACAGGACAACAGCTTACAGTCGAAAGATGCCACAGCGGAAAGCTTCTAGTATTCCATGTGCACAAATACATCTTCCTACAAACGGCATAGTGTGAATTAACAGTATGAGTGTCTGTGTTTCCATATGAGGGAAAGTCAATAACCATAACCAGAGTGTGTGCTTGCATTTGCAATGGATTAATGCCATCTATGTGTGTTTCAGTTTGTGTTTGTGTGTGTGTGTGTGCTTACATATAGCCTTAGTATATAAGTATGCTTATAGCGTGAAGAAATAAGACATGAACAACAGCTACTCAGCTTCATGCATAACCACAGCAGGAAAGTAAAATACTACAATAGTGCCCTCTGGTGCCTGTAAAACTAAATGACCAGATGAAGTTCACTCATTCAGTCAGTCTTGATGCTATGGGTAGGGAAGTGTGGACACATCATGCAGGTAATCCTATTGCACATAAAACTAGTTAAACCATTAAGTCTGCATTTATGACCTTAGCTTCACAAGAACCCTGTTTTAGCACAATCCACATACACACAATCCTGAACACACAAACATACATACACACACACACACACGCAAGCTCCTCCACAGTCAGCAATACAATACAATCAAAAGTGTGCAGCGCCTCTATCCAGTATATATTAAGACTTATTCAAACATCAGGTTTAGAGTCAATATTAAGACATGTAAAAGGATATGAGAGTTTCCAATGAAAGCGTGAACAGTAATAGCAACAGACTGGCCATGTTCAGCAACAGACAGACACAGACAGACAGACACACACACACACACACACACACACCACACACACACACACACACACACACACACACACACACACACACACACACACTCTACACACAGATCACACATTCACAAGAGAAATACACACATAGACACACGTACAGTAGAAACTGAAAAACCTGTAGTAATGTTAACACTAATGGAATGAGGTGTGTGTGTGTGTGTGTTAGTGTGCGTGTTTGCCTCCACTATGTTGCCAATTAGCTGCAGTATGGGTGATCGTACGCTCACTTTGCCTAGAAGCAGTACTAGCAACTTAATATAGACAAGCATGTGTGTGTGTGTGAGCCTGTGTGTGTGTGAGCCTGTGTGTGTGTGTGTGTTCATCGTGACGCTCCATAGCCATAGTAGAACTGTTCATCTGGGCGGAAGCCGTAGGCAGTGGTGGGTCGGACCGGAGTCCCAGCTGACTGGACGAAGCCCTCTGTCACAGAACTGTACAAACAGACAGGTGGTTTTGTTAATCAATAACATCCTAAGTCGACACGAATCAACGGCATGGCAGAGTGCGGGAACATTTTGTGTGGATTAAGTCTTCTGCTCACCAGTTGATAGACAAATGCTGAAAACTGAACGTCAATCAAATATTATGTCTGTGCATTTCCTGATTTTACAGTATCAGGACATTATTTACAAACCATAAAAAAACTTAAAATCTATGTAATTCATGAGAAGGTGAGAGAAGGCACATGAAGAATAAGAAAGTCTGAAAATACTGCTATGCCCTCAGATTTAGGTGATTCCTGTAGTCTGTCTACAAGCACTCTTCCAAATTTTCGCCAGGAGCTCCACATATTGCACCGCCATCTTTTGGCCATAGGGAGGCGCTCCAAACTCACTCAACAGAGCACACTACACAATCACTCCTGTGGCACACTCGCACAGAAATACACACATAGAATACACACATACACATTCACACTGTATCAACAATTTGACAGAAAAGGGAAAAGACAACAGCATAAAATCTACACTCAGAATGAGTCTCTAATGACTCATTACTTCATGATAACTCATCCTTGACTAGATTGAACAGTTTTACACTCACACATAAAAAGCGCTGAGACACCAACTTACATCCTGACTACATCTGTGTGACCTCTGAATGTGCATCAGTGTGTGTGTTTGTGTGTGTGTGTGTGTGTGTGTGTCTGTGTGTGTGTGAGAGAGAGAGATAGAGAGACCAACAATGGCTAGTTTAAACAGGAGCGTGTGTTAAAAAACACACCACTTCATTAACACCCTTGAAAAAACACTGCTCAGCTGAGAGACAGATATACTGCCGATGCACAAACGACAACACCTCTCTCTATTTTTCTCTCTCTCTCCCTCTGTTATTTATCTCTTCCCTCGCTCCTGTGTCTCTCCCTCTCTGGCTGTTAAAATATGAGCTGTTTGCTTTGCCCCTACCCGCTCCCATAACACACTGTTGTTTTTAGGCCAAATCACTTCCAGCCATCACTTTCACACACGTTAGCTCTCTGCACTCCTCTCCTCCTTCTCCTCCCTCTCGCTCGCGCTCTCTCTCACTTACACATGTAAGCTGTCTCTCTCCCTCCTTCACTGACGCTGGTCCTCGATCTCGATCTCTCATTCACTACCTCTTAGATCTCTCACTTTTCCTCTCTGTCTTTCACTTCTATGTTACATTTACATTTATGCATTTAGCAGACGCTTTTATCCAAAGCAATTTACAACTTGTCAACTATCAATTGTTCAGGGCCAGTCTCCCCTAGAGCAACTTAGGGTTAAGTGCCTTGCTCAAGGGCACAACAGTGGCAGTGGGGATTCGAACCCACAA